>JAGFMF010011696.1:904994-1088903 GCA_019455555.1 Galemys pyrenaicus
GGAGAGAGAGAGAGAGAGGGAGAGGGAGGGAGAGAGAGAGAGGGAGAGAGAGAGAGAGGGAGGGAGAGAGAGGGAGAGAGAGGGGGGGAGGGAGAGAGAGAGAGGGAGAGAGAGGGGGGGAGGGAGAGCTGAGACTGAAGTCCGGAGCCTTTCTGCAGAATTTATCATGCACCAGCTATGGGACTTTAGATCAGTGTTTTTCAAGATTGGGGTGTGTAGAAATCACCTGGGGTACTTGGTAAAGTGGAGATTCCTAGGTCCACTTCCAGAACATATAGCCTCATAAGTCTGGGATGTCTCCAAAGATCAACATTTTAACGAGCACTCCTAGTTGATTCTGATACAACTAAATGGTGGAACAAAGACACTAAAATCCTGACAATTGTAGGTAAATCTTCCTCTTTTTTCTGCATCTCAGTTTCCCATGTGCTTATTGGAGGGTGTTGGACCACAATCATCTCTAAGATATCTTCCTGATTAAGGTCATGGAGACCTTAGGGTTAGATACCTGGTTGGGTCCCTGTCTTGCCTCTGGGTTACCTTGGTAACCCAAACAAGCCATGTGCTTTGTTTTCTGGCCAAACAGGCCAGGAGCATTAAACTCAAATTCAGGTTATCTTTCATGCAGCGCTCAATATGAACCTGGGAGGGGTTCAGGGGTTTGCAGTCAGTGACCTGTGCCACACAGTGTTCTCTCTGTGACTTGCTTTCCCCTTCAGTTGGCCTTGGCCATCACTTCAGGTCCTCCGTTGTTGCTCCACAACCCATCTGTCCTCAGACAGTAATGTCTTAGAAAAACCAGTTCTCCAGACCCCTGTTTCTATTTTAGAACTTGAGCTCAGCACACCCACTCCTCAAATCCACTATGCAAGATGTATCTCTAGGTTAATTAAATTGAAAAACCTACA
Source organism: Galemys pyrenaicus (assembly GCA_019455555.1). Lineage (NCBI taxonomy): Eukaryota > Metazoa > Chordata > Mammalia > Eulipotyphla > Talpidae > Galemys > Galemys pyrenaicus. The sequence goes on from JAGFMF010011696.1 coordinate 905,903, forward strand.
AAAAAAAAAAAAAACCTCCTGAAAATGAATGAATTCCTTAAAGATAAAGGACAGAGGAGATGATATTGTTTTTTTTAACATTTTCCTTAAGATGATTACATAAAGCAATTATACATTTTTTCTTTTACATTTGCAAAACCTCAAATTGGAGAGTTACCTGTTATAGCTTAGACCTGAGAAACAGCATGTTTCCAGCCCATGGCTTTCCTGTGCAGTGGATCTTCTAGCTCCTTCCAATGCCCTAAAGTCATGCTTGCCCTAGCCATGACTTCTCCTACCTATAATTTCCAGCTTTTCCCCAATGGGCTCAGGTGTGCTCAGCATGTCAAGTTTACCACTTCCTTTTGACTTTCAGAAGGTCTATCATATATATGCCTTCTGACTCCAGATGGAACAATTTATATATATATACATATATCCTATATATTTATATCCACGTACGTCCTATATATAAAATAAAAAGTCTTAGAAATTAGGGTTAATGTGGATCAGTGTTGTTAAATGGGGTATGTCAAAAACTAACTTCCTCTTCCATTCTTTTTGAGGCAAAGAGAGAGATATCCACTGTTCCCAAACTGAGCTGCTGTAATATCAGACAAGTGCAAAGAAACTGGTTAATAGCATCTATGACTTCAGTAAATGTACTGCTTCTGTTAGGCTTTTTGAAATACTGAAAATATTTTGAAGACACACCTAATTGGTTATACCACAGCTTTAGCTCCCCTCTTCTGGTTCCAGGGCTGATCCCTTTCCTTTAGCTATACTCTGCCTCCCCCCCCCCCCCCCCCCCCCCCCCCCCCCCNAAGACACACCTAATTGGTTATACCACAGCTTTAGCTCCCCTCTTCTGGTTCCAGGGCTGATCCCTTTCCTTTAGCTATACTCTGCCTCCCCCCACCCCTGCACCCCCCCACCACCACTTTCTAGACCTTCCCCAGCTCCAGAAATGGACTTTAAACAAATCAATCAAAGTATTGATTTTGGCTACAAGGTCTGTTAACTAATAGTGACCTCTGAAAACTAAGCTTAGAATTCTTCTGAGAATAGTAGGGAAGAAATGGTCTTTCATTTTTCCTAGAGTTGCTACCAGTCAGATTGCCACAAAGAAGGGTAAAACAAAACCAACACAGAAGGAAGTGAAGTTGAAAGATGGAGAGGAGATGAGAGGCTGACTAGAAACAGATCGAGCACCAAGGATGGCAGATCAGAAGCCAGCTCTGACCCCAGTATATCCCTTTGTTTACTGTAGTCAATTTGAGTTGGACTTTGTCATTTTACAACCAAAAGAATTCTTTCTAATTCCCCTAAGCATCACAATGCCCAAAATACATGGGATCCAGGGATCCCTAGTTGGGAATCATTTACTAAGCACCACAGAGATGATGGAAATGTGTTTGTTAGAACTATCTATGATGAATCTATAACTAATTCAAATCTCAGTCTTGAATTCCTCAGGCCACTGGTTCGTATTTATTGAGCAGCTGCTATGTACAAAGCTCTCCTTGAATCTGTGGGTAGCCAGGTAACTTTGTCAGCTCCTACCACTCTCACAGACATAAAAGGAGGACAGAGGAGGGACAGGATCATCTGGATGGAAATCTGAGAAGGATTTATAAAAGATAGTTCAAAAGTGATGGACAATGAAGGATTAAGTGGGTCACAGTTGAACTAGACTAGAACCCATGTTGGGTCTTGTTTGTGGTCTAATATTCAGCTTGAACCTAACAGAGGATCAAGTCCTGAAAGATGAAGGGATTTGAGCTGTGAATGTCCCAGGCCATGCTAGCTGGTATCATATGGATACAAGGCCATGCAGCAGGACACTGAGATCCCCATAAGGCAAGGGCTACATGCCTGGTAAATTTAAGTCTGCATGCCTAGGAATCATAAAGCAATTGGACATCACAGAATTACTAGCAGGGACCTGGGAAATTAAGCAGTTTGCTCATTTGATAGACAAGGACCTAGCAGCCTGAACAAACCCAGGACATGCCCATGATCATGCCAGCAGAGTTATTCCCAGAACCCAGAACTCTGACCAACTGAAATAAGATACCGTCATTGTCTCAACTCCTTCCCAGCAGGAGTGAGAGGAGGAGTCTGGAATTGTATTTTGATTGATGCTGCCTTTTATCTCAGATAGCTTCCTGTGACATGTCTTGCTTCAGCACATCCCTTGATTTTAAGATGGAATGAGCCTCTCCTGAGGCTGAGTCATGCAGACCTGGAGGGCTCTCATTGGCTCTTTAGCCAGTGACCATTGCTTCATTGGCTTCTTAGCCAGTAGCTGTAAAAGCCCCAGAGGACAGACCCTGCTGGAGAAGCACTCTTCCTCAAGCTCCATCTGGGCTCTAGTGAAATGTGGATGATGCCATATGATGGCATTTGAAGATCTGGTCCTACTGCTTGCCAAGCTACTCCTGCAGAGTCTCTGTAACATAATAAATAGAAGAAACAATTCTTCCAAATACAAAAAGGAAAATAAGTGTATATCTACAGGGAGACTTTTCCCAAAACATTGAAAGTTCCAGGGTAAGGTGAAGCAGGGGTTACTCTGTTTTCTAACAATCTTTGATGTATTTTAACCATTCATACCTACTTTCATCTGACTTTCAAAAACTTTGGGAAGAAAGCACGAGCATGTTATTTTATCTCCGTTTCCCAGGTGAAGAAACTGAGACTTAGAGAAAGGAAGAAATTTGTCTCTTGTCACCAATATGAGAAGTGACAGAATGGCGGTGATCAGAGCCCGCCTTGCCCAACCAGTGACTGGCCCTCACCTGACAACATCTAAGTGCTCTCTTGTCCCTAGTCTTCTCTGAATCACCCCTAGGGCTGACAGAGCGCAGGAAGTCAGGGACCTTTATGGAAGAGACAAGGGAGCTCAGGCAGGAGGTTCCTCTGTCCTGCTTGATGACCTCTGCCTGACACACAAGCAGAGTTGCTCCTTTTTAGTAACAGATCTGACAGAGGTAGTGGAGATAGTGGAAATTAGCAAGAAACACTGGATGAGTGGATGGATGGATGGATGGATGGATGGATGGATGGATGGATGGATGGATGGATGGATGGATGGATGGATGGATGAAAGAATCTGCTCGCACATTAATTTAGCACACAGGGGCCCGCCCTGGTGATGCAGTGGGTTGAGCAGCGCACTGTGAAGTAAACCGCAGCCACTGTAGCATGAGTTCGATCCCTGCTGCCGGCCAGGGAGGGGACCCACATGGTGCAGCGGACCTCTCCTTCTGTGCCCGCAGCTCCCCTCAGCAGTGTGTTTCTGTCAATCTGCCTGTTCTGCATCCTGCTCTGTCTGGTGAATTCTCTCACCCCCCCACACCTCTGGTCTGTACCCTAGTGCTTGTATGCATAAATAAATGAATCTTTAAAAAAAATTTTAGCACACAAACGGTGGTTATATTTCTGCTAGGAACTGAAGACGGGTCTCAGACCATGTCCAACATCTGTTCCTTGCCCCCAGAAGAACACATGTTCTCATAGGGGAAGAAACGGACACACAAATAAACGACCACACACTCTGACAAAAAGCAACGTTCAGGTATACGCTGCGCTCTGTGAGCCAAAGGAGGATGTGACTAAGCACCCTTCCTGTACAGTCCAGCTCGCACCCTCTGTCTTCTTGAGCTTCCCCAGAGTTGCAGGGACTGGTGTGACTCATCTTTCCCTCCCAATCAGACATTACACTGGGAACATCTGAGATCACCAGTTAGGATTTGCTGAATAAACTCTCCTAGAGTCATAAAAGATTCTGCAGTGCAGGTGACCTGGACCAGGTGCCTGAGTCTGCAAAGCCCCCAAGTTGCCCGTGCAAATCAAGGACCCCCGTCTTCACACCCTTCTCTGGGATCTGTGCTCAACATCAGCTGGCTCTGAGTGTTCTCTCACCTGCCAAAGTTATCTTAAAAGGTGGAGTAAGATCAAGGCATAAGGAACATCACAGAGGCGGTAGCCCTGCTCATCCATCAGGGCCAGAACACCTCACCTTGAACAAGGGAGATAAGAGAATAAAATAATGCCTGACACAGCCTTATCACCTGATAATACAAACTCAGTTTTTCCATTAAAATAACAGAGAGCCATAGTCCTGTACTTTGGCTGATAAAGAGATCACAGGAAACAAAGCTATTAATTTTTATCTCTGTTCTGCCATAGCACATGCGAGTGAACATGATATATCCAAGAGGCAAAAAATGCTTTTTCTGACAACGGAAGTTGGATATGAATTTGTTTTCTCCTTTTTCATTTCTCATTGCTCATCCACTAACCTCTAGGAATTTTTAATCACTGATGCATTCGAGTCTGGGGCCCAAACTGTGCTATCATCATTACATGATGTATCACTCTCCCATGAAACCCCATCCTCTGAGGATTTGGTAAAAATATTTATAATACAATTTAAAGAACTTGAGCAAGTTAATTGATTCTCTAGTTCTCAAGTTCCTATTTTTAACAAGAGGAGATACAAACTGTTGGTCTCCATAATCCCTTCCAGCTTCAATCCTCCCCTCTAGGGTCCCCTAACTGGAGGGAACTCCAGCAGTCCATTTTGGAAGACTACGGCTCACCTTCTCATCAAGAGAGTTGCCAGATAACAGTAGAACATGGCAGGCAACTTCCACCTCTGTGCTGCCCCCTCCCCCACTTAGGGGGCTCCTTTCTGGCTTTCCCTAGGGAGTAGAAAGTTCATGGGGTTCACGAACATATACCCCATGTTCCCCTTCCAGAACAGACCCTGGGACCTGGGACCCTGAAATCCCTGTGTAAATGACCCAGTGTCTGCTTGCAGGTCCTGCCTGAATGCTCCCCAGGCTCCTCATAACTAGGGCAGCTCATAGTCCTCGGGTACACACGCCTATGACTGAGGGCAGTCCAAGGTGAGCTGCGATTGATGTTGCAGCTGTGCCTCTCGGCCTTCAGAAATATTCGGGTGGGGAAGCTGAGAAACACTTGCCTTTGGGAGCCGATGCCCATCCATGTCAGCGTGTCACAGAGCTGTCACTGGGGGGTGAAGGGGAAGATCGGCAGCCTCCATTTCTGCAAATGGGAAAGCTGCTACAGAGGAGCCATGGTGGGGAGAGGGGACAAAAGGAGGGAAGAGGAGGCTGCTGAGTGGCAAGTCTCCCCCTAAGCAGAAGCTGTCTAACCTGTCAAAAGAGGCAGACAAACCATCTCCTTCCCAAACTTGCCTCAGGCCCCACCTCTGGAGGAACTGGATTTTGTGTTTTAACTGAGTCTTAGCATCTCTCTGCTTGCTTCATAATAAAAGCTATCTCAATTGGTTTTCTTATCATTGATACCCTATCTAAAAAAACCAAAAACATTTTTAAAAAGCTGAAAAAGACTTACAGTTAAAGCACCAGATGGCTAACTAGACAGACCTGCCACTGTACAGAAGAAAGGAACTAATCACGCCAGGAACCTCTGACACGATTTGTACTAAATATAAGAATAAAACAGCACCGAGCCTCCTGACTGCCAAGACAAAAATAGAAAAGTGATGACTTACCTGGATTTTATTATGTGATCAAAAAAACCAATACTCATTCTTCAGAGGAGACAGCCTTCTACTGGCAGAACACTGGAGGAAGTGTGTTCTCACCTGCATTCTTATATAAGAGCACTACGTACCATAAGGGACCAGATCTTCCACAGAGGTTTTGCAGGCAAAGCAGAACCATTTTCTATTCAGCTATTTATCATATTGACACTTGATAAAATCTGAAGACACGATATTACAAAAAAAGTTGTGAAGTCATCGCTCTATGAACCTGAGCTAAATAAATGACCAAGGTTGATATAATCATAACTCAGAAAAACGAAAGGAACGGTCATTTAAGCAAACATTTCTCAAACTTCTGCGCCCAGTATTTCTCACAGCATCCAAGGCTAAAGACAGTGAAAGCTTGCTTCCCTCCACCTCTGGACCAAGGTGAAATTTATCTTTACAAATTTTATCTTGAGAATTTATTCAATTCGGTGCTACTGCCTGAGAACCAGCGAGGGTTCTGCTGCAGTTACAGTTCTTTAGTCACTCAACAATAGCTTCTCTCACTCCATAGAGCATCCCCTGGCCAACAAGCACTGTGAGGAAGTTCAACAGCGTGGATCCTGCCAGCCAGCCTCACCGCTTCAGCTACTCAAGACCACAGCATTGGAACATTAATGGCAATGGGAAGAATGGTCTGGAGCAGTAAACTCCTTCTCAGTCCACGTAGAAGACATGGAGAAGATGGTTTTGGATGAGTCAGGACATGGTAGCTCATTGTCACTATGCTGCCCCACAGAAGGTGGATAGATGATGTTTTATGTAGACACACACACCAGCAGAAGTTGCAGAAGGAGATAAAGAAGTTGGTGCTTTGAACAAAAGTGAAGACTGGGTGGCCCAGGAGGTATGAAACTTCCACTCGTGAACTCTCACCGCGGCACTCCACTCATTCTGTTTCTTTAAGCATGAGGAAATGTGGAGTCAAGGAGAAAGAAGATATTGTCTCTACAGAAGTGTATAAAGTGGTCATTCCATGTCCCTTCACTGGCCTTAGGGCTAAGCATCATCATTAGAAGTGACTAAAGAGTCTTCTGCAGCACTGTGGAGGGTAAGTAAACCCCCTAGAAAGGTGTGTGGCCTGTGAAGTTGTGTATTGTCACAGAAGTTCATTTGAACTCGAGACCATTATAAGTATGACCCAATCAACCTATTTCTACTAGTGCAAGTTTCCATTAACTGTCATATCCAGTCTTTTATTCCAACTCTGTTGGAGAATTTCACTAACTTTATTTCTTTTTTGGTCTACAAGATTCTTCAGAATTTCCCAACAGAGTTTACTATTGTTTAGAATTTGCAAAGGCTTCTTTTCTGCAAATGCCATCAGTAGATTGCAATTTTGTCAACAATGCTATTGTCTCCTTGTAGTATACCAGATTTAGACCTGCCTCATTTGCGATACAGTTTTTACTGTGGCAAGTCAACTACCCTCTCTCTCTCTCTGTGTGTCTCTCTCTCAACAAGATCAGATTAGCGAAAGATATGTTTTGTTGTTTTGCTTTGTTTTTCAAGAGAAAGGCAAATGCCTGTGACCTTGAATTTATAGTCACTAAAAGAAAACCAAAAACAAAACAAAAGACATAAGAAAAACTATCCGAGCAATAAAAATGCATTTAAACCAAAAATTTTCAATATTAACAAAGTACTTTATAGTAAATTGTGCTTCTTTCGATGTAAAGTTAGTTTCCACAAAATCTTTTCTAAAGTTGACATCCCAACCAGAAACACTATGGTTTTAAGTACTCCCTACAATCCCAAGTATCCCAAATATTTGGAAAAGAATGGTTGACTTATATTGTCCCTTATCTGTCCTTTATAACAAAGTGAGGCAGGAATTACCTGTTTTCATGAATGGGGAGACTGAAGAACAGAGAGATGAAGTTATTTTCTCAAGTAGCATATAGCACACAGAGTATATATTTGAACAAGACCCAGATCTCCTGGCTATACAGTCAGTCCTTTTCCCTGGTTTCCACAGTGCTAATTTTATCCTTTAGGAAATAATCAAGTTGTAATTAGATGGTCCAACTAAGATCTCTTCAGTTGCATGACTGAAGTACAGTATCCACTGAGTCTTTGATGGTGGACATGAGTTACATCCCCTGAACCGGCTTCCAACGTCCCCATATATTCCACCCTGGCATCAATAAATATTTCCTGATTCATTAACAGATTCCTCCAGAGGGTGAGTCACTCCATGCTCACACTTTTCTCTATCACCAGTTTATATGTCATCAACCTCACAAGCAGGAAAGTGGATTCTTTTCGCCCAGTGCTCCTGGGCACATGTCTCAGTCCCTTAAAACAGCGATGGTAAGTCTTCTGTCCTCCTTGGAGCATGTCATCGATCCCGAGAGCTGCGTGATGCAATGGGAAGGTTGGATGGCTAGAAGTCTGGCAGCCTGAATCCTGGTTCTACCTCTGCCATCGCACAGTTGTGGGAAAAGCACTTAACCCCTTGGTGCCGGGTGTGCCAGGGAATGATAATGAGAGCTGTCCTCAGTCTCCTTCCAAAGAAGATGGTGAGAAACAGTGAGATAATGTCTGGGAAGCTCTTTGAGCTCCTCGGAAGCAAGAGGCTACATAAACACAAGGTGTTATTACTTCCAAGCCCACATCAGACAAGGACATCACAGTTAAGGTTCCTACAGAAACGTCTTCTCTCCCTGCACATGAAAGGATTGGCTGAGCCTTCAGCTTCTCAGTCAGCTGAAATTTCCCAAGCTTTGGGGGGCTTGGGGGGGCAATTGATCATATGATTAAAGAGAGGACTGTTGTTTGAGTGAAACTCAGATCTCACAATCACAGACCCTCACAGCTAAAAAGGATATTTCTCCACACTCTTTATGTAGAGGAGTTACTGACTCCAAAAGTTTAATAACAACCCCCATTTCTGTGCCCTGCTAGACATTAGGTAGATGCTGGGCTAAGAAAATGACTGGGCTTTGCACTTTGTCTTCACACACCTCTGTAACCAGTAGGGGACACAAGCACACTCACAACTGTGTACAATATGATGTGAGCATCTCTGTGACATGCTAGCCTGCTGATGGCAAACACTAAGCTGAACTTTTCCTGCAGGCACTCATCCTTGGACAAAATGCTTCAACTCTGAGAGTCAGGGAAATGAAACCAAGAGCAATGGCATCACTCTGGAACATTTTTATTTTATCTGACAGCTCGCTAATAATTGCATAACCCTGGTTGACTTCATCCCCATAAGAGAAAATGGGTGGAGGTATGGTGAGCATCTCTTCCCTCAGCAGAGGCAAAACTTGAAGCTTTGAGGAGATGGAGGCATGGGCATGTGATTTGGAAAAGTAGGAAGGTAACTGGACTCTACTTTCCAGTGACTGGCCTCCCTATAGATGAAAATTAGGGATTTTTAAGTTATTTGTAGCATCAAAGTTCAGTGGTACCAAGGAAGCTTTTGATGAGTATTGTACTTGTTACCATAAAAAACCATGAAAGGAGTCAACATGTTTCCTTCTGAACCACAGCTACCAACAGAGCATTTCTGAATTCAAATGAACGGATATGTTTTGTCGTTTATATCTGAATATTTTAAATTATGCACCTAAAACATGAATATACTTTTACTGTCATTGAAATATCTATGAACAAATGACCCTTTGACTCCCCTTTCTGACCCCATTCCCTTCTCCCAACAAACCTCCAACCCTTTTCTACCTCATTCTTGGCTTAACAGTGTCCTTTGAGCCCTTCACTCTGTGTTACTAGTTGTACTGAGAGCATGTATAGAAGCATCTTGATTTGCTTTGAAGTTTCTTTCTTATACAAATGATTTAACATTATGGACTTAGCCATTAGTGAAGATCAGGCCATCTTAGCTGCTACAGATGAACTAAATATCCTGGCATTTCATAACATCACTAGTCCACCATTGAGCCATCCTGCTATCATGGACTTTTAGTGGTCTCTATCTTTTTCTCTATTATAAACAATGCTGCAATGAACATTTTTGTGTGTGTCACCTTAGAAACACACACACACATATGCACACACTTACATGCTATACACTGCATTCTAAAATCTAATCGACAGATTTAGTTGTTACGGTATTGTGCTGATCTACAGGCCAGTCAAGTACATAGAAGACCTAACCTCTTACACTCCTGTAAAACTTGATAGGATCAAGTTTTTTTATTTATATCTTTGCCAATTTGATAATAAAAAGAATACGTGTTGCTGATGTCAATTTGCATTTCACATATATTTTCCTTTCAAATGGGAACGATTAAAAAGTATTAGCACTTAAAATGTATTAACCTTCTCCAAAGAAAACATGCCCTATCAAAAGCGAGAGGTCTCTGGGGTTGAAAAACCTGCGTTGGCTTTTTAGACTTACCGCCGACAAGTTGGGTGGCCTTTGGCAAGTTGCTCAACTTCTTTCAACCCCATTTTCCTGTCTGTAGAATGAAGGCAGGCAGTACTCTGCCTTCATCCAGGTTGTGAAACATTTGTCATGAAAATACTTCATAAATGGTTAGCTCTGTGCAAGTATTAGATATTACCTGCCTTTTATAAGATGCATAAACAGAGGCTCAGGAAGGAGGTTCCATATTCCCAAGCACCAAGAAATCTCCCCCGTATGGTGTTCCATTCTTATGTTAGAACATGTTTCATCAGATTCTCAGCAATCTGAATAAACACGCTTTTGACTTTTTGTTTGTTTTGCTTTTGTTTTTCTACTTTCTATTTCATAGAACCACATGGAGAACAAGGCTGGTAGTGGAAATCACATTACCTAAACCCTGTACCTCCCTTCACCCAGGACCACACTCTAGTCTCTTTTGAGTTCATTTCTACTATCACAATTTCTACTATTTGCTAGACCGCCAAGCATGCCCCTAATTTTGGGAGAAGGAAGATTTGTAGACATAAGACTCATTCAAATTATTACCAGAGATGAAAGCACTGTGGAATCACAGATTTTTTTTTCCATTTTGGCCACTAAGTCCCACTTTCCTTACCTAAAAGCCTCCACTCTCAATCCACAGGGCATGAGTGGGCCCTGTCCCTAGTCGTGGGTGGAACACTTGACCCAGTCAATACCAGTTAACAGGGTACATGATAAAAGAGACCCAACCTGAGACCCAAGTGCACTGGGACTTTTTGCAAGAAAACTGAAACAGACAACTTTCCTATTTCTCTATAGCACATGATCCTGAAAGGATTTAACCCTGGAAACTTCTGGTGGCGTTCTTTGAGAAAAGAAAGTGCTGGGATACAGGAAATACAAATAGAGAGGGGCTAAGAGATAGAGATCCCGAAAATATTGTCAAATCGAGTTGTCATCCTGGACATCCCAGTTTTACAAAGCAATAAATCCTAAACACACACACACACACACACACACACATGCACACACGCACACACACGTGCTTTTTTTGTGCTAAGTTTCACGTTCTGTCCCTTGAAGTAACTGACACTAGTAGCACTACACACACCTGCATGCTCAGTGTTTCCTTTCTGTGTGTGGGAGGCAGCCTGTGTCACGACCTAGAAGTCAGGAAGCCTGGGTGGGTCACTGGCTTCATTTCTTTGGGCCTTTGATTTCCACAGCAGTAAAGTGAGAGAGTTGGACAATAAGCTCAGGGCACCTTCCTGCTCTGATACTTTCTGAATCCGTAAACTTGAAACTCTTGGAGCTCCTGTGACCGTTGGAGACTGAGATAGCCGGATACTGACTGAAGCATTTCATTCATTGTGTTAAAGCAGGGTTTAAGTGGCCACCAATGGAGGGGACCTGAAAAACATAAAACAATTAGGTTCTCTGTATCTCCACCAGAATTGGCTCCAGAAAAGGGTCAGGCTTTGCAAAAACACAGAACATTTTTCCCTCTGGGCTCCTTGGAAAAAGCTCTCAGCACCATGGAGGGTGTCTCTCTCACTATTCATGGCTTGCCAGTGGGAACAGCCAAGAAGAAGGAGTCACATGGCCAAGCCTGCTGCCGGCACAGAATGTTCTATGCAGCCAATGACTAGGCCAGAAAGGACTGCCTGGTCCCCTACAGAGACTGCTTGTGAAAGGTGGGCCCAGGAGTGCCAAAACATATTCTACAGCAGTCTCTACGAAAGTTCTTACAAAGCAGGGTTCTATTCAACATTTATTGGTTATCTCTTTTATGTGTAGCACTATTCTAAGCATTTTCATTAGCACTCCATTTTATACCTCATGCCCTTAATATCACCTTTACGTTATACGTACAGAAACTGAGTGTCAAAGAGGTGAAGCTGATGCAGCTTGTCCAGGGGCCCGCTGCCATGGAACCACAGGCAACATCACTTAATGAAAGGCAAGACAAGGGCCGCATGGTCTTCTCCAGCCCCTCCACCATGTCATGAGCAGGACCCGCAAGTACGTGGGTATGAAGCACGTGTTCCAGTCACTGCTCTTCTCATAGATGCTTTTGTAAACACCCTGGGACAGAGCGTTCTGGACATTTATGTGCACATCACCTTCTTGATGGAACTGTGAGTTCTTTATTGGGGTCTGCATATTTCAACACTGTGGCTCCCTCATTTCTTGTACAAAACAGGAATGTGAAAAGCAGTCATCTCTGACCAGCTATTGACCTTAGAAGAGGAGGGGACTCAACCAAGATCACAAGCTGGGTGCACTTAGGGACCAAGCAGGCATTGGAAACACGAGAAATTTTGTGTGAGACAGTAGGGAGTGGTAAGAGACTAGGGGAACAAAATGTGCAACACTTGCCTAAGACATCCAGGTCCAGACATTAAGAAAGTCATACAATAAAAACAAAACAAAACCAAAGCCACACACAGACTGGGCTCAAAGCCAACAGTCTATAAACCCTCGTGCAACTCCACCTGTCAGTACTCTGGTTGGCATAGAGTTGAAGAGAGCCCTTCCTACACCATGAAAATTGCCTTACAAGATCGAGACTGTTGCTGATCCATAGAGGCTTCTCACTTAGCACAGCAAGTTCTAGGTAGTAGAAATATATATATTTGTTTGTTTGTTTTAGATAGTAGATATTTAATAAATGTTGGCTGAATTGATTTTAAAATATCAAGTCAATGGCTACACAAACAACTATAAACCAAGGGAACACTGTTAAAGAAGCTATTCACTTGGTTCTCATTGCTCTAGGGAACAAAATATTGATTATATGCGGGAAACCACCCACAGCTGGTACCTATATATACCATTAAATGGTAGAAACTCTTAGAACAATAAAACAGTTCATTGAGTGGTCTCCATACTCTAAAATGAGAAATATATGCAGTTCTTGATTCTGAATAGTCAGTCAAAAATCAATTGACTCCAAAGTTATGGCTCACTGGGACTGTATCAGTGGCCAAGTAACAGGACCTCTTCAAGGGTAATGAGAAAGGAACTCTCATGCATTATCAGTGGGCATGTGAATTGGTTCAGTCCCTGTGGAAAACAGTATAAAGTCTCCTCAAAATACTAGAAATAAATATATTATATGATCCAGCAATTCCACTTCTAAGCAGCTACCCAAACACAAAACACTAATTCTAAAAGAAATCTGTGCTCCTATGTACATTGTAGCACTATTTACAATAAGCAAGTTATGGAAACAACCTACGTGCAGCGGGTTACAAAGATGTGGCATATACATACACAATGGAATACTACTCAGCTATTAAAAAAAGACAAACTCTTGCCATTTGCTACAACATGAGTGAAACTGGAGGGGCTTATGTTAAGTAAAACAAGTCAGATGAAGAAAGACAAATACTGGAAGACTTAACTTATATGTGGAATATAGAGAAACAAAACAAAAGAACTTACAAAACTAAGCCAAATCAAGAAATATGACTACAGAATTGAGGCTAATAGAAAGGGAGGTACAGAGGAGGTGGAAACAAATCAGGGAGGTGCCTCAGTGGTCTAAGGTAAAAACCACGGGCACTTTAGTGGTAGGTACAGTATGGTAATACACCTAAGGAGGTGTGACCCTATGCCCTATATCATACACAGTGTTGAAAACCAACGTTAAGTCAATCAGCAAACAAACAAAAAAACATAACATAGTGCTTCCTCTGATGGAATACAAAGTCTTATAATTAACTTATCACATAAATTTAAAATCACAATGCAATATATGCTCAGACACATACTATGCTTTGAGATACCTGGCTTGGGAAAATCAAGGAGGTGACACTTAACATGGCTAAAGAGGGGGAAGAACAACATAATCCAAAGCCCTTGGAATATGTAGGCAGAGAAAAGGCCATGTGAGGTCAGAAGGACTGAGCAAGGAGAGAGCCTATAGTTTTAAAGGTTGATTGAGGTTGGACCATGGTAGACTTGTAGGCTGTGTTGAGAATTTTCATCTTTATCCTGCAAGCAATCTGCATATTCACTCTTTAGTGAAAATAAAAAAGAAAGAGAGATTGGTTGAGTGAGGCCACAGCAACCCACCTCTCTAACCCACACTAGCGCTATGTGCTGCCCACTTCTCTCTAAGGGGTTTGTGGCAAAGGAGAAGAGCTTAAGACTCTTTGGATGGAAAAAGTTATTTCATTTTTAGTATCTGAGCTGCAAATGCGATTTCTCCTTCCAGTGTACCGTGACATTGCCACAGTAACACCATTAGACACCCCTGTGGCAGCAGGAGCTCTGAGTCCTACTATTAGTTAGTTCGTGTCTAACATCACATAAATCAGCAGTTTTTCATCTTTTGGATTATGCAGACCACATCTTCACCAAAAAATACCGCCTGACACTAGTTATGCCTTCAAAATTCTAATGGCATAATGTCATTTATATTTAACTGAAAAATAAATATTTGGTTATAAATTTAGCAAAATATGTTCACATCTATAGAAGGAAAATTACAGAACTCTGATGAAAAACATTAATGATGAGGTTTTCCATGTGTGTGGGTTGGAAACCTCGATATTATAAAGAAATCACTTCTTCCTGATTGACCTATAAAGTCAATGGGATTTCAATCAAGGAATTATTAATCCTAACATGTTATTTTATGGATATCAATAAAATGATGATAAAGTTTATATGGAAAGGCAAAATAACTGATCCAATATTAAAGAACAAGTTGAGGACTGACACTGTACACTGCAATTCTAAAACTACAGCAATCAAGACACTGTCCCATTGGTAAAAAAGAACAGCCCAACAGAAGAGGAGAGAAAGCTCAGAAACAGTCACATGAATAATCAGCCAAACTTTGACAAGTGAGCAAAGGCAATTCAGTGGATAAAGGATTGTCTTTCTAGACAAACACAAGACAAAAAAAATCCATGAATCTATGTCCAGACATCATAACTTTCATAAAAAATTAACTTAAAATAGATCATAAACTTAACTGACTCAATACTATATATTTCCTAGAAAATAGGTGAAATGTTTGGTGATCTTTGGTTTAACAATGACTATTTAGAAACAACACCAAAAACACAAAATCCAAGAAAGAAAATTTGACAAATTGGACTTGATTAAAATTTAAAAATCTTACTCCGTGGAAGCTGTTAGAATGAAAAGATGATCTACTATTTGGAGAAAGTATTTGCAAAAACTCTGTTATCTGAAATGTTAAAAAAAACCTCAATAATAGGAACACAAATAACCCAATACAAAAATGGTCAAAAGATCTGAATGGACAATTCACAAAAATAAATGTGTGTGTGTATGTGTATATGTGTATATATGTATGTGTATATACATATGTAAAATTGGCAAATAAACATATGTCAATATAGAATTTTAAATAAATATTTGTCAACAAGAAAATTTCAACATTATATATCAATACAGAATTTCAAATTAATGCAACGATGAGATACCTCTCTATATAGCTATTAAAATGACCAAATTCTGTGACACTGATAATGCCAAGTGATGATGAGGTAGAACAACAGGGATTCTCATTCACTATTGCAGAAATGCAAAACTTAAAGCCACTTTGGAAGACAGTTTGGCAATTTTTTACAAAAATGAACATGTTTTACCATACAATTCAACAATTCAATTCCTTGGTTCTTTTTCCCCCTCAGATGAGTTGAAAACTTATATCCACACAAAACCTGTACATGAATGTTATAGGAAAACCTTATTCATAATTACTAAAAATTTGGAAATAAACAAATGTCCTTCAATAGGGGAATGGTACAGCCAGACAATGGACTATTTTTCATTCATAAAAAGAAACAAGCTACCAAACTATGAAAAAGCACAGAGGAATCTTATATGCATACTGCTAAGTGAAAGAAGCCAATGTGAAAAGATGGCATATTGCATGCTTCCAATTATATGACATTCTAGAAAAGTCAAAACTACAGACATAGTAAAAAGATCAGTGGTTCAGGGGAGGGAAAGGAAATAAATTTGTAGAGCACAGGGGTTTTCAGAACAATGAAACTATGCTATATGATACTATAATGGTAGATACATGTCATTCTATGCTGTCAGTACCCATTGAATACACAAAGAGTAAACCCTAGTAAACCAGAGCTATTAGTTAATAATGGGGTATCAATATTGATTTACCAAGTATAACAAATATACCACATTAATGCAAGAATTTAATAATAGCGGACTCTTGGGGGAAGACCAAGAGGGTCTATGGAAACTCACTGTACTTCCCACTCAGATTTTCTGCATATGGAAAACTGTTCAAGAAATAGTGTAAATTAATTTAAAAATTCTAATGATTGGTAAAATATGTGATGAAAAAGCACCATGGTTTTTAGAGCTGTCTTATTTTTTATTTTATTTATATTTTACATCATTCATTTATATTTTACATCATATTTTGTACAATGTATGCTTTCTCCTCTCAGGTGCAGTACCCATATCATTCTCATCACCAGTTCACCCAAGCACCATCACAATAGTGCCTTGTGCTCTTCCCTCCCCTATTCTGATCCTTCTCCCTTCCTCTCTCCTGCAGAGTATCTCTGATTTATAGTTGCCTGTTAATTTTGTTTTTTAATTTATCATAATTATTTTTTCCTCATCCCTTACTTGACTCCCCTACATGCTGTTTTTGAAAAATACAAGTACCTGTATAAGTAACATAAGCCTGTCTTTTGAAGTCTCTAGACAATCCTGAACATATATATAGACTCAGAGAATTTCTTGCTTAAGAAACTTAAAAGAATTCAGAGTTCAATAACCACTGCTGAAAACTTCACAGACATTTTTTTATTAGTGCATGGAACATGTTCCCTTGAAAGATGAGAATATGAACTACAGAATGAGTGTTATTGATATCAAATCTCTCTTGATTCTAGGATACTGGAACTACATAAAAGAGAGGATCAGTGAGAGATTATATTTTAAAAAGCATCTAGCACCATGCCTAGCTCATTGTAGCAGCTTAGTAAATATTAATTATATCGGAACCTCATGCTATAAGCAGACGAGTCATTCATCAGGTGCTGGACTGGACTGACTAACATTTACTGTACCTTCCAACTGGATCTGTGGCTCGGGCCTCAACCCCCCCCCCCCCCATTTTTAATGTTTTGGGACTGAATTTTTGTCCTAAATTAAAAATTTTCAGGTGTGGAAAACAAGCTATAAATAGTGGTATAAGGAACTTTGGAAAGCAGCCCACCTGACCCACTCTCCCAATTTGCCCTCATTACACCACATTGTCTGATGCATTTAAAGTATGAGACCCAAAGGCAAAACTTTGGAGGTATTCAATACATCTTAATGTTGAGGAAGGAATTTAAAGTTATCCTATCCCTCCATAGTGATAGAGCTGCTGACAGACAGAAGACAGACAGAGGGACAGAGGTTTATTACGTATATTCATTTAGCTCCAAATGTGTGCAAGAAAATGACAGCATTGGGTACTGGATGAACCGGCTCTCATCTATGTGATAAAAGGTCCTCTTCTACTGTTCCTTGCAACTTTAGGTACATAAACATCCAACCATTTCTGTCCTGCTCTACTACTGTTGGTCCCAGAGCATCTGCTTTCCCTGTTTGCTGGGTGAGTTGCTGATCTTTCTCTGGGATAGTGAAAGGCCTGGCCATTCATGAGAAAAATTAAAGGGACCAGAGAGTTTTAATTTGCTATGTGGGAATGCAGGAAATAATTATTGATTTCACATAGCCGAAGGACTATTATAGGTTCTAGTATAGGGATTGTTAATTTTTTAGTTTATTTTTTGCCTCCTTTTTTTTTTTTTTGGTGTGGAGCCAGGAATTGCAAATTACTTCTGGAATAGATAGGGAGAGTGATATCATATTAGCCAGAGAAAGGACATTTTAACAGCAAGACGCTTCAAGTATGAGACAGCCAGCAATGGCACATGGTGACTCCCCATCCTTGCAGGTGTTTAGAGCTTAGTTGTTATAAGTCAAGGAGTTTGTAGAGGAGATTCTTTCTGCAGACTTGAAAAGAGCGAGGTTGATACCGCTTCTTGGCCTTTTGACTAAGGTCAAGTGAAAGAGTAGAGCTGATTTCAATGACTTTACTTCTTCTTCCAAATTTACTTACACCAGCATTATATCCATTGATTTCTTCATCACAGATCAGATAATATTCTGCCTCATTTCTGTGTATCTACACATCACTTAAAATTTACAAAGTGTAGTCAATTACATGATTTCTTAAATTCCCCAGGACAAACTCTCGAGAATATTGATGGAAAAACAATCATACATATTTTAGAGTTAAGCAATCTAAAGAAAGGAATGACTAAAAGAAACGAATCTATGACACAACCAAAGGAAATGATGAGACCTCTAGGGACCCCTCTTCCAGGTATGGAATCACAGGTTGAGAGCTCATTCTCAGAATGAAGAGATGAAAAGGATCAGATTATAGTTAAGAGACATGTTTTACAAGGGCTAAGGAGCTGTCACTAATATCCAGGAGGGACAATGACATTTTTTTCTTAGTTCAAAGAGCAAAATATATTCAGTCTTTGTAGTCAACAAATGTACTAGCAGTGGATCACATCATGCTTGTCAGTGGAACTATGGCAACCAGTGACTGGGTGTGAAGGGAACAAGATCTTTATCTCAAGAGTGGAAAGAAAAAAGAAGAGAAAATACAGTGATCTAGGGATGATGTTCAACTGAGAAAGTCCCAGGGGGCAACCAAGAAATCAAGAACCACCTGTTTCTTCTTGTAAGAATGTTTTGCATGTGGAAATGCAGTCCAGTGACCCCCAAAGATTGAACAAACAGAGAACTTCCAAAGGTTGATGAAGGGATTAATTCCCGGGTAATAATCATGTTGTGTTCTTCTCCAAGGTCTTTCATCAGTAGATCTCTGAAGGTTTTGCAAGCATCAATTAAGTATTACAACATTCCTTTGAAGTAAGTATTATTATGTCCATTTTCCAGATGAAAAAACTGAGAATCTAAGGGGCTTGCCTAGGGGCTACCCAACTGAGATTCTAGGAAGCCAAACATTTCAAACTTCAGCTGTGCAAAGTGTGCCTTCATAGGAAGAGAAAGACTAAGACAATCTAATAGTGTTATTCCCAAGTTCTGAGAAAGATTCTGGAAGAAGCACTCTCCACACTGGTCTACTAGCTCTGTAAGAACCTGGGAAGGCTTTTTCTTTATCAAAGGGACTGAATCCAAGAACCATCCAATTCGGAGATAGATAGATTCCATGAATCACTCCTCAGCCCTCCAGGGGGATGTCATTTCTCCTCTTCAAAGCTGTCAAAAACCATTGTTGTTGCTTCTTTTATGGTCTGCCTTGGATTATAATTATTTATGTTGGCATCTGTTTTTTCTCATAAGACTTCAGACAAGGAAGGATATCTTACATTATTCTTTATGCCTGGTACATAGTATGAGTTCCTAAATAAGTATGTTTTGATTTTATTTGATGTAGGCTTGGTGAGGAAAATTCAGAGCAGCAGACAAGACTCATGGACCAAAGTTGGCAGCGTTTGTCCTCATGAGAGATGAGAGCAAACCCACCCTCCAATCCATATATTCGTGGGAAAGTTTTTGTGACTGACAGAGTCTCTATTTTTACCTTGGAAAGCAACATTCAATTTGGATGTTCAAACCTGGTCAATCCTCTTCAGTGAAAGAGCTTCAGGGAAAGTCATGTGTGATAAGTCTACTTGGTAATAACAGACCTTTGTATGCACATCAGGCTTGACAGATTTTATAAAGCATTTTTATAAGCACTTTCAAATTTGATCCTATTAAGACACCATGAGGTGGGCAATAAAGATGTCATTATCTTATTTTATTGATGAATTTTGTCAAGGTTAAATGCCCGGTCTATGTCACACAATTACTAAGTAAATCCGTATTCCACAACTTCCTATCCCTTTCTGGCCTTCTATAAAATTTTTGCGTGCATTCCTCCCCCCCCCCCCCCCCCCCCCCCCCCCCCCCCCCCCCCCCCCCCCCCCCCCCNTTCCCCCCCCCCCCCCCCCCCCCCCCCCCCCCCCCCCCGTCACCGCAAAGCTGTTGCTTGCAACCTACACTCCAGCAAGGTCCATACTAGACACTTTTGACCCTTTGGAGCCTTCATCATCTTGTGAACAGTGTTAGAAACCTGAATGTGATAGTGCCTTGATTTTGAAGGAATGAGCAGTAAGAACGATTTTGCTGGTTTAGGAATCCAGTTTTTTAAAAAAGCAGAAATAAAGAAGTGCCCACTAGAAGTGCCCATTGAAAATCCATTTGAATATTTTGGTTTAGTTTTCCAAGACCAAGATGGAGAGATGGGAGACTTTGGTTTTATTCCCAGTGCCACCAAGCAGCTGTGGTGGGTCCTGACTTTCATTCTATAGCTATTGAATGAGCCAATTATATGCTGAGTATGACATTAAGTATCAGGACACAGAAATGGATAAGATTTGTTTCTTACACTCAAGTTGCTAAAATTAGGCAAGAGAGACAAACAAGCAGATGGAAACATTACAAGGCAATGTACACTTCTAATGCAGGTGTAACAATGCTGAGTGGCTTTCCAGAGGGGCAAACTAAGCCAATTGCAGCTTCCTCTGAGTCAGGGTCTATGTGACCTCACAAGTGGCCTGTCCCAAGCCAGTCCTACCCACTGAGGGCACAGCAACCCTTGTTGCTCAGCCTCTCTCTTCAGAGGTGTATAATACAAGTAGGGCGCATGAAGTGGTGTGGAAACACAGATTCTCAGGCAAGAAGTGAGTGGGTGTCCCCAGAGAGGAGAAGCCATGAGGTAAAAGAAAAGCAGACAAGGAAGTCAATAGCTACTATGGAAGGAATCCTCGGAACAGGGACAAGCTGGACCTGAGACACGCAGAGTGACTTGAGGAACAGCGAGGGGGTCCCACAGGTGAGAAGAAGGAGGTGGCCTCAAGTCATAGTGGCAATTTCCAGAATGGGAGTAAACATTTTCTGTTACCTGAGGCCCTGCATCACAGCCACAAGGAGATTTACTTTGATTTTTTTCATTATGTTTGGCTCCCAAAACCTGAGATAAGCAACATTCATCACTCTTGCAAACAGGTCAAAGTTAATACAAATATACAAACTACTTCGAAATGCTTATAAAACATAGGTTTTATGCAAAGGAGACTTGCAGCTGAAAGGCACCATTCACAGCCGAAACAAAGACAATATTAGTCCTGCAGGTGGGTGAGGATATAGGCACAGGCTACTCTCAACAGTGCTGTCTGCACCTTTCAGAGACTCCCCCAAAAGCACAATCACTGCATCCTCAAAACCCTGCCTATTCTTCAGACTTCCTCTGCTAAGACAGGAAGCACAGCTTCTTGCTAATTCATGGCACTATCTCAAGGGCTAGCCAGCCCACTTTCTGTTATTCCACAAAGAGCTTTCCCTCTATGCCTTCGGGCAATCTGCTTTATTTTTCTCAACTCATTAGCATGCCATCAATAATTACAGATTAAACATCAGCAGTTTTCCCCCCTCTAATAACCCTAATATTCCGGTTATCTATGAAGATAATTAACCTTCTTAAAGAAAAGTGCCCTAGGAAGCTTTCCTCGACACAATTGACAATTATCTTCATTAATCACCTTTTTCTTTTATTCTAGGATTAGTGTTCAGGTTAGTTCTCCTGTGCAGGACATGATGACAGCTCCCTACGATGCTCTCCCCATCCTAAATCTCATATGATAGTCATTATCATCCCAGCATGCGCTCAGGAAGTTGCTTTTTTCTTGCTGCTTGGCAGACAATTCCAGAGACCTCCCAGGCAGCAAACTGCTCGCAAGCCTGTAAGGCAGATCAGATGCACCTCTCCGGAGTCCTGGAGGGGAAGGAAGGAAAGTGACCTGGACAAGGTCTTGGAGCAAGGCGAAAACCTTCTTTTGATATCTAAATCACCCAACTCCATTCCAAATACAATATGCCTTTACTCAGTAATTTCCACTTTCCTCCATGATGTTTGCTTTGTGCCTGCTCAACCCTAGTATTCTGACATGAAGAAGAAGAAATAAAATCACAGCAAGCATGCCAACCAGTGCTGGATTCAGCTAGCCATGCTATTGGTTCTTTTGTCCATCCATCCATTCCCCCTTTTCTAGGAGGACCCCTCCCACCCCTCTTCATGGGAATTAAGCTCTCCTTCAACAAAGACCATGAAACCGCTGCAAGAGTCCATGGGCTCTTCTGCTTTAGAATTGCTTGTGTACTGTAAGAACTTTGCTTTTTTGTATTCCCTGCAATAGTGCCTAGTGCATAGTAGGCACTTAATGAGTGCTTGTTGAATTAAATATGGGCAAGATGCATGAGGCACCTAATAGGAAAAGGTGAGATTACTATAGCTACAATCATGGCTATTAAGTGATAAGAATGACTGACATGACAATAGCAAAAGTAATTTTTTCTAAAAGCTCTCAGTGTCTCTGCAGCAACTATTATGCAGACAGAGGTACCCCTGTTCTATGCAGAGTCATGCTCTCCCTTTTAAGTCTGGATAATGTGGCCAAGAGCTATCCCATCTATCCTTTTATCTAAGCCCATCAACAAGTCAGTAGGAGAGGCATGGAAAGGATGTTTATCTCAATTTTCCCAAGGTCAGACAATGAAAGTAACCACTCCAGATGCAAGAGTTAATAAGTGGTAGAGCCTGCACACAAGTCCTCCATCCTTGGCTTTGTATTCTTGGCATAGAACATACCCACACACTGTCATAAATCACAACCATTGTAGAAACCCCCAAATCAACAGAGCTGCAATTAAATATGGGCTTATTTTTTACCTGCAAATATTTTTTGGTAACTCCCCAAGTGTAGTTGATTTGTATAAAGCTAAATTGGGCCAGATATTTGTTAATAGTCTGTAATAAACAGACGCAGTTACACCGTCATGCAAAGAACACAGGTGAGGAAGGGTTTACTAAGGTCATTTGCATTCCGTTATCAAAATAAGACATGAAAAATATCTCACGGGAAAAATCAGAACTTTTAAACACTGAAGATTGCACAGGTCAATGATTTTTAATAATTCTAGAGACACGGATGCCTGTCTTTATGTGCAACTGCTCTTCACACACACTTATATTTAGTTGGAGAGGATGCTGATGGATAAATAAAAGAAAATTACAACCGACACACAATATCAGTTCAGGTTTATGCTCTAACAACTTGAGGACACTTTGTGGCCAAGTTTCCTTGTTGATCATGTCAAGGCTCCAGTCTATTTTGGTTTAGAGGAACTTTGCTGCTCAGTTTTATAATATGCAAAAAACAATTAGAAGTGGGCATGCAAATTGCTAAGTTATTGCATTTTTAATGAAATTAGTAAATATCATTTATATCTTTTTATAATAATCTGACTCTAGGTAGATACTGAAGTGATCTTTTGATCAGCATTTCATTATTTCTTTCCCACTGGAATGATTTGAGTTGGATGTGCACATATCACTGCATGTGTGTTTGGGTCCCGTTTGCTCTCATATCCTATCCAGTGCGGAAGACCATTATCTTAGTTGGAATTGATAAGACAACTATGGGTTAGACTGAATTTAACAACCATGCATCGGGTGGCCTCTTCCCTACACTTTTTTCTGATGGTTCCTTCAGTGTTGGGGGCTACAAAGGTGGGATACTCCTCGTCTCTCTGTACCCACCATGGGTACAGACAACCAGGGCGAATTCTCTCACAGACCATTTGGAAGTGGGGCTATAGACAGTGCCCTTTCTCACTTCCTCTCCTTTTGGATCTTCAGCCAGTCTGAACCCTGAGAATAGCTGTTCTCATGCATTTGCCCTAGAGGAGACCCAGCAATCAAGACCAGAGGCCATGCAGGAGGCCCCTATTAGGCCAACACTGCTGGTGGCAGGATGGGAAAGTCAACACAATCCTGGAAGTATGAGAAGTCCACTTACCCAGTTACACAAGCCACACTCACCAGGGAGGTGAAGTGACCCAGTCACAGGACACAGCAGGTGCAGCCTCTGGTTCCCCGTCAGACCTGAGGGCCTCAAGATGTCGACACCACTCTTGACCCTCCAGCACTTCTCACAGGGTCTGGCACAGAGGAGACGCTCATTACACTTAGTGAATTTAAGTAGAAGTCAGGGGACGAACTTGCACGTCTCCATTATTAACCTCTCGATACCACACTGCTGCTGTGGTCACCCAGAAACATACTGTCAAATGTCTGTCAAATGCCACACACAGACGCATACCCACACACACGTGCACATGCATGCGGACAGACATCCACACACACACAGACGCACACCCACACACATGTGAACATGCATGCGCACAGACATCCACACACAGAGACGCACACCCACACACACATGCACATGCATGCGCACAGATATCCATACACACACAGACGCGCACCCGCACACACGTGCACATGTGTGTGCACAGACATCCACACACAGACGCACACCCACACACACGTGCACATGCATGCGCACAGACATCCACACACAGAGACGCACACCCACACGCACGTGCACATGCATGCGCACAGACATCCATACACACACACAGACAGACAGACACAGACACACACACAAAGGCACAGAGCTTCTGGTTCATGCCCACCCTGTAGTAGAAGGCAAAATGGCTGGCATGGGGTTTGTCCTTCCCACAAGGCTTTTCTTCCCTCTTAGGGGATCTTTACCTTTCCCCTCCTTCCATCACCTATCACCGAAGGGATGCCTCTTTAGCTATGGCTCTTTCACAAGTACAAGCACAGCCTCTCCGGCTTTCTCTTCCACTCTCCCAGCTAGCATTTTCCCATGCACCACAGGTGAGTCTCTCTTCGCTTGACTTTTTCATGGACTCACATGTGAGCCCTAAATCACTCTCTCAGAATAAGGCCCTAAGAGTAGTGCTAATGACACCCCAAATGAAAGGCAAAGAAAAAGTTTCATTTTGTAGTGGAATTAGCATCACAAAGAAACTGTTTCATCAGCCCTTTAAAATCCTTGAAAATGTCCAGAAGGTACTTTAAGAGATTCTACAAAAGTCCCTATAGATACATATTTTCAGTTTCTATTTTCCTCAAGTACCAAGGTGCTACCTAAAAACTTAAACAAAATACCACCCTATATTTTAAATTACTAGAATGTGTTTTGCTATTTTTAACACAAACATCTTATGCTTCAATTATATTATGGGGCCCAGAGACTTTAGAGAGACGGACTGGAACTTCACTTATCATTTAAAGCATTATCAGTAAGCAAGCCCTCAGCTGCAAATAACATGCTCAAAACACCACACACCCAGTGCAGATGAGCTGTGCCTGCTTTATGATACTCAAGGTTCCTCAAGGAATTCTGGGATGGAGGTGAAACATGGAAATGTGCAAGCTGATCTTTGAGTATGAGCCCTCTCTTCTAAAAATGGTGGTTTAATGAAACTCAGTCACACAATTTATACAATGATGGAGTACAATCGGCATCTGGGAAGGTTATACTAGACTCATTTAGGCACTGTGTTTCACACTGATCTGGAATGTTCTCACACTTCCTCTCTGACTGAGGGACAGAGACCATCTGCACACCTAAGTTCCCATATCATAGTCTGATGAATGGCATAGTCAGTCTGCATTTGTGGTAGTGATGGCCATTGAGTCCCTTTGATGTCATACTTGTCATGCAACATGCAATAGGGCTTAGGATATGGTATGAGTAATAGAACAGTTTTATTAGGAAAACTTAGTAAGTAAAGGTCAGCAGTCAAAGGCACGCAGACCTATCTTTTACTTTCTATGGGAAGGAATGCTGGGCCCAGACACCTGACCAACTGTGCTCTAGGGGTATGTTCCCCTTTGAAGATCATGCTTGAGAGCACATGTAAGGCAGGGGTGGTGGAACTGTGGACGGCCTGGGTGCCAGGCTGTCTGACTGTTACATGCCAGTGAGTTTAGATGTTTGCAGAAGTTACTTAAGAAAACTAACACTGCAAAACCCAGGGACGATAGGAAGTTGAATTCAGGAACAGACCCTCCTACCTGGGTGAAAAAACCTCCTTCCAGGTCCCATCAGAACCTGAATTTGGGTGTAGCTCCTCCTGCTGGGAGAAGGGGGAGTCTCTGGTGGCAAAGAACTAATGTCAGACTACCCAAAATGAGTCCCCAGGGACATTTTCAGGCAACCCTACTTGTTGCACCAAGGTAGGACACTGAAAGTAGTCAAAAATGTGTCAGCGGAGAAATCTAATATTTACCTCCTTCTGGGATGCCTCCTTTTTCAGTCACCTTTGAAATTCATTGTACTCCATTTTCCTGGAGTGAAAGAGGCACCTTTCCCACCTCATGTGACAATGATTTCTGTGTGGCTTACTGAAGTCTATCCAAACTGTTTTTCTGCCTGTGACCTCTCCCCCAAAAAACGAAAAAGAAAAAACTTTTTTGCACACCACAGTGAGATTAATGCTCTTGAAGTATCAACCTGACCTTGCTTCCGGAAGCCATCAGTATAGCAACAGACAAAACCATATCACAGTGATGTCCAACAGCAAAGGCTTATTCCTCCCCCAAAAGTGCCCATCATTGGATTATTGGGGTTTCAGTGCTACAGCATTATTGTTCTCATTCAAGACCCAGGACTGATGAATCAGGCGCCATCTGAAACACAGCCAAGGCTGTAGATGCTAGAAAAGGGGGCTCGAGAGGGTCCCACATTGATCAATGGAGGTTTGCCTGAGGTGGCAAAAGTCACTTCTACTTACGGCTCCTGATGCAAAGCTGATCTCCTGGCTCTGCCCATCCGTGACCAGCAGATACAATCCTGCCACATGTCCAGATGTTGCAGACCCAGAAACATCCAGTGAATGGCATTAGCCACTAGCATATTATTCCTCCACTTTAAGAAGCAGGATGCAAGGCCGCTAACTAACTTTGCATGTTTTTTTTTTTTTTTTTTTCAGATAAAGTTACAATGTTTTAGGCTTTAAGATTTTGCATCTTTTCCTCTAAATTCAGATTCCTGATTTAGCAGTACCTCCCACTTCTACATCACATTTCAACAGTAAACAACTTGCATTTCACTGTACAAAGGGTTCTTGGGGCATCCACGCACTGCACACCTTTGCTTCTCTGTTCTCTCACCCATTTGTCCAAGCCAAATTCAAAGCTTCCCCTTCTGTGAAGCCTCCCACAGTTCTCGCCACCAACAATAATCTCTTCTCCATGCAGTATCTTT
The DNA here is from genome assembly GCA_019455555.1 of Galemys pyrenaicus. Taxonomy (NCBI): domain Eukaryota; kingdom Metazoa; phylum Chordata; class Mammalia; order Eulipotyphla; family Talpidae; genus Galemys; species Galemys pyrenaicus. The sequence goes on from JAGFMF010011696.1 coordinate 933,069, forward strand.
CCAAGGGCCCAATCTGTGCCTCTTACAGAACTTAACACAGTTGCTCTTATAATGAAGAATATTTATAATTTAGTCATAGATTAAAGGGACTTAGGAGGTCATCTAATTCTAAATCTTGTGTTCTTTGTTTGTTTAAAAATCTGCAGATTGGGAGCATTTGCCACCTCCCAGGTAGCCTGCCCTCCCCTGCCATACTATAATAATTTCAAAAGCAAAAATAAGAACACGTTGTAAAGCCCTTTACCATACGAAGGGAGTACAGACATATCTAATTTCCAAACAAGGAAACCAAGACACCATCAGTGAATAAAAAAGTTCTTTAAGTAGCAGGGAAAGTTGTGGTTTAATTTATCTCACTGTGTTGCTCAGAGGCTTCTCAGCTTCTGAACTGTGATGCGGATAATCTCCTAAGAGACCGAGAGGGATGGAAAGACACCAAGGCAACCGCCCTGCCTTGTTTACCAGAGAACTCAAGGGTGCCTTTTGCACAGCTGTGCTGAGTGGAAGTGTTTAGACAGAAGGCTGTGTGGTCCTGGGCAGATGTGGCTGTGCCGCCATTCACTGTCAGGCTGTCAACCTGCACTGCTGGGAGTGCCATACGACATGCTCTGGGTGGCCTGAGCAGAGCAGTGGAGAAAGCCTGCAGAGGACACCCCTTTGTCACTAAGCAAACATGGGGCTAAAAGCTGCCGCGCACGCTGCATGGCCTGATTGTCTGCTGATGGTAAAGGACACCACCTCTGCCTAGAAAGCACACTTTGAATTTTCTGGTCCTTTTCCGGTTATCCTATGGAAGGACAGAGCTCTTGGAAAGCATATGGATTTTAAAATACTGACTACCTAAATGGCCCTGAATGAGTCTCTTCACTTTCATGAATGTCCCCTGGAAAAGGGCGTGAGTATTACTTTCTCAGATTCGAATAGGACCAAACGGCAAGCAAAATGTGCCATGTCATGCCTAGCTCGTAAGTCTTACCTTTTTCTAGTCACATTTTAGACTACAACCTCTCAGCCTGTTTGCCCAGTAGGCCTTGTACTTCCAAGGCCTCAGGCTCTAAATTGACAGTGAACTATCAATTAAATAAATGATGCCCCATTAAAGACTTCTGTCCTTTCCAGTTCACTCTCATTATTTGAAGGACTTCTCCAGACATTTCTCTGTCCATTTGGGGAAGATTTCACAGGACCCCAAGAATAGACCCAACAGAGTCACTTTCTGCTTCTAAATTACCTTCCATGAATCCAGTATTCAAGAATTCCCTGCCCATGTGTCTCTGAGCCAATTCTTAGGAATTTGCTTCCCCAGTTCTATCATGTGGAATGTGGATGTTAGCGTGTGTACCCCTAGGCCAAGATACTGCTGTGTGAAGGACATAGGAGGGGGCTGCGGTGGAGATTAAGTTATGGGTGGATCTTTGTCCTGAGACTGGAGTTTATATACACATGTATCAGGTACTTTCAATGCATCAGCAAGCAGGGGTAGGAAAAGGAGGCAAGCTACAAGCCAGGGACCTCAGTGTGTACACATGTCACAGTGCAGAAAGTCCAGCCCTTATCCCCTTTCTCATCTTTGTTCCCAGTCGTAATCAAATATAATCCTTGATTCTAAAAAGACAATAAGTACTTGTTTCCTTTTTATGTCTGAGTAATATTCCATTTTAGATTCATACCACATCATGTTTGTTCATTCATCTGTTGACACGCATCTGCTTGTTTCTATCTTTCAGCTTTCATGAATAATACATTTATGAACATTGGTATGCAAGTATCTGTTTGAGTCCCTGTTGTCACCTCTTCAGGGTATTACTGGCTCATGGTAATTCTATGTTTAACTTGTTGAGGGATTGCTAAACTTTTCCACACTGGCTGAACCATTTCATATTCCCATTACCATATAAGAGGGTTCCATTTCTCTATATCCTTGCCAACATTTTATTTTCCATTTTATTTTTATTTTTTATTATAGCTATTCTAGTCGGTTGGAAGTGGTATCATGTTGTGGTTTTGATTTGCATCTCCCTAGTGACTGACAATATTGAGCACCTTCTCATGTGCTTGTTGACTACTTGCACATTTTTGGAGCAGTGTCAGGAATCATTTTAATGAAGAAACTAACATTCTAGGGATGATAAAAAGGAAGTTAATAACTTAAAATTATTACTTCTGGTATAGGTGACAGGGCCAGTCTCCCTTCTTGCTCCTGGCCTGCCTCCTACAGGACAGAGTTGTAAGCCTACTCAAGCAAATCAGTGAAGCATTTCCATGCTTTAGAGTTTGGGTCATCTACATATTACTAACTACGCACAACTCACTGAATCCACTCTCCCAACACACACACACACACACACCCCACACATATTCCAGTCTCATTTTAAACCATGGGACCACATAGAAGCTGGAACAGATTTCTGTGGAGTAGTCCAACCCTTGACAAGTGGTGGCTTTAGGTATCGTCCAATACAACTTCTTCCATGGGATGCGCACTCTGCAAAGGCAAGATAACTTAGGGTTAGGCCACACAGCGCTGTTACACTCCTGCTGGTGGGCTGTTCAGGTCCAACTTTGCTCTTTGCAATCTCTTCAGACATAATTTTTGGTATGGAGAAATCACCATAGAGATAAATGGCCAACATGCCTTCTTTATCCATTAACCAAAAGAGGTCACTGAAGCTTAGAGGGTGAAGCACTTGCCCGAGGTCACCATCCAACACAGCTATAGAGCTTGGACCTTCAACTTCTCACACTTTGCTCCTGAGGCACAATAGGGTACAACAAATATACATTCCAATGCCAAGACCACCAATTCAGGTCATGATTTGAGTCAAAAGCAGTTTATTATGTGTCTTGATTTTCTTGCTACAAAATGAGGCTGGCAATAGCTGCTCTCTATCTTTTCCTATCTGTTGATTTACTAATAAAGTAAGTGTGTGTGTGTGTGTGTATGCGTGCGCTTGCACATACTCGCTGGAAGGCAATAGCTATATAAATATATGTGTATATTTGTACTTACACTTTTTTTCTTCCTGACCTAGTTGAGGTGGAGAACCATTTTGGGACTGGGTGAAAATGGCACATACTAATTCTACCTGTTTCTTCTTGCATGGTCTAGTCTAAGATTCCAAGTAAAATGAGTCCCTTTAACTCTTAAAACGGAAGTCACTTTTGTCCTGTCAGGTGCATTCAATGTACTGTGGGCAAGAGCCCAAGGCTGAGGATCCACATTTGGGAATGGGGTTATGTCAGTGAAAGTGACACCTGGGGTGGGGGTGGGCGCTGGCATGCAAACTGGATATCTGCAAGGGCCCCAAACTGGTACCAGAGAACAGAGTTCAAGAATAAATGGGCCACCCACCAGCTAGACTAGAACCTTGAAGAAGTTACTCCACTGCTAGGGGTCTCAATATTTCCATCAGTAAAATGAAGGGGTTTGACTAGACTAGAAGATTTCCATTTTTTTTTAACCAGCAAAAAATCTTCCTTAAAGAAAAAATCAAATGCAGATTCTCTAATGTTTAAAAGCAGATAAAAATGGAAACGACTCTGAGTGAAGGGCCCCTCCTCCCTCCCCACCTGGAACTGTTTGCTCAGCCTCCAGCTCACTGGAGTGAAACTCTTCTCATTAAAATATTGTATGGTTCTATTTCATGAGCGTAACCGTTTAGATTTAGAAAGAAGGTAGCTTAATAGGGTAGCAGGCTGACAAGACAGGCACTGTGGAGATGGCAGCGTCGCCGGTAAGGAGAGGGTGGGAAAGGCTTTGGCATTGATGGGGTTCTTAGACAGTGACCTGGTCTTTCTCCTCAAATTCCAGGAGGGAAAACTGAGGCCAGACTGTTAAGATATAAACTTGGTAACTTTTTGACCCAGGAAGTTTTGAGAATCATAGTAAGGAAATGATTATAGTGTGCTTTGAGCCCTTCAGAGACAAGCAGTATTTAAATACAAGGTATTATTACCTCCAGAGAGCTCTCTTTGATTACTACTGTGCTTGAAAATGTGGGCAGACCACTTTCATTTTTCAAAACTCAGGTGTTTAAAAAAATATTCACATGTACAATACCTAGGACCCCACTCTCTACCCCCTTCAGCTAATTCTCAGCTTCCACATCACTGGATAATTTAAATGTTCAGAGAGTATACTAGCTTTGTCAGCTAAATGGACAGTGCCCCAATAAAAAGACATTTGTCCCTTCCAGTTCACTCACCTCCTATTATTTGAAGGACTTAAACTGACAGTGAAAACAATATTAGATTGGGGATTTTAAATGTCAGCTACACACGTACTAGGTAGGAATTTATCTTTAAGAGACTCTGAACAAATCTGTTTAGTCCTAGGGTATTTGGAACTTTTGACACAGGACTTTCTGGTGAATCTCAGTTTTCTCCCTTCAGAACTGTCAAGACTGAGTATCTAGCTATACTGGAAGAGCACAGGACTCAGTCAAAAGAGGTGGTTCAAGTCCTAGTTTTACTGGGCACAGTTGGTTGACCTTCCCCCTCCCTGGTCCTCAGTTTTCTTCTCTGTAAGTCAGGGTAGTCACCCTACCTTGTCAACTCCACAAGGCTGCTGTGAGGCTCAGCATCAGAATGAAGTGATGCACAACGCCCTGGGTGACCCGCATGGTGGAGGCTGAGAGCACAGACTGAGAGCACACTGGACTCAGACAGACCTTAGTTCAAATCCTGCTTCTGTTACTTACTAGCTGTGTGACCTTAAACAAGTTGCTGATCTGTACAGAACCTCGGGTTCCTCATCAGAGAAAAGAAAATAGTCTTTTTCTCATGGGTTGTTTTGAGGATTTAAAGCAAAAAGCCATGTCTCTTGTAAAGGCTCAATTGGTGTTGGCACTTATTAAAAAGCTGTCTCCATGTGCCCAAGGGGATTGCTCTTATTTCTATCTAGTTCTGCTTTCAGTGTACAACAAACCTAAAGATAACCCTACATCTATTGTCTCTGAATCGCCTGGGTGCTCTTACTCAGACGAAAGGAAAAAGGAAATACATCGTGGCCCAGAATGGGGCTCCAGAGAAATCCAAAATGAGCTGTGGTCTAAAAGCGACTTCTCTCCAAGCCTATTTTTAACCAGCTGTGAACTTCTCTAATACGCAAAGAGTGATGCTGGGCTCCCTGAATAGCTCTGCTGACGAGCTGCTGCCCGCTTCTGCTACTATGTGAATTTATGGAGTTCTGGTCTCACACTTCATTAAAGAAATATACGATGGTGCTGAGACAGGGGGCAGACACCTATAACTCTTTTCCCAATCTCCCACTTATAAATCTTAGTGCCTCATTGACTGAGTGAAGAGAAGCCACTGAAGAACTGTTATCACCTGCTCCTTTGTTGTGGGCTCTCCTTTTTAGGCCGTTTGCAACAGACAACTTTATTAAGAGATCGCCAAACACACGGCTGGGTTCAAAACACAACTCCAATTTTGATGAGTTGCCACAAGTAACAGTAACAGTCACAAGTAGCAGAAAACTCACCTACAATGACTTAAATGAATAAAGTTTATTTTTCTCACGTAAGATAATCAGAGGTAGAGGATCACTAGTGCCATCATCTTGGAGTTTAGGCATTCAAAAAGGTTACCACCATTCTGTTAAATTGAAATCATCTGGACTTTTGCCTCATGGTTACATTCTGGCTGCTGTGGCTACAACCATCATATATAGCATCCAATCAAAAGAAAGAGGAAAGAAAATGGTGGCATCTATATAAGGAAATCCAACTATTCCTGGGATCCTAGTAACAGTCCTACCTTTTACCTGCTGACTGGAATTGGGTCAAGTGGTCCCAACTCCAGTTCTCCATGTCCTGCTTTAGTCAGCAAACACAAACATGTCTTCGGGAAAATCAAGCTGCTTCATGTTACCAAGCTACTCCTCTGGCTAACAGAAGATCCAGATAGTACAGGTTTGCAGTTTTAAATCAAGATAGGGGTTAGTAAGAGAAATCATGCTGTTCCTGATGCTTGACAATAAAATTACATGTGTGATAACACAGACTTCCCATTAAGTGACACCTAAGTAAATGGTGGGATGCATGTGTGCGCTGTAAATGAAGTTGTGGATGTGATAGCTCTTGGTTCTTGTGCACAGAACAGTGTCTCTCAAACCTGTGGTTTCCCTCTCCCCCTCTATGAGGCTAACACTGTCCCCCAGAGCAGTGTGCCCAGCTGAGAAAAGCTATGACCTGATTAGAATATTGAATAGTCTTCTTTTTTCCTATTGTGCTACAAACCAAAATTAACTATCTAAAGAGAACAATTCAATGGCTTTTCCTACACTCATATCTAGTCCCACCACACAATTTTCATCACACCAAAATGAAACCATGTACCCTTTCAGCACTTATTCCATATCCTTCTCTCCCTCCAAACCCTGACAATCACTAATCTATTTTCTGTTTCTAAGAATTGACCTGTTTTAGGTATTTCATAAAAATGGCTTCATCCAACACATGACCTTCTGCGTCTGGCCTCCTTCACCTCGGTAGGGTCATAAGGGTTGCCTGTGTTGCTGTGTGGTCCAGCATCTCATTCTTGTTATGGTTGAATAACAGTCTGCTGTGTGCATATACTACAATCTGTTTACCCATCCATTTGTTCTTAGACATTTTGGTTGTTTCTACCTTTAGACTTTTGTGAATATTGTCTTAGAATATTCTTAAGGACATTTTTAAAAATTTTTTTATTATTTTTTAAAGATTTATTTATTTATGCATACAAGCACTGGGGTACAGGCCAGAGGTGTGGGGGGGTGAGGATTCACCACAGACAGAGCAGGGAGCAGAACAGGCAGATCAATGGAAGTACACTGCTGAGGGGAGCAGTGGACAGAGCAGGAGAGGTCTGTCAGGCCATGTGGGTCCCCTCCCTGGCTGGCAGCAGGGATCGAACTTGTGCTGCAGTGGCTGCGGTTTGCTTCACAGTGTGTTGCTTAAACCACTGTGCCACCAGGGAGGCCCAAGGACATTTTTTTTTTTAAATGAGACAGTGATTCTCATATCAGAACAATAATCAGAAATATTCAGCTTTTCAGGCTCATAGATTCGAGGACCCTGCTGTAGATACACTGACTCAATCCCAGACGAGGCCCTACTTCCAGCCTCGCTGGGTGAAGGGAATGTGCAACCATTCTAAGGACAACAGCTCTAAAACTACATAAACAAAGGCATCATTATTTTATCTGATATTGTCTGAGTAGGAAACTACTCAGAAATGATGTCATTTCATTGTTGAAATGACATCATTTCAAATTTGAAGAATGACATCATTTCAAATTTGAAGAAAGTAGTACTCATTCTTATTGATGAATGTCCAGAATCCCTTTAATAGGAAACATTCATCCAAAAAAAAAAAAAATAATGAGTCTTGAAGGATAAATCCCACAAGAGAGGAAAGCGATAAAAAAAAAAAAATCAGTAACTGGTATCCTGTATCCTGGTAGGTTTAGAGAGGAGACTTAGAGAAAGTGAGATAGGTAAGAAGGACATTTGGTTCTGACCAAACAGCAAGGGGAGATAATCTGTGAGTTTGACATTGCTTGTCTCCTCTCATCTGCCCCACATGCTGTATTCTACCTAGTAACGGCCAGGAGCTCCTACCACAGGGCTCTGGGGCAAGAAAGCAGCCCGTGTTCCAGTTCACATGATGGCACTGCCTCTCTGCAGACCTGCCCCAGGCTGCACAGCTTATGCAAGATGACCACGCACAGGAGTGGCACAGCCCTGGGCCACACAGCCAGCCTTTCCCAGCCTGTGTCTTCTCTGCATCTTGCATGAAACATATTCCTTCCTCTATAGGACTAGCTAAAATAGCTATTATTTTTTATTGTTTTCCAATGAGGTAACACTGATTTACAACACTGTAGTGTGGTTTAGGGAAATGGGTTCACATCTCCTCAGATACATGTCCCCACACCACTGCCACCATCAAAGCGCCCTTTATCCTTTACCCTGCACCAGTGGCTCTCCTCCCCTCTTTGTTCCTTCCCCCAGACTGCTTCCCCCTCTGGTAGCTTCAGTTCTGCAGTGAGATTTCTAAGGTTTGCTTTGGTTCAGTTTTGCATAATGGAATATCTTAGCCCATACTGGGGCTCTTTCTTTTTCCTCAGCTCTGAATGAGAAGACATTCCAGGCTTGAATTATGACCATAGAGAGGGTTCCCTCAGGTTGTTGTCATAACCCCTCATTTCCATTAGAGCTCTGCTCAAAACCCTTTGCTGGCAAGGTGGCATGTCTGTGTGGTGGGTTGACCTTCTCTCAGGCCCAGTGTCTGCTGTTGAGTCATTTCTCTGGGGTGGGTACTGGGGTGCATTGAGGAGGAAACTCTTGTTTCTGTCACCTAGTCATCCCCTCAGGAAGAAGGGCAGGTATTTGCTATTAACCTGCTGTGATCTATACTTTTTCATTAGTCAGGATCTAAGTCACAGTTTTAAACAGTCATTTATCAGTGACTCAGAAGGGAATGTTCCAGGATGTCCAGTAATTCATAGTGTGGCCAGTGCTCTCAAAGCAGTGACCACAATTCCTCTTGGTCAGCTCTGAACTTCCTTTTAATTCAGTGTTATTCCCTGAAATAAATGAGCTTAAAATCAATGCATTGATACCCAAGCACCCTAAAGTATGTGTTCTTTCAGCAGTAGGAAGTATAAAAATTATGAGAATAATATGACTGCATTTTGTCCACATCTATGGGTAAATTCTCATTCGTCCACTTTGTGGAAAATCAGCAACAAATATTTTATCTTGAGCCAATTTCTTTCAGACCCAAGTCATTGGACCATGTTTTCCAAAGATGTTTATATATGTGGATTTGGGATTATTCTATTTGTTGTCATGTGTTATGTTATGGTTCTGCCACCCATATGCTGCCTTCTCCCTGAGTGTAGAATGGTAAGCTAACTGTGATGCTATTTCTTCTACCTCTCTTTCCTGCACCCCCACAGCATCCACTTCAGACTGCCACTGTGAACTCCAGACTCTGATGCCAGAATCTGGAAGGAGAGCCCGAACTCTCTCTGTGATGCTAATTTGGGCGAAACACTCCATACTCCCACTGTAAGGTAGGTCACCTGCCTGTCACCTTCTCTGTTTTCTGTTCCTCCTCAGAGTAGCAGCAAAGAGAGAGGTCGTGGCCCTGCTCAGCTAGTTATAGCTAAAGAGATCAGAAACGCCTTTAGAAGCTTGGGGGAGGAATAAGAAAGGCAGGCTCCTTTTTTTAGAGGGGTCCTAATAGGAAATGAAGCTTGACATGGGAGTGCAGCGTAATAATAAAGAGAGATGAAAGGTGAGACAGATCAGTTCGTTCTTCAACTGCATTCTTCATATCTAGACCCTGCTTCCCTCCTGGGGCAACCTCGCAGCTGTCTTTTATTCTACCCTTCACTTCTCTTTCTTCTTTCCCTGAAACACATCTTAGAAAGAGAAGACTTTCTAACGAGGCAAGACAAGCAAGACGTTAGCCCCTAGCACCAGTTTTAGCGTGGGCACTTGAAAGCATCCCAGTTAGTAAGTGAACGCTACCTGCAGGGCCCATCTGCTCACCTTTGAAAATGTTTGGCCCTTGCTTTAAAAATGACTTTTTATATACCCAAGCAGCCTCTTTATCAAAAGGGCTCTCTCTGTCAGAGGCAAGAGGTGGAGTTTTCTAAATATTCCTTTGCTCTTGGCAAAAGAAGAAAACAATGTTTCCTAAATTTACAAAGTGCAGTCCTTCATAGCACCCTGTTTGTCATTCACTTCCTGAAAGTGTGAGATTCCAAAGTGCTGCAGGGTGGGGACACAGATATGAATTAGACACAACCCAGACTTTAAGAGTTTTATCTCGGTGGGCAGTGAAAGGCACCAAGAATCACTTCAATACAAGATGAAAAATGAATATTTTGACCTTCCCTGGGGACAGGGACAAAAGAAGTAGGACCAAGAAGCATTCCCTGAGGTCAGGGTGGGGTTATTGCAAAACAGGATGAAATTCTTCCTTTTTGAGCTGCTGACACAGAATGATTTTGTTTCTTTATTGGCTGTTTGGTTAGTTGGTGGGTAGAAAGGTATAGGATCCTCAGTTTCTAGATAGACAAGACAGATTTTTAGATAGATGTACATACGTACATCGATATAGATATATATTTAGAGATGTTGATTTCTATCTAAATCTATCTCTATATATCTATATATCAATAGACAGTGATCTTTAAATGATACAATATGACCAGACAGCCATGGAAACTAATACCACTGATTTCATTCAAGAAATATTGTTGAGTACCTGTAATGTCCCAGGCTCTGCTGCCATGGTTATACAATAGTCACCAAAAGAACAGAGAAACTACACTAGGATTGAAGGAAGCATACTCTAGTCAAATAACTATGCAAATAAATATAGGATTACATATACAAAAATGGGATTCTATAGGATGATAAATGAGCTGGAAGAATAACTCCCAGCTTGGGTACGTGGGGAAGGGTTTCAAAGAAATTTTCCTGTATAAGTACCATTTGTAACAGTTCCAAAAGTTGTGTAAGATTTGGAATTAAATGTCAGTAGGAAAACAGGATTCTATTTGTAAGGCATAGTATGATCCGGGGCAGCAGAGCAAGAAAGGGCAGGGCTTGGACACTGGAGAATAATAAGAGAGCCACAGAAGTTTTCTGAGATGCAGAATAATTAATTACATCTTAGCAAGTTACTTTGACAGCATTGTAGGAAAGAAGAGAGGAGAGGCATATCATATCAGTGGAAGCTAATCCTCTGAGAAGCTACTGAATATAAAACAAAGGAGCCATAGCAATGGGGAGGGTAAGAAGAAAATGAATGGATTGAAGAGCACTACTAACTTAATCATTTGTAGAATTTGGCAATAACTAGATGATGAGGGGAAATAGGGTGAAAGAGCTGGTCAAAGAGGGATAAATACTGACAACAGAGTAGTAGAGATCTTGGGTGGGGGGCAGTAGATTTATAAAGAAATTTCCATTTTGGAAAGACCAACAAGTCAACACAGATCCTAAGAGTGAGGATGTCCACCTTACAATCCATCCTTATCTTTGTTTTCACGCTCCACTTAGCACAAGTAGCAGAGAACAAATTGCCACAATTTTGGACACATTAGAATTTTATCCCAGAATATGATCAATAAAGCCCTTTTCAACGAGAGAAGAAGTTATCAATGGGGAAGGACCCCGGTGCACTTAGGCAGCCAGCACCCAGCCAAGTGCCTTCCCACATTGACCCCTACCTCTCTGTCAGTGCCTGAGCAAAGACAGTGGCAGTCAGGGTGAGAAGTCATAACCTCCAGGGACAACTGAGTGGAGAGAAGTGCTGGAAAGATGTTAGGCAAAGAAGAAAGGCAAAGAAGATAAGTGACATGCTGAGAGTCTACGTGCTTTGTACTTGCCAAGTCAATCCACTAAAAGACTGGATTTCCCATGCTACTAAATCCTAGTGAAAAGTCAGCAGAAGTATGTCTGATTTTCAGAAATGTCATCCTTTATTATAATATTCAGACTGAAGATGTAATGGCTGGAGCTCCAGCAGCCCTCTTTGTGTTGAGGTAGCCTTGAGAATGGAAATCATGCCATAGAGCAAGAAGAGAGAAGGAGTCTGAGATTCTGTCCCACAGGAATTCAAACATCAGTCTGCCTACTGCAGATGCCTTTAAGTAATTGCATTAGTTTCTTATTGTTTCTCTGACACACTACCATATACTTCATGGCTTAAAGCAAAGGAATAATTTTTTTTTAAGATCTTACAGTCCTATAGATCAGAGGTCTGCCTTGGACCCCACTGGGTGGATATTAAGGAGACAACAGGTGCATTCCTTTCTGGGTAATAAAGGAGACAATCTATATCCTTCTCTTTTTCCTTTTCTAGAAGCTGCACACATTGTTGGGTCATGGCCACTTTATCCTACTTTCAGTCAGCATCAGTCCTTCTCATGTTGCCATATACTTTTTACTTTTTGATTCCCTCCACCGCTTTCAAGGGTCTTTGAGAATTCCTTGAACCCACAGAGATAATCCAGGATTATCTGAATAATTTAAGCTCAGTTTATTAGTCACCTATAACAAGCTTATTTGCATCCGCCTCTTGAATTCTCCTTTGCTATATAGACTAAAATAATTATAGGTTGTGGAGATTAGGACATGGACATCTTTATGAGGCCATTTTCTGCCTGTTTACCACAGTGGTAGAGCATTGTTTTTAGGTCTCATTTCCACAGCTGAGCCTAATGCATTCTGTAATAGACACCTGCTGAATGCCTACTCTGTGTGTATATGGCACTGTTCTGCCATGGTGTGCCAGCTGTGTTCTGAAAATTGTGCTCTGAAAAATACTCAAGGTTGTCCAGAAGCTGTGAACCCCACCTGCAGCAACATCTGGCCCACATGCCTCCAGACATCCTCAGTGACCTGATGTCACTTGATACCACAGGAGAACAAAGAGGTTGTGCACCTCTAAGTTGAGCATGACCTGCAGACTGGCCTAAGCATAGAGAAGGGAATTGATACCAGAGTTGGGAAGGGACTTTCCCAAGTTCCCACACCAAGTCATGGTGTTGCCGGCACTAGAACTAGGTCTCCAGGTACCTCTCTTGCATTACATTCTCTTTCTTAAGCCACTCTGTATTTCCAGGGAGATGGTGTATGGCCAGCTTCCACAGTCCGTGGCACCTGGTCACACACTTGCATAAGCCAAAGACCATGCCCAGCTCTGACACAATGATTCTAACAACACCAGTGCTTACAACTGGATTTTCTACATTCTCTTCTGCCTTTGGGTTATGCTCAGTAAAGTCCTAGTGTACAGATTATCCATTTTCCTATTCCTCATAGCTCACGCTCCGTTTCTCAAATTTATTTAATGAACTCCTACTAGGACTTAATAGATTTTACTACGTAATATAGATATAAGAAGCTAGGGTCTTGGGAGGTAATGCAATCCAGTGCCATCTCTGACTCTGCTCTCACCCTTCTGGGTATTAGCATTTCCATCTTAAAAAAAAAAAAAAGGGAAACAGCGGGAGTGCTTCAAAATAATTCAAAGGAAAAGCTAATGAAACTTATTGGAAAGCACAGTAGTGCTATGCACAGTGTCATCTAACTGCTAATAATAAAACACTGAGCAACCAGGAATCTAACTCACCCCATTTGGTTCTGAGTCACACTCCCTAGTAACATTGAGTGAAAGTGAGGGAACTGGAAACGGGCCATGAGGCAGAGCCTGCAGGTGCCTGCCAGCCAACCCAGCAGAGATGTGCCTGAGGCCAGTGGGCTGGTAAGAACTCCAATAAGCCATTTGCTGAACCCTTTGCCGTGCTGTTCTTAAAGATGTAATTTCCTTTTTCAAATTAATTTGTCAGTCATTTACAGGTCCCTCTAATTTTAGGGGTACATTTTTATACCACTACATATGCACATGCTTCACTCACCCCCAACAAATAGTCTGGTGCCCATAAACTACTCCTTTCCTGCCCCATCCTCTCCCACTCCCCACTATTCACTCTGGTAACCAGTATATTTTTCAGAGTCTAAGGATTATTTCTGTCGTGCGCTGCCAGTTTGCATTCTTTGGTTATTTATACTTCATAGATCAATGAAACCATCCTATAGCTATCTTTCTTTTTCTGATTTCTTTCACTTAGCATAACTTTTTTTTTGTCCCGAAAGGCACTATTTCATCATTTTTATACCTAAGTAGTATTCCATTAGGTATATATTTCCATATTTCTTTATCCAGTCACCTGACAATGGCCACTTAGGTTCCATGACTTGACCAATGTGGATTATGCTGCTATGAATATAGGGGTAAATAAATATCTTTATATTAGAGTTTTCATATTGCTTTTTAAAAATTATTTATTTATCTAACTTCATTGTTAATTTTTGTACAATGTTTGCTTTCTTTTCTCAGGTGAAGTTACCCATAGACTTTCCATCACCAATGCTCCTGTGCTCCATCACCATAGAGAGTTTTCATATTTTTTGGATAAATAAATACCTAACAGTGGTATTGCTAAATCACATGGAATTTGCATTTTTATTTTTTTAAGTTATTTTGATAGAAATACACCAAATTGCATTCCTCCCAAGAGTAGATGAGACTTCCTTGCTCTCCACATTCTTCTCAGCATTTACTGTTTCCATTCTTTTTGATGTGGGCCATTCCCACAAGGATGAGCTGATATTTCATTGTGGTTTTGATTTGCATTGAACATGTTTTCATGTGCCTGTATGCGCTCTGAATGTCTTTTTTGGAGAGGTGTCTCTTTAGATATTTTGCTCATTTTTTGATTGGGCTGCTTGGTTTATAGCTGTTATTACGTTCTATGAGCACTTTATATATTTTGAAAATTAACCCCTTATCAGACATGTGACAAAAACCTCTCATATGAAATGTAAGGGAGTTTGTTCTAGCTGTGTTCTCTAGTAATAGAAAAAAAGCTATTCTCACACAAACACATACACACACACACAGCCTTAAAATAATATACTTTCTTATACCCGATGGCTGGTATTAAGACAACAGTTCTATAGTATGCTTGGGGCTTATTACACTTAAATGCATCTAGATTTTGCATTCAAGAAGACTGAGGTTCTAATGTATAAAGTCTTGGCTAAGGTTATCCGGTAATTGTGTTGAGAAAACCAAGCCTAAGGAATTTTGATAATAATGTATCACTGAATAATATTTGACTTACACTTTTTTGGTAATTTTTGTACTTTACATAATAACTCCTGATATGTGTATGGTACTCTGATGTTTATTTTGAACATAAGCAGTCATCCCCTTTTCTTGTATAATAGTTGTTTATTCTTCTTCTGTCAGATAACTCATTTTCCCTCAATTAAGCATAATCCTGCACTTTCATGTCAACTTCTCTAATGTAAGGGGTCATACTGAATTGTAATTCTACTTTACTTGCCTTCATCTAACATTTCTGAAACATCTCTAATGTCATCTGATCTTCAAAACAGCTCTATCCTGATGATATTATCATGTGCATCTTAAGGTTGAAAGAAACAAAGTGTAGAAAATTTAAGCAACAGACACAAAATATCCAGGCTTTTGGTATGTTCCCAGGATAGCACATGACTTCTCACATCCACCACCCTATCTGCTGCCTTACAGTAGTTAAGTCAAGTACCCTTTTCCAGTGGGATAAACAAGTATCCTTTCCCAAGATCCCCACCATAGATGTGTGTTAAGTAGCACCACTAGCTAAACCTGATACATAGGAAAGATCATATGCTCTTCACATTAAAGATGAGTGGTAACTCACTAAAATGGAGGACAATGAGGAAAAGTATGACTTTCCATTCAATATACTGAAAATGAAGATGATAGGCAGGAAAACATTTCTGGAGTTCACATGAAGGAGTGATCGTTTCTAAGGGGTGGGGAGTGGAGGGTACGATAAAACTGTCCTGGGAAAGGCCAGGCTTCCAGGAAGGGGAGGCACTCATATATGAAAATGTGATTATGAGAGAGGTGTCTGTTGAGTCTGAGATTAGGTGTGGGGGCCCAAAACAAAGAAGGGTTTGGCGAGAAGGGTAAAATGAGGATTGCCTCAGGGAACTTGAAATAACAGTTGAAAAGAGGTATTTAGTGTTTCTGAGTATAATCAGAGCAAAGGGAGGTAATTCTTGTGCTGTGAACTTAAGATTCCAAATATCAGTCCATAAGGCCAAACGGGCACAGAGACAGAGAGATGGTCTCAGTGTGATCACAGCTGAGAAATAGGGACATCTTTTCTGACATTTGGATCTACTCAGCAGTGGCATGGATTTCTTGTGGGGTGCTTAGAAACACACCAGAGGAAAATATTCAGTTAGGGGAGTTGGAGGGTAGCAGGTATTTCTGCCCTGGATAGAGTGAAGCTAGGTGAACTCTAAGGGCAATTCAATTTCTAAATTCCTAAGATTCAAAAAGAAAAGGGAGCACACAGGAAGGAATCTTCCAGACATGAGAGCTGCCTCCAGGGAGACTGGATCCCCTCAGAGTTCTGCCTTGTGCCAGAGACATTCAACCTCCGTGCAAGAAGTGTCAATTTGGGAGGCATCTGGACAAACGCACTTGCATCTTCTACTTGTTATCCCACATAATTACTCAGGAAAAGTCTTATATACCTACCAATCTTCAATCAGTGGCCACTTTTCTAACATTTTCTGATTGGTGTATCGTAGATGAGTTTTGTGTTAAATATAGGTAATTTGAACAGTAAGCTTGTATTTAGAGTGAATATACTCCATGTTTGTGTTTATTATTTTTATATTAGTTAACTTTTAAGTAACCATATATAATCACTTTCATTGTTGTAGCTTTTATTTTCATTGCCTGCTTTGCTTCTCATGCAGACTCGTAAAGTCGAGGGCACTGTCGCTATGAGCAGGCCTCAGCCTAAGTAGCCTGAAGAACTGGCTAGAAGCCCCATCTCTGGACTTCTGTTCCAGGGGTCCTCACAGCCACACCTGGGCCTGCCACAGGGATTCAGAGCACTGCAGTGTTGCCACTGTTCTCTGAGGAAGAAGCTAAGACAATGCAAAATCAGTTGATTAGGCCTAAGGTCACAGAGTTCATTTGTGACAAGGCCTGATCAACTTTGAAAAAGTGGACACAGAAGCTTTATTTTTGAAAATCACCCTTAACTCACTCCAGATCACTCGTCCAGAGAGACTTGGAGATATAAATTGAGTTTTCCAAGTCCCCCAACCACTATCACTGAGTCCCCAATCTGTCACTCAGAGCACTCCGAGCACATTAGATATTTTACTATTAATAACAAGCCAAAGAATGAAAACCAAGATCCATTTCGTTAAGAAATCAGTCATTTCTACATTGCTTTTTGCTCCCAGCTGGCAGATCACACCTGTATTAATAATAATGACATCATCTTTCCAAGCATTTTATTAATGATTCTTTATCCTTCTAATGAGTATTGTGTAAAATATTTTAGAAAGATCCTAAGGTAAGTCAATGTTGATTAAAGAAACTAAAAAGCAAAACAAGTTTCTCACGCTTTCTCTGAGATCTCTTGTCCTTGTATGTTTCAGCAGCACAGTCTACCTCTGTGCCCTAAAAATACCCAGACTTTCCCACTTGCAATCCTTTATTCGTGTCTTTATCTCAGCCTGGAATGCCCCTTTTCCTCTTTCTTAATCTCTCAAACCTTACTCATCTTTTATGGGCTAGTTCAACATTACCCTGCATGAAGCATTTCCCCAGCTTCCTCCACCCCCTGTTGGGATGAAGCCTCCTTTCTCTAGATCTGATTTCATTAAGTCTCATAGAGTGGATTTTTTAATTGCTTGTCTGTCTCCTATACTAAACTGTGACTTCTTAAGGACCTAAATCAAGTGGGATTCATGTGGGCCGTGTGCATAGGCTCACAGTGTGCATTTGACATATGTTTATTGAATGAATAAAATTAACATCAAATGCCATTTCCTCTTTTCCCTTTTCTTATCAGACATTCAAAGATATTCAACATCTCAACCGTCTTCCTGCTTACAATCTGTACCTCCTTTTCTACAAATATTCCATAAGGGGTAAGCAAGCTGCTACTGTTATGAAACATTTGCCAGGGATTGCTAGAATGGTGCACAGTTCACTATTTCTACTAAGTCACAGGGTTCCTTTTTGTTTTTGTTTTTGTTTTTTAATATAACTCAACATAAGCTTTTCTCTCCTTGTTAAACACTGAGAAGAATGTTCACAAATTAGACATCACTAAAGAGAAAATGTAGTAAAACTTGGTAATATATTCCCCCTTCCTGTTAGCAACAGGAAAACTGAGCTTTAGAGAGAGAATAAGTTTCCTGCCCACCACTGAATAGCAAGAGCCTAACATGCTACGAGAAGTTCGAGATTGCCTGTGTTCCAGTGCTCTTTCCAATTTGTCATATGGTTTCATTTCTAAAACAATGTTTGTCCCCATT
This sequence comes from Galemys pyrenaicus, assembly GCA_019455555.1. NCBI lineage: Eukaryota > Metazoa > Chordata > Mammalia > Eulipotyphla > Talpidae > Galemys > Galemys pyrenaicus. The sequence continues at coordinate 951,008 of JAGFMF010011696.1, forward strand.
CCTCTCTCTCAGCGGTAAATTCCATTTCTTCTTTTAAGAAAACCCCACTGTTCTGAGACATCCTCCATTAGCTCAAAGTTTACAAGACCCTCAGGCAGCTGCAGAGCAGGCCTGGCCTCTTGCTACCTCACTGTTCTTTGCTATAGCCCTTGCACACCAAATTACCTCTCTTCTCATTGTCCTATAGCCTACACACACACACCCCACTCCAGCCTCTGAGACTCTGTTTCAGTTCTCTTGTTTTCAGGGAAGCCCAATCACCTTGCTTCAGATCAAGGAACTCATTTATTCCTCATCATAAGGTATGAGGCATCTGATTCCCAAGTGAGAAACAGAGAGGTTAAGCCACTTGTTCAAAGTCATACAGCTACAAATGGTAGACATGATAGTCTAGGCTGTAAAGGAGTGGAGTATAAGCTGAATCTAGGGCTTCCATCACTAGGAGACCTTGGCTCTTTCATATTCATTTCATTGTTTAAAAGGCAACATCACTGGTTTCCAAACTTTTTTCAGGAGTATATTTGGGGAAAATAGTTTTTACCTTTGAGATTCATTTCCTAGGGCAATTTGATGTTGAAGTATTCAGTCTTCTGGTTTGGGATTTTTTTTTTTTCTGCTAAAATAACAAGCACAGTCATGACTTTTAAAAAAAAATCTCTAAATTGGATATTCACGTTTCCTCACTAGAAAAATTTACCTTTAGAGTAGAGTACTCTATGGAAAATTCCAGTGGGGAAAGGAAAATTTCTCAAAAATTGTGAGCAATCACAAAGAGGCATTGGTAACCTCTGATATTTATTACTGCAAATGCTAGACCTTACAGAGATAATAACTTCAGAACCAATGAGTATGTTTGTCAGACTTAAGAGGGATTTTTCACTGGCCTTTGGTATAGACTTTCACAAGGAAAAGAGTGTCTGATGACCCAGTTACCTAAAGTTGGTTCTGAGATGGGAAAAGATGTTGAAAGGCAGAATAGAACATCCTTTACTTAGAAGTGTATATACAGCACTAGCTCGGAGAGTGAGAATACTCACTGTTCAATCGATGAACACCAGCAACCCTCAGCTGGAAAATCTCAGAGGAAAGGAAAGAAGAGAGAGGGGACATGGGAGGCAGAGTGAGAAGAAGAGAAGGGGGAGAGAAGAAAATAAAGAGAAAAAAATAACAGAAGAAAGGAAGAAATTGAAGAAAATCACCAAATGCTGTTTCTATCTTCACCCCTTTAAAATATTATGAATTATCATAAGGATAAGTTTTATTCTAAATTCTATTTTCAATCCATAATATTATCTTTGGTCTCAAACACACAAAGCTAACCCAGGAAAGGACTAATGCATGTATGTAGAATCACAAAAAGAATGTTTAGTCTATTTGAAAATATTAGTGGTATCACTTGTAGCTTATAAAATATTTACATATGAACACATATACATATACATGTGTGTGCTTAGATCCAAGAAAATGTTGTGAAGCTTCCCAAAGCCAGGTTTAGCATGGCATAACACTGTGCATGACAGGGCTGGAGCTCTCTAAGCTTAACTCCAGTGTCCACTGTCTGGTGAGGGGAAGGTGTAAAGAACAGCTCCTAAGTGAAAACTAGGAGGTGAATTCCATAGCCAGTGAATGCTCCACGTTGAGATACGAGACTGGGAAGAACTAACTAAGGCCATGTTATCACTTACATTGTGATCACAGGCAATAACTCCCCTTCTCAGATCTCAGGCAAACAAGGGGTTTGGACAGATGATTCCTAAGATCCTCTTCCAAATCTAATATTTATGGTGTTTGTGATTCAAGTTGAATATTGCACTATTTCCCCACCTAGAATATGGCCAGATTTAACCAAATGACCTATCAGTGTCCTCCAGGCCTGAGAATCTATGACTATGACTAAATCAGGACTGACTAAAGAGATGTGAAGTTAGAGGTTATAGTTGCCAAAGCCTATCAGGTTGCTCCCAACATTCTAGCTCAGGCTAATAAGGCATGAGGTTCTCCAGCACAGGTCAGAGGCAACAGGTGAGGCTCTTTGCCACTTGGGCACACAGTGGAGGTTTCTGACATGTGAAGTCACATTCTCCCCCATAATCCTTGTCTGCAGATCCGAAGGTACAGTAAGTCCGGTCCTCAGAAGACTGTGTAGACTTGGGTTTTGCAATAATATAGTGTCTCTTCTAGGACCTGGGAGGTCACAAAATCCAAACATTTCCCCTCTGCATTCCTGGTAAATTATTTTCCAGGCTCTACTTGAAGGTGACCTTTTCAACTATAAAAAATATGTCAGGTCAAGGTCATTCTCTTTGTAATATCTACCATGGGTCAGGTCTGCCCTTTGAGGCTGCCCACGACAAGTTGGTCCTCTTTTTTCCCATGGAAATGTACTAGACAATGGAGACAACAGGAAAAGCCTCATTAAGTTTTATGTGTAAAACACTCAGTATTTCTAATGATAGGGCTTTTGCTACCTTACTCTCCTGCTCTGTAAATTCTCCAAATTGTTAAACATGGTATGAGACTTGGGGTGATAAAAACCTAGATTTGAGATTTTTGTCCATCAGTGGGCTAGCTATATACTCCATGAACACAGCTGAACTGAATATTTTATTTAGGATTAATAAAATGTAGGACAAAGAAAGCTTATCACCGATGCAGTGTAGCATAAAGAGTTATTATGGCTACTAGCTATTCCTACTAACATAACAATCACTCTGAATCAACAATTACTATGAATCAAGAACTTAGTCCTGTAGTCTTCTAAGAGTACAGAGGAAGAAAGGGGGATCTCCTCTCCTGCTCTAGATATTTCATATGCATTCAGCCTGACACCACTGCAGCTATTTTGGTAGCATGTGTCTCAGAGTTAGCTCATGCTGAGCTTACAGACAACTAAACACTGCAGATTTATTACACATGCTGTTGTCAGCCTAGGTTTTCCCAGTTCTCATTATTATAAAGAGGAAGAATTTACATGGTCTCTGACATTTTACTTGCTTATTTACCCTTTTCAGATACTTGTAGACTGTGCTTCAGTCATCAAAAACTGCTTTCCAATCTTAGCTTCACATCAGAGTCTCTGTGGAAACTTTTGTAGTATACATACTCCTCTGTTTTTAAGATTTTGAGTCAATGACTAGTGTAGAGGTCAGAAAGCTAACCTAAAACGAGGATGTGATGTGGTTACCAGTCAGTGCATCAAGCTCCACCAGCTGCATTGAGAAGTGCAGGCTCCATAGCCACCTCCCCTGCTCGGGGGCACCTGCTCACTTGATAAACATGATTTTTCTAAGGAACAGCCTGGAGGGTAAAAAGCTATGTATGTGGAAGGGCAGACACTATCCCATGCCTTTTGCATTTTGTTCACGTTGTTTTTTGATAAGTCACTCACTTCTGCATTCTATAAAACAATGAAGATACAACAATCCATAGATTAGTGAGGTATAAGGGTTATCAAAAACAGAAGCACTTCAAAATGCCCTGGTTCTTTTCCACCAGGCAGCGTTTGTCTGTCATATCAACGTGTGCAATTTAGCCAAAGAAAGCATACTGTCTCGAACCCAGAGAGGTTGACCATCACCTTGATCCACCCCACCTCATCTTTCCAGCAAAGTTCTCACTTTGATTAACATTTACAAGGTCTTAGACACATATATCTTCTAGATAAGGAGTGTTCTGTGTGACTGCCTCTCACATCAATGCCCCTCCAGACATGGCCAATCAATCACAGTCCTTTTTCTGACTAAGCCAGACGTGGCCTCCAAATCCTTCTCAAACTATAGTTTAATTCAGCCACTATCAATTGATCTGAGTAGGCCTTTAAATTAAAACCTACTTCCTCTTTTTCCCCAACCTAATCAACACTTCCCTTCTTCCCTTTACAGGAAAACCCAGAGAACTTAATTTTAATTTACTAACCAAATTTACACAGCCTTCTCTGAAGTGATCTGGGAAATTTTTTCCTAGACTACCTGGAGGCCTAAGTCTTCATTATGTTGTTTCATGATTCATTCATTCAGTACATGTGTGCTGGTGATCCTCTGTATGCTGGGCAACCATCATGGGGTGAGGGGAGAAAAAGAAAGGAATAAGACCAAGCTTGAAGTCCAATAAAATGATTCCTACTCACACGTAATGACTAAAGGTAGGTAGGGGAGAATGTCAAAGAAGCCCAATAGCAGAAAGAATCACATGATTGTAATCTAAGGAAAGTATTGTTTTCTTCATTAAAAAAAAACATATAATTTACCATAATTTTAATTTTTAAATTTTTATTATTTTTCTGAAGATTTATTTATTTATGCATGCAAGAACTGGGGTTCAGGCCAGAGTCATGGGAGGTGAGAGAATTCACCAGAGAGAGAGTGGGGAGAAGAACAGACAGACTGACTGAAACACACTGCTGAGAAGAGCAGCAGGTGAGGCAGGAGAGGTCTGCTATGACATGTGGGTCCCCTCCATCGCCGGAGGCAGGGATAGAACTTGTGCTGCAGTGGCTGCGGTTTGCTTCACAGTGCGTTGCCCAAACCAATGTGCCACCAGGGAGGCCCATACCATAATTTTTAAACATGTTTAAACTCATGACGGTGTCCATGTGATCCTTTCAAATTTTCTGCAGAGTTAGGGCCCTGTCATTTTTATTGTCTCAGTATATTTAACAGAAGACCTAAATTCCACCACTACCCTAGGCCTAAATTTTCTTATATTTAAGTTCTGGGCACATACAAGCACAGTTGTGTTAATAAGGCCTTTTAAAATGTCTTGGCTTTGACTATCGGACTTCACACTTATCTATATTAAAAGGCTTTCCCCCACATTACTAAGGCTGTGGACTACCTCTTATGTACCTTTTAGACAATAGCCTCCTTACTATATAAACCCAGAGATCATTTCTCTGGCCTGTTTAGGTCCTCAGAGCCCTACTCTAAAACCCTGATTCATTGTTTTCTGAAATAAGCATTTTCTGAAAACAAAATGCCATTTTATTTCTAGGGTCAGAGCTCAAATCTTTCTTATTGCCTCTAGTGAGATGAAATTCTGTTTTCCTTCCTCCATTTAAGTATAAAATGTGACTTAAAGTATGTGCTAATTAATACCTATTTGTCTTACAGAGCAGTTGAAAAGCATCTATTTAAACTGTGATTCACATTTTTCCTTTCAGCCTGTCTGCAGATTTTTGTGCATGAATCAAATGAGGAGCCTGATTGCACTACTATTTTAAAGAGCTAATTAAAAAGTTGATTAAGTGATACTGGTGTGTTTTAGTGCAGGTAATAGAAGTGTAAAGTTATACGTGGTATTAACAACCTGGAAAGTACAACTAGATCTGATGGCAGAATACATTAATTCACCTTTTCAAAATAGTCTGACAGGGGAGACCATGTGTATCTCCTGGAGACAGGCAGCGACACTTAGTCTGTGCCAGGCATGGTGAGTCCAAAAGGTAAGTCTTGCACATGTACCCAGTTCAACGACAAAGGCTTTGCGGTCACCTTTACAGAAAAAAAGATGACTTGTAAATTCACCAAGTCTAAACCACATGACACAGATTTGGTCTTTACATACTTGCTCCCAGAACTTTGAATTGTTAATGAATGAGGTGCAGATGGAGGAAACATTTATAGGTCAGATAGTTCAGACATCACCCACACATGAACCAGACTGTTCCTAACATATGACCTTGACTGTAGATCCTGTCTATTGCCCAAGCTCATTCTTCAGTCTCCCACTTACATTGTGAAACTTAATATTACTTTGAAATACTACCTTTTCACACGAGATAACTAGCATCTGTTTTAGTGGCTCACAGCCAACAATTCTCATTAATTCGAAAGGCAATGATGTCTCCTCCTTTAGAAAGTTTGATGCCAGAGGATGATAGAGTGACATCTTTTACTCAATCAGGTAGAAACTACTAACCAAAACTTTCTAACTAACTGCTGCACAAAAGTGGGACCAGCTACCATATTAGAGTTGCTGAAAAAGTTGAAACAAAAAAGAAGCAGCCGTTTGTCAGGTATGCTCTTCTAAGGGATTCCTTAGGACTTGACAGTGGAAAGGATGAGAAGTTAGTCAACAGTTTAATGAAAATGCTTCCCATGTGCCAGAGCCCTGTGTGGTCCTTGTCCAGAGATCCCTCTCAGCTGGTATCAGGTAGAAAAACTAAGAACTTGGACTGAGCAACAATGGGAAGGTTAGCTCCTTGAGACTGAGTTCTGAAATCTGAATTGATTCCTTGATTGTCAAAACAGTGAACCACATTCTCAGCAGCAAGTGGGTAATCGCCCCACAGCCATTTTTGTCTAATTCTAGGCGTTTTCTTATTGGTTTCTTTGTACATTCCCAGGGACTATATTTTTACTCTGTAAAGTTCCTGGGATTGGAATCTTTAATCAGAGAATCCATAAGGTAGTGTGAATTCATAGGAATTAATGGGCACATTGTCTATAAACTCCTTACACTACATTTTTTTTAAAGTCAGATGATCTATGAGGCTGAAAGAAGCTTCAGAACACATTTCAAATTCAACTCTAAGGGACTGAAGTCTATAATCAATAAATGAAGATATATGATGATGCACAGCCCATCTTTATAAATTTCTTAGTCACCTGTCAATCCAAGTAACTCCCTTTAGACCTAAGAGATTGGAGACCTAGAGGAAGGGATAGTGTCTGGCTGAAAATCACAAGGTCTACACTGGAAGGCACCCTGTGGCATCTCATGACACCTAAGGCTGTGCTCTTCCTAACTGTCTCCCACCACGTTCCTTATCACCTCTAGCCCCACATGGCAGGCTGATAGCTTCTCGACAAGACTGAGTGGGACTCTACTCACACCCCTTAAAGAGGTGTCTCTGACGCTCATGTGTGGGGGAAGCTCTCACTACAGTTCCTGCTTATGCCAAAAACACCCTGGGAATAAATAAAGGTCTCCACTCTAACACCTTCCACTCATACCAGGTATGCACGTGAAAATAAAAAGCTTAAAAATAAAACTCACAAAAGTAGGGATTCTCTGCTTTTGAAAGAAATTCCTTACACACATTACTCAGGTAATAATTTAAATAAGTCCATGGAAATTCTTTAGATGTAAAAATAAGATTTATGAAAGGAAGCAGTCTAAGTGCCTTTATTTACAAATAAATGCACTGGTGCTCAGAATGGAGAAGGATGTTTGGTCAATTCAGTGGACTTTTTTCTCAATTAGAGCATTGATTTCCCTTCCTGGGGGGTGGGTATTTTCAAGTATGACAAATTCCAAGGCTAAAGAATACTCATTATTTTTTTGCTACACAAAGAAATTGGGCTGCTTTTACCTAAAGTTTTTTCTATGATTGTTATAGTAAAAGGTGGAGACTTAGAGCCAGATTACTCTTTTTAGCAATGTAACTTTGGACAAGTGAGCCCCTCCACCTGTTTGCAAAACAAGCAGAATAAAACTGGCTATCTCCATCGTTCTCTCAAAGATTAATGAAGATAATTTTCAAAGTCCCTAACCCAGTGCTTGGCATACTGGAAAGAGCATCCAAGGCCCTTCTTTACCTTCTCCTTTTTTCCTACTTTGGCAGGTGTGAAAAAACTGGAATGGACACCACCAAGGGTGGGGGAATGTTTTTTTTTTTTTGTTTCCCCAACTTGGAAGACATTTGGCTAAGGATATTCAAGATCTCTGAAGACCCTATAGAAGTATGCTTGTTGGACAATGTGTACATTTGAAAGGCTGATTAAGTTCAGGTGCCAGGTTAATAGGTCAGAACATGTTCTTTATGTTCTAAAAGAGTTCTGTACAAAGTATTCTTCAATCTTTGGGAAATCAGATGCCATAGGCCACTTCTCTGAAGAAAAGATTTCTCAAAGTGTCAACAAAACAGCAATGTTACTTAAGACCAAGGAGCTGAGCTTTTTATAAACTCCCTTACAGTAATCTGAGATGTTGGATTATCCAGAGTCCTGACCAGTCCTGGAGTCTCATCCATATCATTAGGGACATGTTCAGTGTCAGGAGTTGCCAATTTTATGGCAGTAATTAGGTCTAAAGCATATAGATATTTGTATTTTAATGTAAGCTACTATCTACCTCCTGCTACTTCTAACTTTTGATTCTACTTCTATACCTCTGGGCTCACAAGGATAAGTTGCTTTTTTTTTTTTTTTCTTGTGGATTGCTGAGGATGAAAGACATTGTTTTACTAACATTTGGGGCTATAAGAATATTAAAATAGGCCATTTTATTCTCTAAAATTAATCACGAATTTCGGTGGATGGTTACCATGAAAAGTAGACAAGTGGGCAATTATGTATGTTTGTTGTATAATTGTCCTGTAATTAAGCTGCAACTCAACAGTGTTACCAAATCAACATAACATCGGTAAGGGTGAAAGGTCTGAGTTTACCATGCCTAAAATTGTGTTAGAGCCGTGCCCAGGCTGAGTGATCTCTGCAAATACCTGAGTTCAAGTCCCTCATCAGTGAGAAACGGAGATTACAATGGAGCTATAGAATCTCAATAAGGCATCTGCAAATCTCTCTGTCTCCCTGGTGGCGCAAGGGCAAGGGGTTGAACGCTGCACTATGGGGCTTCTGCAGCTACTGCAGACCAAGAGGTCCCTGGCCAGGGAGGGGACCACATGGTGCAGCAGACCTCTCCTGTCTTGCCTGCTGCTCTCCTCAGCAGTGTACTTCAGTGGATCTTCCTGTTCTGCTCACCACTCTGTCTCTGGTGAATCCTCTCACCTCCCTTGACTCTGGCCTCTACCCCAGCTCTTGTATGCCTAAATAGTAAAAAAAAAAAAAAAAGACATGTGCAGATCTGACTTCACAAGGAATGGAGGGATGGAATGGGGAGGGGGATTTTTAACTTATGCTAGTTTCTATTTGTGAATGAACTATTTGAGCTACATTTGTGTCATTCACATTTGTAGCCACTGAATACTTTCTTTCAATGAAATCTTAATTAGGTCTTCCATCTTTAAAAATAGATTAAATGGAAGGTTGGAATAACAGCCCCATTTCTAACTGCTCATTTCTAACTGTGATTGTCAAGTTTGACAACTCTTGAATTTGTGGTCCTAGTCTGCTCTAGCAAGTTTTTGTACTAAATAATAAGGAATATTATAGTTAACATTATATAGTTGGTAAACTGTAACTGAACTCTAAATGTAAGTATTATTATAGATCATTTTGAAAAGAAGATTTTTTTTGTCAATCTTCAGTTTGTAGTGAGCTTACTCCATGAAAAGCCAATATCTGTGCTGTGAAAACTGTTCCTCAGAACCAATTACACTTATTTTTTGTGATGAGTATGTAACACTTAGAATGTTAAAATGGTTCACTTTCATTTCAGAGACTGTCTCAATGACCCAGAAAATGTAACAGTTCAAATATCTTTTTTTTAAAAGATACATTTATTTATGCATACAAGAGCTGGGGTACAGGCCAGAGTCCAGGGAGGTGAGAGGAGTCACCAGCGACAGAGTGGGGGAGCAGAAAAGGCAGATGGACTGAGACACACTGCCGAGGGGAGCAGCGGGCTAGGCAGGAGAGGTCTGCTACGCCATGTGGCTCCTCTCCCCAGCCGGAGGCAGGGATCGAACTCGTGCTACAGTGGCTGCGGTTTGCTTCATAGTGTGTTGCTTAACCCACTGCACCACCAGGGAGGCCCCAACAGTTCAAATATCCTTACTGAACTAAAGAACAAATTTTCATTCAGTTGTCTGCTTTACGTATAAGCTAGACTTAGCTGTGTAACAAACCAGTCCAAAACTCAGTAGCTTTGTGCATTCATTTACTAGCTCACATTCTTTTTGTCAGTCACTGGGGCAGGGTGCAGCTGGTTCATCATTCTGCATGCAGCCTCACAGTGCTGGTCAATAGTCATGTTTCTTTGGGGCTACTTGGTGCTGGCTTTTGGCTTGGTCTTGTATCTCTACTACAGATACACAGCAGTATAGCTCAGGCTTTTTTCATATGCACTTGAACTACAAACACAGCAAGAAAAGGTAAGTGTAAAGGCTGCAAGTCTTTTTGAGACCTAGGCTCAGTGTGGCAAAGCATTTCTTTTGCTCCATTCTTCTATTGGTCAGAATCACCAGACCATCCTTAAGTTCAAGGGGTGAGTCAGTAGATACTACCTCTTTATGGGAGGAATAGCAAAATCATTTTGCAAAGCATTCAAGGAATGTCACAAAGTCATCTTGTATGCATACAAGGACAGGTGATATTGTGGCCATGCTTTGCAAACCTGATATTTCCTCAGTACAATTCCACAATTACCTGAGACATATTAAAGTTGATTTTATTATTCTCTGATATTTAAGCAATGCATAGCCTATGAAATATAGGCTGCAGTTAGGGAACTAAAGTGTATACAAGTTGTAAATAAAGTGAAAAAAAATCTGAATCCTTCATTGATCTTTGTTATTGTGAAGCAAATCCCCTACCCACAACTTCCTCATGTCTGGTGTGTGTACTCACTCGCCTCACTCATCTGAGGTTTCTGTTAGGATTCCAATTTGTCACATGTCACTGGGAAATGACCCATGAAATTTCCTCTGCTGGGGGACTCTCAGCCCACGCCATGGCATGACTGGACCAAGGAACTTTCAGAAATGCCCTGTACTTGCTGCCCACTGACAACAATTTCATGGTCCATGAACAAACTTTGCCACAGAGAGAAGAAAGTGATCAGTTATTATAAAAACATAAAAATGAAATAATGCATGTATAGTATTTATGCTTTATACATTTTACAGAAGGCTCTGATTAACCTAAATCAATTAATTCCCCAAGTCCTGTGAGAAATCATGTCATTCAAGTATATGCATGTGGTTACGCTGCACATCAATAGGGTTATGTGACTATGCTTTTATAGGTTTAATCAGAAAGTAGCTCCTGGGCACAGGCTACCATAGGGACAATAGCAGCTGACAGACACAGCACATTCCAAGTGCCAGGCACTCCTAGACCTTGCAAGTGCTGACTCATTTAAGCCCACAAGAAGCCAAAGATGCAAGTACAATTATATCCCCATTTACATGCAAGTTCACAGTAGTTCAGTGACTGGCCCAAAACCTACCTTTCAAGTGGCAGAGATGCAATGTGAACCCAGGCAGTCTGGTCCTGTGTTAGGATCTGGGTTAGGAGCCTGGGCTGCTAACCACTATGTTCTAATGTCTCTCAAACAACATGTGACTTTTGCTTCTGGCTCCTGCCCTCAACACAGATGTCTTTGGTTCCACATAAGAGAGTTTTCATAATTACAGGTATCCCTTAGCCCCTGATTGAATGGATCTTGGGTTAGGTGTTTATAATGTGTTAGAAAATATGAAATACGAACAGGAAGAAAAAATATAATAAAAATTTTAGAACATACAGTAAAAATATAATAGATGAGGTAGAAGAGTGATATTGGAATTCAGTAAGGGAAGATGTTTCTGTCAGGAGAGGTAGATGTACAAAGATTTTATAGAGAAAGAAAAGTTTGATTTGAATGCGAACGATTGAGATGATATATGGATACAGAAAGTGTTGAATGTAAAAATTGAATATCTCTATCTAAATCTCAGCAGCAGTGTTGCCCATTGGTCTCTGTTCTGCTTGGACACAAGAAGTGTAGGCAACATATCTATTTTGATACTTAATTACAAGACATTTGAAAGTCAGCTCAAAAACCACTGACATGAATTGTAGGAAATAATGTGGTATGTATGTATGTGGAAACCATCCAAATACTGTAACAATGGGAATAAATGTCAGTTATCCTGGTTATGGTAGATAATCTGCTATGTGTCAACCACTGCTTACAAAGTATAACTTTGTTTAATAGATCATCAATGTAATTTCCAGTAAACATCAATGTAATTTCCAGTGAAATTACATTGAATTACACAGAAATGTATTAAAACTTGGTTCATTTAAGTGAGACTGGACATAGAACAAAGTGAAACTTGCCTATTCAGAACTAGTGTGAGTATACTTAATTATTGATTGCCATGATGATGGGTTTCTTCAGAAGCTGGATTACTGAATCATGGGGGTCCATGTAATGAGACGAGGAGAAAGGTCAACTGGGGACAGTTGTGACTGCAGAAGGCGAGCTTCCACTTGAGCAGGCAAAGAGATCAGAGAGACAGACTTTGCTTTTGATTGTTCTAGAAAAATATTAATACCACCAGCAGAGAGTAATCAAAAGAATCAAGAAAGAATCAGAACGAGCAGTCTGTAAATAACAACGCATTATTAATAAGTGTGGAACTTTAATATTATAATATTTGGACCATAATAGTTGAAACCCCTAAAAGTAAAACTTGGCTTTATCATCATCTTAAGACTCTAGAAGTCTAATTTGGAATGGGCCTTAGAGAGCTCTTAATCTAAGCTCATTTCTTCTAATTTTAGAGCAAACAGTTCCTCTGGAGCCAAGGAAGCAAGTTGTCCAGGGTTGGATAGTAAGTTGTTCTAAATAAAGAGAGTTACAACATGTTCTTTTGCTTTTTTTTTTTTTTTAAGAAGCACTCAAGTATTTTCTTGGGATTTCTATTTATTAACCCTATTGATACTTAATGCACTGGGTTGTTTTAGTAACTAAATTTGAAACACTATTACACAGCCCATAAAAGATAGGAAAAGAGAAAAGAGAAAGCAAGATGGTTCTTCAATCTTTTGGAGCAGCTTAAAATCCTAGGACAAATTATTAATTATTCATTTAATAATCACATATTGATGCTTCCTGTAATCACGGTACTTTCAAAGCACCAGAAGATCTTGAAGAGCTCACGGTATAATAAAAGTATTTAGAGAATTACTATTACTATAGTAGTAGTGATAATGCTATCAATAATATATGATATAAAGTGTTAAAGACCTGGAGAGATATACAAAGTTGGAAGGATTAGAAAGATTAGAATACCAGTGGTTCTCACCATCAGAGAAATCTTCATGAAGTTATCACCTGAATTGAAGAATGACAGGACTTACAGCCATCAACATTTTCAGTGGCCTGAAAGTAGATTTCCTAGTAATCAAACACATTGAGATAGAAATGCCTGAGATAGGTCTGTTAGAACACAGAGGGTGAGGAAGAGAACAGGGGGCGATAATACAAGGAATGAAAGCTGAAGGAAAATCATGCATGCAAGTGAGGATTTGCTTTCCTGTTTAGGTATTCTCATCCTGATAGAGAACACTTTTTAAGGTTATTTTTATAATTTGTAATAATCAGTTCATTCAAGAAAATTTGAAAAATACAGATTTCAAAAGAAATAAATTGGATTATTTAATAATGTGCTTGATTTCCTCCAGCATTTTTTTTTTAAGCAGGCATTGCTGTTTTGGTTTTTTAAACATTGTCTTAATCATAATTAATTGGTTTTCTCAATAATATTAAGACATGAGAGCTCAGTCTTTCAAGAGAAATTTTTTTATATCCAATTATAGGATTAGTTTTATAAAAGATGAAAATTCACAGTGAAAGGGATAAAAGGAAAGTCTTTTCCCAGATGCAGCTGGGAGAGGACACCAGCCCTCACTGTCATCTCTGAGGCATAGTCCCACTTGTTCAATCAAGGATGATCTTGAACGTGCTCCTCAGGGACCACTGCAACAGAGGGCCCTCTGTGGAGATCATTGAACGTTTTGCCAATCTTTAAATCATCACTTCACCCTTCCAGAGTCCTTAACTTTGTCCCATCCTTTGTCTGTTGGGTATGTCTGAAACCAGTGTTTCTCAGATGATATGCATAGGAAACACCTGGGGATCTGGTTAAAATGCAGATTCCAAATCAGTTGCTCTGGGCTGGGTCAGAAATGGTTCAAATTCCTAACCGATGTTGATGCTGCTGGTTCACGGATCACATTTTCAGAAGTAAGATCTTAGGGTGTTCTTTTTTCACATACCTAAGATGTCTCTTTGTTGCTTTCACATGACTAAAACAAATTCCCTTGGTCAAACCTTTTCCCCACTAGTCTATACAAATATTGTTTTATTTACTTTCAACATTTTACTATGGCTAAAAATGCTGAGGCCAATGTGATTGTTATTGTTAGTTCTAGGTAAACTTTTTGCCAGTGGATATTTAAAGGATTCATTGTTGTTTTGTTTTGCTTGTGTGTTACAAACATTGCACCCTAATATGTCTTTGAATCTCTTGTCTTTGATTTTTTTTTTCCTTGAATGCAATGTGGACTTTTTGGCTTGTTGTACTCAGGTAAACCCTTTGCAGCTCAGGGAAGTTTCTTCTAAATGTTACCTCAATGATCATTTCTGACCAAGGTCCTACTTTCTTCTAAAGGCCCTTAATACTTCTCAGGTTGTACATCTGGCACTTCTCTTACGTAGCTCATTTTCTCCTTTTTTATTTTACTCTCTTTGGCTTTTTTTATAACCTAGAAGAGATTACCAAATTAATTCTTTGGACTAGAATACAGACTCTGAAAAAATTTTCAGGTCATTTCTGTTTTTAGTTATTACCCTGAAAGTGGATTTTAATTCTGCTGTCAATTTTTAAAAATTTCCTCAATAAAATCCTTTCATCATATTAATTTCCCATTTCAGCTATTCTGTTGACTTTTCATGTGTGACTCTATTACTTGTGCTCTTGTTTCAAAAAGACATTATGTTTTTTGAGAATACTAAAAACTTTTTTTCATTGTTTTCCTGATTCCTTTAACAAATCATTTCCTGAAAGTCGTTCTCTTGATGTTGTTTGTATATCAGCTTCCGAATCTCCTTCACTCTGCCTATGTTTGGAGAACATCCAATATTTGGGCAAGGCTTGTCTTCCACATAAAAACCAAAACTGCCAGAAACTCAACTTCTCATTTACCCTCACAATAAAGACACAGGAGTATGTTTTGCCAGCTAGATGTCACTGCACAGGCATCGAACTAACACAAACGATACAAGGGAACAGAACAGAGCTGGTTTCAGAAGCAGGCCTGGCAGCAAATCTAGCAGCAGACCCCAGGGAGGGAATGTAAGTTGGACAAGGACTCATGACCTGAGTCATTCACGGCATTGGGACTGTCACCATTAAATAGTAAATACTAGGGATTTACTATTTTCTAAGGGCCTAGTTGGGGTTATGCCTCAGTTACATACTTTTATTCCTGTTGTATATTCTCTGAACATGTTCTTCAGTCTCCGGGTGGACCCTGGAAGCTAATCAACATCTTTTTAATAAAATGCCTGCTTATACTGTCAGAGTGTAATTCAATTCTTATAGCTATGAATCGTTCCTGATATAATCAATATATTTTAAATAGGCTCCATTGGGGACCTTTTTAGGGGGTATTTACTTGTTCCTCAAATGAGTGCTCCTATGCTAACATGGCAGATTCTTGATTCCATTCTGTCCTGGTGGGTTCTGGTCAAAACCATTTCCAGAAGAGAGCTGAATGTCATACTTCATTTCTGGCCCAATTCCTGGGTCTTCAGGCTTTCCTCCCATGCCGATCTTTTGGTTGGGATTGGGATTTTCTAATTCCGAGAAAATAGAAAGAGAGGTCTTATGGGGAAATGAATATCTGCTCAATACTCTTTCATGTACAGACCTTCCTTCAGAGGCTGGTTCCCTCACTTATTAAATTGAAGGATGGGATTCAGTGGTCTTTCAAGGCTACACAATTATGTCAGCTTCCAGGTTGATGAAGCAGCCTGAGAGGGAGCAGGGACAGGAAATGAGCTTACAAATTCCCATGGCCCACTGCTTTCAACAGCCATCCTGAGTGCAGGCAGCTCTGGGCAAACCATTCTCTGATCAAGAATTCTCCATGGACTTTGGATAAAGTCAACATCCTGTGCAGTTTGCTTGTGGCACTGCCACACCCTCATGCTTTTCCTTGTTCCTTTCTCTGAATCATTGTCCCCTTCTTTATTAGGTCCAAATGTTGACAACTAATTTTCTCCTCTCTCATATGCTCATATTTGTTATTCTCCCCATATTGTATCTCAAGCTGTAATGAACTTCTTGTAAATCCTTGATCTTAACAATGGTCTCATGATTCTCAGTCTTTGCTTGATTGCATCCTTTGCCTGCAGCGTTTCTCATCGCCCTATATTCTTCACCTAAGTAATGTGCACTCTTCCCTCACAAACTCTCATTTTACCTATTGATTCCTTCAGCAGATCTTTTCTGTCTACCACCTCCTCAGGGCCTGGATTCCCCTCCTAAGGTTTCCCTGGACACTGACTCATCCTTATCTTAGTACTATAGTAATTATATGTATGATGTATGTATATTTATAACTCCAACTAGGCTCTTAGCAACCTCCTTCGAAATGTCTTATCTCACGTTGTATCCCTAGTATTTAGTCAAGTGTTTGCCTTGTAGTAGAACTTGAAAACATTTCTGAAAAATAATAGAAGTAATTCCTCCCCATCTCTAAACATCCATAACCCTTTAAAATCAATGACTTTCTTCTTTGTGTAAATTATTTATATACAACTTATTAGACTCTGTTCTTTGTTATTATTGAGGTAATGTTGTTTTATATTGTTTGCATTTTGGGAGTAGAGGGCCCCCCCCCCGCCCCTTCAGGTGTTATTACCATAGGGAACCCCCACTATGATCCATCCACCTTGTCCCTTGGAGCTTCTTCCCCTCCTTGCTCTTACCCCTTTGGATTTTTCAGTTCTATAATCAATTTTCCAGGATTGGTTTTTAAATCTAGTTTTATCTGTTCCCTTGATTAATTTCTCTATATTCCAGTTATAAATGACACTATCCTGTGTTTCTGTTTCTCTTTTGGATTTATGTCCCTTAGCTCCATCCATGTTGTTGCAAAGAGCCCAAGTTTTAGACTCTGTTCTTTTAGAATAGAATAGAATCCATGACTGGCTCAAGTAAGTGCCATATTCAGGGGTATCGGCATGATAGATTGTTAAGAAATGTTTACCTGAAGAGTTTACCCTATAGCACAAGACTATAGGGTAACCATAATGATAATATCACTTAAACAATCACTTAAATTGGCCACAGTTGAGAGTGAAAGGTAATGTTATTAATAATTACCCTGAGACAATAGGCATGAGTTGGCATGATTACCCATTGTAATCAGGATATACCTGACCCTGTTCAGCAATACACTTTTGCCAGATCATGAAGAGTTGTTTCTATAGACTTTGATTTAAATGAAGGTGCCCAGGATTCTTGTTTCTCTTTATTCTTTACTTGTGTGAATGTTACTTGGCTTTTGATTAAGTGGGAGCATATGCAATAGGAGACATTATAATTTCGATAATTTTTGAACTGTAATAATTAGTCATTATAAAATAGAAGGAAACAAAATCAAATCTGTTTCTTCTTCCTACCTCTGCCACAGTGATCAAGCATAATCCTTTAATTGTAATCAGAGGTAGGAATAAAATGTCAAAGTCACATGCTTTAAAGAATTTAATGGATGATTCAGCTATCATCTCAAAGCAAGAACCACTTTTTTTTCCTTTAAAGATAAGCACTTAAATTATTTAGATATCAATTCAGTAAATTTAAGCGATTGATTTTGTAATGCCTTTCTTATCCATGCTTTATTTAGGAAAATTAGGTCCCAATATATGCTGCATTTGGGTCAGTTTGAGTTTAGGAAATCTGCAGGTACCAATAGGTTGATAGATTTGGGGTTAAATAGCCCATGAGAGAATACAAAAGTTTGAGTTTGGAAGGAGTGTTATAAAGGTCGAATGGGGTTAGGAAAAGCAATGTGAAGAATCATGAACTCCAATATCTTTGAGCATTTATAGTTTGTAAGGTGTTTTATATTTATTATTTTATGTGATCCATGTCATAAAGTAACAGATAAAGGTGGGATAGTAGCTGTCCATCCAGTGAGTGAATGAATGAATGAATAACTTTGGATGAAGTCCCTGGTAGAGGAAATGACTTCTTCAGGGCCATGCCTTTATTAGAACAGTTGGGACTAGCCCCTAAGTTTCCTGACTCCTATTCTGAGCCTCCTCCCCTGTGCTCAGTTAGTAGTTGGGTGCTTCATTTGTGCATGATATGGAAAACATAAAAAATGTGTGACTTGTACTACTTGGAATTTGCAAATGCCATCAAGAACATTTCTGCTCAAGAAACCATGATAGAGTTTAGCACTTTCCTTACTTGTGTATTATGCCAGGTGCCATAGACAGAGAAAGTTTGCAACAAAGTAGCCAGCTGAAAGGTGCTTTCTCAGTGTCCTACAGGTATCTGAGCCTCAGGTTATGCAGTCATTGCCCCCTGGGTGATCTGGAACCAGAAAGGATTGAGATCTTAGGTTAAACATTAAGGTATTGTGCAGCTCCATGAGTCAACCTGACCAATGAATTGATACTGTGTGCCTGACTAATGTTGAAAGGTTCAAATGGATCGTGAAGCCAACAGTCCCTTTGATTTAAAAAATAAATCACATTAGGGTTGCACGCATGAACAACTAACTGACACTGGGGATCATGTTCTAGGGCAGAAATGGCCAGATTTGACAACTGAATGAAAAGACATCAAGAATGGCCTTAAGTTGTGACTGGAGAGGTTGGTGGAATAGCAATTGGGATATGAGGAAGAAGGAAGATTGCAGCATGCTCAAGTTAGAGACATGCAAGTTTTGGGATTCTCAAAGGTTTGATGACCTATAGGGGATACCAGTTTTAGTCTAGCACTCAAAAGCAGGACATAAAAATTTGAAAATTGTCGATAATTGGGAGCTTGCACATAAAACTAAAGTTTTTCTAGAAGAAGTATAGTGGCATTCAATTTGAGGTGGACCCCACCTTTTCTCAGGGAATGCATACACAGAATGTTTTAGCTAACTGGGTGAGTGAAGGTCCAAATTTTAGAAATATGGGTAAAATCTCATTATTTCAAAATATTATCCCACACAAAACATCAAGCATGGATTCCTGAAAAAAAATACAAGTGCCAAAATGGAGACTGCAACTTTCCAAATATTTGGGGGGGGGGGGTTGTCTTAAAAAAAGAAGAGTCTTCAACTTCTAATTGACACATAGGAAGATTTAAAGTAATACATGTTTGTTGTAAGAAAAAATAGGTAACTATAAAGAAAAAAATCATCTTATTGTTTAAAACTAAACACTTTTAAATTATTTATCCATACATGTTCAGATCATTATACACACACACACACACACACACACACATGACTTCTTTTCATTTTAAAGTATCATGTACCAAGGTAAATGAGAATATATGACCACACTCAGAATTGTACATGAAATGTTCATAGTGGTATCATTCATACCAACCTAAATATTCAGCAACTGATGAATGTATAAATAGAATTGGTATATCTAAACAAATGAAAAATATCTATTATTTATCATGTATCAATACATGCTACAACATGGATGGACCTTGGAAGCATACTAAATGAAAGAAGCTAGAGGCAAAAGTCCATACAGTGTATAATGCCAATTACAGAAAATGTTCAGAATAGGCAGATCCATAGAGACAAAGTAAATTAGTGGTTGCCTGGGGCTGCAGGTAAGAATAAGGGATGAGTGTGAGAGGGTGCAAGGTTTCCTTGTGGAACATGGGACTTTGACTATTAGAAGGCAGTGAAAGTTAAACAATTTCAAACATTTACTAAAAATCACTTGTACACTTAATATGAATGAATTTTGTGGTATTTAAATTATACTTCAGTTAAGCTGTCAAAATAATATATCATGGACTTTTTTTCATCCACCTAAGATGCAGCTGAAAACACAAATTTAATCAAATCCCTGTTGCTGGGTTGAAACACCCTCCCTTGTCCTGATATCTGCTGTGATAGCAGGAGGCGAGGCTGTGTGTTGCAGCCATAAATGAGATAAATTATGTCCCCAGATGGCCAACCACCACGAATTGGCAGAATTTCTTCAGCAGTCATAGAACTCTACCCAACTTCATAAAGAAGCTTGGTCAAGATCAAGGTCATAGAAATCAAACCTTTGGATGTCATTATCTCCTGTGATGTTGCATGAAGACAAAAACCTGACCTCCATGTGTTCCCTTAACAGGCTCTGGAGTGTTTCTTTAGCCTCATTGTTGCCTGATTCTTTACCATTAAAGAAACTAAAGCTAGTTTAGTCCACTGGGAGACCACCAGGAGGTCTTAGCCAAGCTATCTCAACAGATCCCTTCCACTGGAGTCGTTATGATGTATTATCTTTGTGTAGGATAAGAACTGTATCTGGTTTTCTTAACATTGTATTCTTAATACCAATATATTTAGTAGTTATATAGATACTCCTTGTTAGAATAAAAAAATATGGTATAAACTCTATCCCTTATATTTGAACTGCTTTCGAACTTTTCATTGATAGTGGGCCCAAAAGAGATTAAAGCTCCATTCATCAATATTTCTACTACTGTCGATGGCCACAGTCAGCCTGCTCTTTCTGGCTTCTGAAGAGTCATTAGCTTCTAGGTGTGATCACAGCTCTCTTATCTACAGGGCTTATCTGAAGTTAAAAGTTAGCAGATTTGTGCGGGAGAGCTGTGTTGCAATAGGCCAAAATGCATTCAGATAATCCGATTCTGTGATCTGTATAAACACAATGCTTACAGTCACTGACTGAAAACTGGACTTGGAAATGGAATAAAATTGTGCAGAAACTCATGGGCAGATATGGTCATTATTTGTTCACGTGGGCTTCACTACTCTAAACAATAAAGAAAGAAGTTTGTGATATAATTTTTTCCCTCCAGAAAAGACCTAATACTCAAAAGAAAGGAGAATGTATTCATCTAGGAAGTCTGATGATAAAGTCTTTTTTAAACATCGAGATCATATCCCCCCATTTTACAGTAGGATGTGAATGCAGTAGACAAATCATTTTATAAGCTGCTTCATTTTCTTTAAAATTGCCTTTAGTTGGCCTCCCTGGTCGCACAGCGGGTTGAGCACCACACGGTGAAGCCTCCAAGGCACAGCAGCATGAGTTCAAACCCCCGCCAGTGGGGAGATCCACATGGGATTGCAGACCTCTCCTGCCTCGCCTGCTGCACCCCTCAGCAGTGTATTTCAGTTGATCTTCCTGTTCTGTTCCTGGCTCTGTCTCTGGTGAATCCTCTCACCTCCCATGCCTCTGGCCTGTACCCCAGCATATGCATAAATAAATCTTAAAAAAATTGCATTTATTAAAATTAAATTAAAATTACTAAATTTAAGATTAAGACTAGATTGCATTTACTAAAATTTACTACCTCTACTGTTTCCCATATTAAGTTTTCATCTGTTTACAAAAGTCTAATATTTATCTGACTGAACCAGAGTCACCACCACCTAAAGGTCTTGTTCATATCACAAACTAGTACAATAGTTTTAAAACGAGAACTAAGCTTAATCATAGCACAAGATACACCAATATGAAAACTGTCATGTTTTATTTAAAAAAAAATTGCTGTAAAGTTGCAAAAATCCATTGCTTTAATTCCATATCTACTTCTATAACAGAACTATAGCCTTAGATAATTGATAAGTCACTAAATGTGAGAAGGTCTGTAGCAGAACACACAAGGCACATTGTAACACATGACAAATATTCATACTTTTCTTCTCCCTCCTCCCCCCACCCCACCTGGCCTAAGATAGCATGACCAATCAATCTTCCAGAGAGGGGGCATTAATTGTGTTGCTTTTTATTCAAAATGAAGGGCTCACTCACTCATTCATTAGAGGACATTTGGTCATAAGTCTGTTGACTGTTGCCGAGAAGAAAGTAACAAGATATGAAGACCACCGTCAAGAGTTTTACATTTGAGAGATCAAACACATTTTGTGTGAAAAATTGCAGTGCCAGGAATCAACCAAGTATACATCTTCCCTAGAGGATGTGCAAATTATTTTCATATCAATGGAGGAGGTTTGGAGAGACTGAATAATAGGGAAGAGAGTCCCTGCTTTGGCAGGACAGGTTAAAAAAAGGATTTGTCGAGATGGGTCTGGAAATGTATTTTAGGAGAAGGAACTTAGATGGGAAAAAGACCCAGAGGCAGAAGTGCAGGACTCTCTCTCTCTCTCTCTCTTTGTGTGTGTTGATGATAGATGCTGTCTATAGTCAGAAAAGTCTATTATATGCTGATTATCATCACAGAACAGGAAGGGAAAAGTTGTTATCATGGAACCTTTGCAAGTTTTTGAGTACCATGGTGTGGTATCTTACACTGTGAAGATGACTTGTAGAGTTTTGGAGAACATCAAATCTAAGAACCTAATAGGATAATAAAGAAGCTGAGACCAGAAAGACCATGAGCTTACACAGCATTTTTATGGCAAAGAGAAGACTAGAAAGCTTTTACTCCTTTACCTCCCTGATCCAGTTCTGGTTCTTCTTCTAGGGATCCTCTGACTCTTCTTCCTTCCCTCTGTTGTGTTTATATTCGGGAATCACCTTTTGAGGAAGTTAACAGATGGTTTATAAATACCTGAGCCGTATGCCTTCTCCATTTTCCTCTGCCTTTGACCAAGAACAAGAGAAACACAAATAAAAACCCACCAATGGAATGCCTACAAACCAAGGGAGGTGTTATGTTAAGGGCTCAGAGATGAGTTAGACTCTAGATCCACAGGAGAGAAAGACAAGGTGCCAATGACATGAGCCAGACTGAGAGTAAGCAGAGAATGACGGACTTGCTCTGCAGGAACAATGCATCTATCAGAGTTAGCAGTAGTAGGGTGGGAGGTCTCTTAGAGGAGATGACATTTAAGAGGAACCTGAAGAGGTTAAATAAGTGTTGCCAGGTAGATGAAGAAGGAATAGAGCTCCTAGGTAAAAGAATGTGTATAATGGTAGTAAAGCAGGGCAAATGAGATGTGTTTGGGAAATGACTAGAACTTCAATTGACTGAAATGTGGGGGCACATGAAGGACTGGCAGACAGGGTGAAGGCTGGTGCAGACCATACTAAGGAGGTTGGCCCCATGAATTTTAAGCTAGGAAGAGGCAACATCTTGGCTAGTATTTCCTTCCCATCTGCCAATGCCACTCTTGTCCTTATCATTTCTTTATTAACTTCTTTATATCCTTTCCTCTTGGTCTGCTGTAGGAGATTATGAGTTTTGCACTTTGAACTGTTCCAACTGAGACCAGATGGTCACGCAGCAATGTGTGAGCAAAGCACAGGGCTGCCTGCACTCAGGGAGGAATCTCAGCTTACCTGCATACTAGCTCTGGTTTAAGATCCAGTTACTTAACCTCCCTAAAGTTTAAGCTCCATAAGGGCAAAATGGAGAAAGTAATGGCACCAACTTCAGAAGAGTTTTGTGAGGGTTAAATAAACCGCATAGGGAAAACTTATGATATTGCCTAGATATTACAGGCACAAAGAAAGCAATAATTTGAACTTTTTCCTACCCTCTGTGCTATCATTGTAGAAAGCTTCGGTTGACCTTTAGGCCTTCGGTGTGCAATCCTTGAGTCACATGTACTACAGCCCATCTGAAATTCTACGCTTCATTTAGTTTTTGAATTGATAAACCAGTATTTCTCTAGCATTGAACCTGCAAATTGACATTGCCTTTCCTTCTCTCTCAAGTCCCTGCACACAGCAGGGATGTTGAGAAAAGTGAGAAAAAGGATGTCTAGAAAAGTGTGAATACAAAGGAAACCAGATCAGCAAAGGAGAATGAGGTTTTTGATTTGGGATTGCACTGATGACAATGCCTCATGCAGTTTGCCAAGCATCCAATTTACGACTTTGCCTCTCATACTCCTGGAGAGTGCCTCATGAGTCGAAATTATCTTTTGTGATTAACTTCATATAATGCTTGTGTTAACATCATGTTCACCTGAGCAATTCATAAATATTTCAAGAAGTGAAACACAGTGATCTTCCCAAACACACCCATACAACAGTTTCAACATAATTAGTAGCATTTCTGGATCCAATACAGCACTCTTATAATGTGTATGATGGAGGAAATGAATGACTCTAATTATACCTTATTAAATCTTATTAATCCTCATTAGAACCCTATTATTCTTTATAAGTGGGTTACTGGAGAAAAGAAAAAAGAAATGCTGGTCAAGTCCCGTTATATCCTATGAGGACTGAATGAACTCATTCCTACTTTGTGTAATACCAGAATATTTTCATATTATATAGCAGCACTCAGAAAGTGGGTTTGCTGAAATGTTAAAGGTAGATTAAGTGAATTGTATTGTAATAGGATCTGATCTTTTTAAAGCTCTAGAACAATCTCTTTAAGAGTTCATAGCAAAAAAAAAAGTTCATAGCTAATATAGCAAAGAGAAAAATATTTTTTTATTGCATGGAATATCAGATATTCTTGACCTTTTCTCTGTTACTATTTTCATATTTTTGTAGGTGTAGATGAGGCATTGAGAGGAAAAGAAATTAAGTAACTTGAACTCAGTAATTACTGAATCAGAGACCACAGTTAAGGTGCTCAATAGATGGTAAAAGTGAATAATATGTTTATCTAATGTTTGGTCCAAAAAATTCCCCCACATCAAAGATGAACTAAGTTTTGGAACTTTCATGAATAGGTAATTCAGAGTGGACTCTCAATAGTCATGATTGGGGACTAGGTCCAGCAGAAGATGGGAGTTCAGGTTGTTTTGTGGAAAAATCATGGGATAGATCATTTGACTTGGATTGGGGAAAGATGACTTCAGGTACTTTTATGCTGGGCTGATCACTTTGTAAATTTCAGACATTAGTCCCATCTAACAGGAAAATCTAATAAACTACTGAGACAGTGATTTTTTTGTGCTAAACTGAGGAATTATTATTTTGGATGTCCATAGGCCAGCGCTACATGGAAACAGGGTTCCCAGGCTTGGGGTGCCTTCCAGGCAATGGCTGCTGCACATTATAACCCCTGCAGAGCAAACGATGCTTCTCCTGGCTGCTCATATTTACCAATGTTAGAGGACAAAAATCCCACTCAAACCTTCCAAGAACAGGTTTGCCTTTATTCAAACCAGTTCACCCAGTTGGAAGATTTTTTTTTGAAGTTGTAAGTACACAGTAAGAGTTCTCTGCCTTTTGCACAGTGCAGTCACATAAACCTTAAACTCGGGGGGTTCATTTGTTTGCGTACCAGACTGAGGACGTTGCCCTGAGGCAACTGGTCGTCCTCAAGGCTTTTCAGGGCTCACTGTCAATCAAACCTTCCAGGAACTGACTGGGGCCAAAATTCGAAATCACTTCACCGGGTGGTCTGCGTTGCTTACTGCTACCTAACCTGATCCACTGCTCGGTAGGAAGGAGGAGCCAGGGCCCTGCGGATGGCGGGACCTGGGTGGGGTGGGGGGTAGAGGGAGGAGAACACCCGGGTCTCCTACTTGGATCTGTCGCGTGTGTGAACTCTACAAGTCATTTCTCTTCGGAGAGTCTGATTTCTCATATGTGAAGAAGACAGATCGGACGTCAACCTTGGCTGGCTCTGACATCCAGCATGTTTTGAGTCTTGCTGGGAATCCAGGGCGGGGCTCAGGAACAGGATCTAGGAAGGGGATTCCACGGCTGACTCTCTTCTGCTCAGGCTCACAGCCCTAACTTGGCGTCTGAACAGTAGATACAGGTTCCCCCATTTCCTCAAACCTAGCCGCTTCCTCCTTCTAGTCTCCTTCCTCTTCCTCTAGTGCAGGCAAAGCCTCCACACCTCCCTCGTTCCCTTCCTCCTTTGCAAGCTCCCTGCATCCGCGCGTCTCCTCCTCTTCCTCCCGGGAAATAAAATGCCTTCTGTGCGCCCACCTTTTGGCAAAGCCACTGGCCGCGGCGGACGCCCCGTCCCCCCGCCCGGCGAGCGTGGCGCGGCGGCCCCGCGGGCACACGCCTTCCCATACCTTACATGGACAAATGCGTGCAGGCAAAGTCAGGAATTCAGGCCCCTGACGTCAGCCTCCAGCTCTCAGGGCACCGCACGGGAGACCGAGGGGAGGGGGTGGGGACGGTGGGGAGGAAGGAGGGGGAAAGGCACCAACCAGCAGCCGCTCCAGCCCTGCCGAAGTTTCACTTTTTGTCTGTGGGTTCGTTCCCGGGCCCCGCGCGAGCTTTCCCGGGACAAGTAGCTTTAGCGAGCCGGGGACAGCCGGGCGCTGCAAGGTAAGGGCTGGCTGCACGGCCCGGGGCCCCCGGCGTGGGGCGCGGTGCGGGGCGCGGGGCCGGGCCTGTCCGGGACTGGGGACAATGGGAGGGGGAGTGCCCGGGCACCTCCTCCTCCGCCTCTGCCTCCGCCTCCAGCCGCCGCCGCCACCGCCGCTGCCCGGGCTACCTCCTCCCTGAGGTATTGTTGCAAATCCTCCTTCCTTCCCCCCACCCTCAGCCGCGGGCGTCTCGGGAACCCCCAGCCCTCCCCTGGCGCGAGCGCCTCAGGGGTGGCAGGAGCGCGGGGCGCTGGGCGCGGAGCGCGCGCTCTGCCGGGGCCGCTGGGCCCAGGGTGCGGAAGTGCCGGCCGCGGCTAGATCACGGGGTGCACGTCTTGGGGGAGGGGGACCCCGAGTTTTGGGGAAGCTTCGACAGTGGGCTGGGCTCGGTTGGAGCCCTTCACCAAGCGCCCCCTGCCCGGGCTTTTCAGGGCGCTCAGGGGGCGGGGCCACACCCCACGGCTCAGAGCTTTCGCGGAATTACAGTTGTCACAGTGGAAGGGGCCTAGGAACCCAGTTATCAAAGTCCTCCTATTTTATAGCTGGGACTACGGAAGACCCTGAGTAAGGAGGGCCTCCCGTAGTCACTCACTAGAGGCTGAGCCATAATTAAATTAGAGGGCTTCCAACTCACATTTCCCCTTTTCCAAGAATTTCTGGAGCGTCTACTGTATGTCAAGCTTTGTGCTGGGTCAGAGAGGGAGATAGGGCCCATTCCCTGCCCTCAGGAAGATGTTAGTTAACCCAGGAACCCACTTAACCTAGGGTAGAAAGTGCTAAGTTCGGGGGAAAAGGCATGGGTAAGTTACAAGGGTGTCAGGGAAAGGAGTTTGATTTCCAATTTCCACAGTGAATGTGCTTGATTAGGGCTTTTGAAGGATGGAGACTTTTCTGAAGCTAGCTTGTGTTGGAGAAAGATTACGTGTACTTCTCTGTAGACCAGAGAAGACTAAGTTGTGGAAAGAAGAAACTGTAAATGTTACTGTGTTGGGGCATGGAGTTATGTGTGTGTGATGTGTGTGTGTATGTCTATATATGCGTGTGTGCATATATATATATATGTAGTGAGAGGTGGGGTGGGGGAGGGGAGATAATCACTGGAACTGTGTCTGACTTCTTGGACAGAGGATGTGTCTTTGGGACTCCAGAGTGCTTAGGGGAACTAAAGATCTATCTGGCTTCCTTTCTTTACCTAGGGATCCATTGCTTTGTGATCCCTCAACACAAAATTCAGAAACTTACCATCATATCTGAGCTACTATCTTAGTACCACACTCATCTAACTTTGTTTCCAATTCTCATTCTCTTTCCATCTCTACCCCCTTTTCTAAATGTCTAGCTTCCCAATAAACCTCATTCTTACTAAAGTGTTAGTGACTTAACGGCATATCTCTCCCACCACTTGTGCCTTTTGAGATAGCGTTTAAGTGGAAGAAGGGAAAGCAGCTCATTCTCTCACTCACTATTCTTATTCTCCCTCACTCTTAGAGAAGCAAAGAAGGTGGGCTCAGTACTATAAATAATGGTAGATGGTGGGAGGCCAGGGCTTCCAAAAGGATTTTATCTACCCCATGACTAGCATTCCTCCTTCCAGGATTCCTTCCAGTGCCAGGGGTCAGTTAAAAGGAAGAGTATATATTTTGCATTCAACCTTTGTAAGGCAATTCCCCAAACCCTATGTCCAGGCCTTTATAGTCTAGAACTTAAACTCTATGAGAGCTAAGTAGTTGAGAATAGCTGTCTGAATGCTCAGGCCTAAGCCAGGGACCTTTGGGTTAGGCAGTTCCTTGGAATCATGCTCCCTGTAAGCACTTGGAGGGGGCAGTGGGGAGGGGGCCTAGATTGGACCCTGGTGGTAGGTAGAGGAAGAAGCTTAGCTGCTGGAATGGTTGCTGTGGCTAGGATTGAGCAGGATCCTTCTTGGAGTGTTGTATTTTGGTGGAGGAGTCATCCCTCTGGGGGTAGTAGACAGTGAGTTCCAGGCAGTGATTGGTGGGAGAAGAGCCTTCGTTATGATGGGCCTTAAAAATACCAGGCTTGCGAGTTGGATATGACTTACAGCCCTCATTGGAGGTTTTGGAGCAGGCTGGGACATGATCGAGAAAGGAGGAACTGGCATTGAGAAGCCTCCTGACACCCTCGTATAGTGCAAGAGGCAATAATTCAATAATTTGGCCTAAGAATATTATCAGTAGGTGTTCATTCATTTACTCAGTGTATTGTTGCTGTGTATCTATCGTGTACTATTGGCAGATAGGAACATTTTATAGCAGGACCTTGTATTTTGTTGAGACAGATAAGTTGGATTTTGTCAATTCTAAAATGCCTCTTTTCATTTAAATATGGCTGAAATTGGGATGTCTTATAATCACAGATGTGTCATAGATGAATAGTTTTTCATTCTAAGTTGAAAATGGTACATCTTATAGTCACTAGTTTAGATTTGATAAAATTTGTTAATCATACCCTTTACAAATGTACAGTGCTTTGTATTTTATATATTTCTCTATCAGATATTCCATTTGAATCTCAAAATTCCCCTAAGAATTAGGCCTGCAGACACTGTCATCTCCATTTTAACCCTTGCCCAAGGTCACATAGCTAATTAGAGATGTGCTTAAAATTACAACCCAGAGAGAACTTTGCCTCTTGGTGTTAATGTGTGACATTACCCTGCTGTGTGGAACTAGCCTTAGTTAATTGGGAATGGGGAAGAGTCAGTTTGGATTTGATTTTCAGATGGCTTAAGATGCTGGAATGATGGTAGTTTTCTGACCAAGCACACACTGTAACTTGTGAGGGCTGAGAAGTCCCCTTCACCCACAGATTTGCTGCATTAGAGAAAGAATGGAGAATTTCAGGTAATGTGATAAAATCAGAGGTTAGAGAGCACTTACTATTTTTACACAGGAAGGAGAAGAGCAGTGCGTAAGGCACACAAGTTCTGGAGCCTCCCTTCTGTGAAACAGGAACTGGCCTACCTTGGGGGTCAATCATGAGGAGGACATGGGGGTGCCTGGAGTTGAGCAACAGTGGGGTGTGTGTGTGTGTGTGTGTGTGTGTGTTATAGGGGTATATTTGGCCTCTGCAATGGAAAGAGGCAGCTTCAGGGAAGCCACCACAGGAGTGGTGTCTGAGGAGAATCTCAGGGTTGAGTGGGAGTTGTCCAAATAAAAGAAGGACAGGGGAGAGACCAATCTGTTAGGGAGACACAGAATTAGGGAAGAAGGTTTATGGCTGAGGAGGTTTTGTAGAAGTGGAGAAAGGGGAAGGATATCATTTTTTGCTAAGCAGATTTAAATGTATCTTGTAAGCTATGGAGACCATTAGATGGTTTTCTAGAGATACACAAGAGAATGAGACTGGGCAGGGCTTGGGACAATCTCCAGATGATTGGGTATTTGAATGGGAAAGCAGGAAACATAGCAACCTGTTAAGTAACTGATTGAGTGAAACTGAGACTTTGACCCTGGGCAGTACTTAGGAACTCCTAGTATGTATGCTTTGGTGGGTGGGGATTTTCCCTGGAATGTGGCATTGAAAGACTGTGACTAAGATGAGAAAGGCAGAGGTAAAGCTGGGCTGACATTGCAAGCAGTAGGCTATAATATGGGTGGAAATCTATGGTCTTGAAGGTATGTGTGAGGCAGAAGTCAGGGGAAGGGAGGAAGTAATGGAAATGTGTTGAGGGAGTCTGCTATTCATTGTCTAGAAACTTGGAGAAATTGATGATGACACAAATCATAACGGACAAGGATACATTGATGATGAGTTCCCCTCTTTTGATTTCCTACAAATAGGGTAGGTGTGTGGGTGGGATCCATTCTTGGAAGTAGGTTAAACCACAGAATTGAGTGTAGAACATGTGTATCTTCCTATAGTTCTTAATCATAGCAATCATAGTAATTTATAATAATAATATAAATTTGAGCATTTTTCAGTGCTTATTATGTGCTAATATAATTCTCATACTGATTCATTACAACGTGTTTCATGATTATCAGTCTCATTTTGCAGATGAGAAATGAACACTGTAGTCCTGTAGTAAGAAGATAATGTGACTACTAAGTGATGTGGCTGAGATTTAGCCTTTGCTGACTCTATAGCCTCATCATCACTCTTTTCTTTGCACAATAAATTCAAATCAACATTGTTTTTTTACTGTTCTTCCTTGGAACTTAATTAGTACACGTCCTTTGGGTCCTGGTGTGATCACTTTTGAGAATAAGTGGATTTTTCTGTTCCAGGCTTGTGCTGGTCTGACCTATTCTCTCGTAAGATGCTACCATTTGCGCCATCTTTTCTCTCTTCGGGCCTAACTGGAGAATATTGTGCCTCTCTAGCAAACCACCAGCTTCCCTCCCACACTTCTGTTGTGATAGGCGTTGATGTAGCCCTATAGAGAAGAAGTTAGGGCAAGAAAATAACAAAGGAGGAAAGTGATGCAGAGTTTCCTGTGGCCTTACAGTTTCAGGAAGGTCATTTGTATTTCAGTGATTCACAGATAAAGGCATTTTCTTATGCCAGAAGCCTGACCCTAGGGCTGGCACCCAGGATTTAAATAAGAGCTTGGCTTTCTCATCTTTGAATCCTTTTCTTCCTGATGTTCTGAAATTTCAGTAACCGTTGGCTAAATGAATGAATAGTGTTTACGGATACACTGTAAGCACAAATGGTCACTGATCATAGATGTCTTCTGGTCTTTAGCCCCTTGCCACTTTAAAATAAACTTTGTTAATGACTGCTTTATTAATGCCCAGAGGAGTGCCTGGTAGATGGTAGGTGCTCCAGAAATGAATGTTAGATGACAAAAGACATTGACTTAGCTCACTTTAGTCATGTGATAGCAATCATGGGGAAAAGGGACTGGTTTCATGGCCCAGAAGCTTGGTTCTGTGGGGTTTCAGGAATAGACTGAGAATTGCCTGTTTTTACCTGTCATGGGTGCACTGAGCAGTCTCATTGACTGGGTGCGGATTAGGGGACAAAGAGGGTAGACCTGAGTCTGTAAACTACCTATCCTAAGAATTACTGCAGTTGTGGCCTCTCTTTCGCTTTCCCCTCACACAGCCAGGAGGTTGCGTTGTCTTCGACTACTCCTCTGTTTTCTTAATGAGTGCCTTTGTGCTGTGTTCTCTACCTGGAGTTCCACTGTCTCAACTACATCTTTTAAGTTCAAGGCCAAAACCCACCACGCACCTCGAAACTATTCTCAGACTCCTTACTCCTTCTACCTCACATGTGATCACATATACCTCAATTTCTTGTGTGTGTGCTGATTGCCACATGCTAGTTGGTGATGCTAGATTCTGAGGCTCTGTATTTGAGGATCTTCATTCCATGGAGGAGAGTCTGTAATAAAATATGACAAGGCTTTTCTAGAGTGATAGAAAGGGTGAATGAGAGAACTAAGGAGTGACCAATGATCAGAAAAAACAGATGAATACATGTGGAAAAGAAGACATTTGGGTTTGGGTTTTGAAGAATGAGTAGGAGTGCGTATGGTGGAGGGGGTGGAAGATCTTCCCATACAGACAAATTTTGACATATATGCACAGAAATTCTGAGCTAAGAATGTTTGGGAAAGACGAGTGTGTGTTTGGATAGCACTTTGACAGATAGGGCAGGCTAGGGAGGGTTAGATAGTGAATGCTGACAGGATGAATTAAGGATGGAGAGCAGTGGTCAAGGGGCAGGAGGGCTTTTGTTGACATTCTGAGCTAAAGAGAGCCTTGTTAGGTATGTGCTTCAAGAAGAGTTCTGGTGGCAGAATGATAGTGGGTCAAACCAGAGGTAAGGACCCTGTTTAAATATTTGAGGGCAGGAGATACCCTGCCTGAATCAGGTCAGCAAAGTTGAAAGGGAAAAATGGATTCCAGAAGCTGATTGCAGTTAGATTCATATTAAACAACTTGGTTCCTAATCTTGTCCTAATAATTTGCCAGCTTATCAACCTTGGCTGGGAAAAAGAAATGTTTGTGGGTGTAGAAGCAGCAAACTGGGAGTTGGTTTCTGCCGTAGGAGACTGGGCCTGGGCCTGGGTGGTCAGAGCATCCTGATCCCTCATTGTACAGGGAGGAAACGAAGGCACCATTCACACTGTCAGTGGGCTGAGTTGGATGATGACCCTTCCTCTGGTGTCAGCCCTCTTTCAAAGGTATTTTTGATTTGCTTCTGGGTGTCTGGCCTGACACAAATGTCTTCTCCATTCATCCCCAGCCCCAGGGCATTTGCTTGGGGAAATTTGGAAGGGCTAATGACTTGAAACTTGTAGTTTACATTTGCAAAGTGATTAAGAGGGCTCAGTTTGAGTGTGTGTCTGTGTTTTGGTAATTTATTTCTTTCACTGCCATTTTAGGCCTGTTGCTTGTTTGCAAGAACCAAGTGTCCTAATAAATCCAAGTACCTTGCTTGTGACAGCCCACCTTCCCCACCCCCTTTTAATTTTACTTGCCTAAAGGTATTTAGGCTGCCTATATTACATCCGTTACAGGGTAAATCATCCTCATTTTTCCCTCCCCTTTATTTTGGCCCATCACAAACCATCTCCCAAAAACCATTCGTATTTCATATTTTTCATAGCACTTTTTGTATGGTGAGTGCCTTCTGTAATTGCTTTTATTACTTAACTCCCAATTGCAATCCAAGAGGATTCTGCAGGATAAGTCTTGTCTCACAGAGCGTGGGCAAGAGTTCAGGGGTGAAGAATCCTCCTCATGTGGAAGATAAAGAAACCAAAGACACAGATAACCAACCAAAACAAACCCTTGGAATGCAACTGTAAGTCTACCAGAGGGGAGGGTAAAAGTGGGGTGCAAAAGGAGAAGCCCAGTGGATTAAGGGTGCTTTGGTGGGTGTGGTGTTGTAACAAACATTCCAAGATGTATGAGCTTGTACTCCTAAAACACACACAATTTATTAACCTATGTTCCTCAGTAGCAAAAGAGGCAAAGAAGCTTTCCATGGGGTGCTCGGCCTTAAGTGGCAGAGTAAGACTCAGACTCCTGTCTCCAAAGCTTCTGTTCTGCTTCTTGATCTCAGCAAGTGAGCATGAGATAATTGATGTGAAAGTCCTTACAAACCCAATTCACAGGAGAGAAACTTATTATTATTTCATTGTGGGCTAATTAGTTGTGTTAGCTGCTTGTGTCTGGGACTTTGGAAGGCAACTGAGAATCAGGTTGGAGACCCCAGAGCTGTGAGGGTCCAGGCTTCACGATGGCATCATTACTGCAGTTCCATCAACAGTTTTATTGGGGGGAAAGCAGAGCACTGTGTTTGGGTCACTCTACTACCCCTGTGAGCTTAAGCAAAGTGCAGATTATCTCTGAGATTCAGTTATTTTCACATTGAGGTTATGTTACAGGGCAACCCTAATATAAAATGGGTTTTTTACAGCCAAACTGTTACAGGGCAACCCTAATATAAAATGGGTTCCCCACACTGGGTTTTCCACCCGTGCGCTTAGAAGACTTAAAAGTCCCAATTCCAGGTACACGTGGCAAGTTATTAGCACGTTTTATTTTATGAAAGAAAGGGGAATAAAATAGTAATAACACCAAAGGAAAAAGAAAGGGATACAAATCCACAAATACTCTACCAGATCTAAGCAATGGCGCGTTGAGAGCTGGCTCCGAGTTGAATGAGATGGCTCCGAAGGAAGAGAGATGTTTTCCGAAGGAAGGGGTCTGGCTCCTCAGTAAGAGGAAAGACCTCAAGCTCACCTCTGGTTTTATAGCCAGCCTGGCTGCTTAACTCCACCCTTAGGTCCCAGTAATCCACTCTTTGATAATTATCTTATTGGATTTGTGGTTTTGGAACACTGATGGTTTGGAGTGGGGGTTGGAGTTTACACACCCATAATCCATTTAGGACCACCTTTCCCCCTAACAGTTACATACTATATTGCAGTGCATTTATGAGAATCAGAGACATTTCCCTGAAAGTGCTTTGTAAACCTCAGTGAAGTGTCTAATGTGGCTGTGCACTGGGTGCATGTGGCCAGTGGCTGGTGCCTAGCATGGTGTTTAGCACACAGGAAGCACTGCTTACCTTGTGATGGAGATTGTGGGTTTTAGACCAGACACTTAAAGGTTCAAGTCTTAGTTGTGCCGCTTAATGGCAGATGATCCCTAGGGTGATCACAAGCATGATTTGGTTTACGATTTACTGATTTTTAGACATCTTATTAACAAGGGCACCACTGTTGAGAATAGTGCACTCTGCAAATTGGGGTGAGTGTCACAGATGTTCACAGGCATTTCCAGGCTGCGTGGAGAGATGGCTCGTCACCGGTGAATGGCTGTGCAGTCTTTTCCTCCACTGTGATTGTCCCCGTCTCTTGGGTTTTGTTTGTGTTGGATGAGTTCCTTGGATTTTTAGTATTCTACATTTTCGATGTTAAAATTATTCCTGTCTTAAGCCCAATTTCTTTGTCTTAAAAATGACTGTAGCAATAGTACTTGCTTCGTAAGTAGAGGGACTGTACTTTCTGGTTTGCCCGGGCTGGCCCTGATTTATGCCCATGCCCCAGTATTAATAGTGTCATGCTCTGATCTGAGGGATAAATTATATGTTTACCCACCTTATAGGTTAGTCTTGTATGAGGTGTAGTATAAGTTATGTGCATAAGGCCGGCTAAGTTAAAAACTCAGCAAACATCTGCTGTTCCTGTTAGAGGAGATGCTAGGTTCTCAAGAAATATTTGTTCATGAACTCCTTTTATAAAGGAAAGACATGAGAATGTTTGAAGGGGATGTGCAGGTTAGAGTATATTAGGCTTGATAACAAGATGTTGATTCTTGTTTAGAATATAAGTATGCCACAAGGGTGGTGCAAGGCAAGAACTGACTGAGCATGTGCGTTCACTGGGACAGGTGTGCAGAAGCTTGTTGGAAGACTGGAGGTCAGGAACGCTTAGTTGAAGATGTGATGGGGCAGCTAAAACTGCTCTGGTTGCTAATGCCTAAAAAAATAGATCAATACTCTGTCCATGTGTGTACATTAGCTGGGTTTTTGAATCTGTGATTTTCTCTTGGTTCATCTTGGTCATAGTCTCTCATTATAACTGTGGACGTTCAGTGTGGTAGAATAACTTGCACTTATTCTTCCAAGTAGGTTTCCACTGATGATGGTTCTTGTGTAGTTCTCAGAAAGGAAAAAAAAAAACAACTTAGTTGGCATCTCAAACTTTTGTCTTGTTTGCTATGAAAACAATTCATTTTCAGGAACTTCAGTAGGGAGTTGCCGCCCAGAGGGCCGGGTGTGTCCTGACCCGTGGGAAGGGCAAACTGCAGTAGCCTGGAGGATAAGTGGCACTTTTCTTGGAACGAGGTGAAACGTAGGTCAGCTTTTCTGTACCGTCATTTCCAAGCAGGCAGTCTCTCTGCTTGGCCATAGCCTAGTACTTTTAGCCCCTTGGAGAATATTAGGGTTCTCCTAATATTAGGGAGAATATTAAAAATGACAGCTGGACAGGACTCCAAAGACACATCTGTCCATCAATTTGATGCTTTTGCGTGTCATTTTTTTTGACATCATGTGCCGGCTCCACCTGTGAATGAATGAGACTCTCGTCTGGATTTTGGGAATGGAAACATGAATGTTGGGTGACCCATGTTTCTAGGATGTCATTAAAGAATCAAGATAGCATGTGAAAGTATGGACAAAAAATACTTGTGACTCTGATTGGACAGTGACTAACTCTTGAAAACTGGGTGAACCTTCACAGATGAAAAGATTAGTATTTGGTTGGGCCTTGAAGGATGAGTGGGAATTTGCTTGATGGACTGTAAAAGGAGAGGGGAGTAAAGGAAGGGAAATAGAATGGGACATTGTGAGGAGGTGAAAAAAATGTCTTGAAACATTGGAGTCACTTGGACAGACTGTATGGTAGTGAAGCCATGGAGATGAGGGTGAAAAAGCAGGTGGGACTTAGATTGAGAAGGGCCTTTAATGCTGACTGAGGAGTGGAGACCTCACTATGAAAGGTAGTTGGATCTGTGCTTTGGAAAAAGGACCAGATGTGATGTGCTACATGTGTTGAGGGGAGAGGTACTAGAGACGGTGAGATGCAATTCACATAGTTTTAGCAAAAGGCTAAGTGAACTTGAATCAGGGTTGAAATAATGGATATGAAAGATGTGTCACAGGTAGAAGAGAGGTCACCCAACCTTCCTGTTGACTTAAGAGAAAACCTAAGCCAAGTCCACATGGCACAACTCCACAGCCATAGTTCCAGCATACCCATGAAGTCACCTCATCCTCTGCCCTGTGTCTTAGAAGAGTGACCAAGCACATAGTTGTTGAGACAGCCATTTGCTAAGGGGAAACTTTTCACCTCTTTTTATCTTTTTAGAATAACAATGAAATCTTTCAATTGTAATTGGTTCTTTCTGGAGTTTTGAATTTTTCATCACTGGAGATGTTTAAGCAGTGGCTGGTTGTTACAGTGAAAACTCAAGGCTTGGTTGAAGACTTGTTCTAGAATGTCTTTGAGGTTGGTCAATTTTGACTGCTTTTCCCTATTTTTTAAAAAAAATTTCTGGGGAAAGATATAGTCTTACTTGGGAGTCTTCTATTCATCTCTCTCTGCAGTGTCATTTCAGTCAGACTGAACGAATGACAGAGATAGCTAACAATGGATGATTAAGCAGTAAGAATTATGATATTGAGATATATATGTATATATATATATATATATATTTGATGCAAAGCAGTGAGGGGCCCCCCACGTTGGTGCCAATACTTTAATGTCAGTCACCAGGTTGAGTTTCATGGCCTACACTGGTTGCATGATCCTTATGGAATCCACCAATATGGTTATGACTCTTTATAGCAATAGCCATTTTTATAGTGTTTTATGGTTAATCATGCATTTCCCTATAAACTAGAGGTAAACCTTCACAGTAGTCCCATGAATGGTTAATTAATATTGTCCAAGCTTTACTGATAAGGAATTTGAGGCTGAGAAAGATTCAGTGACTTGCCTAAGACCCAAATTAATAGGCCGTTGAGTTCTCCATGAGCACAGTTTCAGGCTTGCCCTACTCTCAGCTTATAGATCCTGAGCCAGGCTCTAGCTTTTGTTCCTATTCATATTTTCAACATCTATTGCAGATTCTGACATGTGGTAGAATTTAATAAGTGTTTGATGAAAGAACATGAATGAACAAATAATGAATAATACAAGTAAAGAAATAAATGACACCTTGAATTTTAAGAATATCTTTGGTAATAAAAAAATCTAATCGAGTTCCTCTAAATATTAATCAGTCTGTTATCTAGACAATGAAAAATAACTCATTTAGAATGCATTTACTCAACTTCATTTATTAAACAAACTAAAATCTCACTAAAGCTCTTTCATCTGATACTGCCCTCTGCTCTCTTATGAGACTATAACTCGAAACTTAACTCCTTCAATTGCATGTCCAGTTTTCAATATGTTTATAGTGTTTTTTTGTCATTTAATATTCAAAAAAACCCTTCTTTTTTCCCCCTGGATTTCATCTTTTATATGCCTAAACTTTGATAAAATCAATAAATCATATTTTGAACATTACTCGTGGCCACAGGATAGTCTTCATTAAAAAAAAATGAATTGCAATTCAATATATGAAGCTATGCAGTGTAAACATCAGTGGACAGTGAGCTTTTACTTCATTCTCAATTATTTTCCAAAGACAATGATTTCTGAAGCACTTCTACTTTCCCTGAAGGGGTTATCATTTTCTCCCTGTCTAATATGATTATCTGAATCTGATATGCATCTTCTTTCCTCAGAGGTTTAGAAAATGCATAGATGGCTTGGAGGGTCAAACAGATTTGGGTTCAAATCATAACTCTATCTATTACTTGTTATGCTATTCAAACTTGTCTGTGTGTGGTTACCTAGCCTCTCTGAACCTCTATGTCCTCATCTGCAAAAGAGGATAATCGTAATTTTGGAAGGAATTTTGTGGTTAGGATAATAAAGCACCAACATTTGCTTGCAGTGGTGCTGTAAAATTCTTCATCTATCCTCTTTGCTCTCTGTCAACCAACCTGATGATAAGAAACTCAAGATCCTTCCCCTTATACTTCCCCATAGAGTATCACCCATAGTAGAGACTGTAAATAAATGTTTATCAACTGGCTCAATAAGTTTTAAGTTCTTTCAAAGGAGAATTATAGGCACAAAAGTTATCGAATATTTCTTAGTTTTCATTCCAGTTGCCATTCAGCTTCCAGAAAGATTATCATAATTTTCAGGCAGTAATATTGTGTGAATCTTGTTTCCCTTTGTCATCCACAGAATTTAATTTTATAACATCCATTTTCTTTGCTAAATTAAATTGTAAGAAACGGCATTTCATTATTTTGATTTTCATTCTTTTACTTACAAAAAAGAAAAATTCCCAGGTAGCAGTTTAGAGTTTGTGTTATCCCCTTGTGTAAATTGTCAAATGGCAGTAGTTACAAATGATTTGGCCTAGAGAAGCATGGTGTGAAAGGACTAAAATGTTTAGTGTTTTGAGTTTAGATTACTTGTGTATTGATCTATTCTTTTGTTGTTTTTTTTCATTCATTCCTTCATTCAATCAATCTTTACTGAATACCTACTATGTGCCAGGTTCTGTTTGAAGGGTTATATGTATTAAAAAGAAAAAAGTAAGTGAATGAAGTCAGTGATTTCAATCCAGCCCCTTATTTAGTATGTGTGGTAGCTGAGATTTAGAAAAGTGGTGTTCATTACTGAAGGTCATATGACTTGCTCAGTATTAGAGTAGACTGTTTCTTTAAATAGTAATGGATTTCAAATGTTTTGTATCAGTCGCTATTCAAACCATGAAATGTCCTGGAAACTTCAGAATTGTCATGTCTAAATACTTCCAAGTTGTCTCTACATGGAGAAAGGGCAGAATCCTGATTTTTGGTTCAGAAAATTTTTTAACCTGTTTTTTCAATCTAATGTATCACTCCTTCCTCCAGCCCTACTTTTTACATTTATATTCATTTTTAATGAATATTATTATTAAAATGGAAAGCAAAATAACCCCAATCCCAGCTCTTTAGACAAATAGTGAAACTTTATGACTAAGTTTTTGGTAAATGGGAAGAACAGATGACATATTTCTCTATCAAGTAACATAGTCAATTTAGATTTAATAAGGCATTTATCTTCAGGTAATAAAAATTCAACTAACTTGCCATAACTATCTTGTTTGAAGTCAATTAAGAGTCTCATATTCCTCACTTGCTGGGTAAAATTTAATAGAACTTCAGTTAAGCATTTATTGCTTATTTAATTCAAAAATTAAGTTAATCACCACAGTTGGTAACAACCACTGAGTATTTAATTAACATTCAGCAAACTATCTTATTAAATCTAAATTAGATACAGATAGGTCTTGTTTATCCCTATCAGTTTGCAAACACCATTTCCCTACCTCCTACCCCAAAGGTCCTTTGTTTCTTCAGGACTCTCCTCTTCTGACTTATCTTCATTTCCTTCTGGTTGACACCCAACTTGGAAAGAAGAGGGAGAAGTACAGTATGTTATGGGAACCTATGGCTTGGGGTAAGGTTGAGATATTCACTTTTATCTTCTCATGTTAGAAATGAGATGATTGGGTCCAGGTCTTTGATTTAGCACATATTCATTGACTTACAATTTATGAGGCACTTTGTTGGGTGAAAGGGATATTTGTGATCTGAATAAGGTCCTTGCTCTTAGGTAGAGGCACTGTCTAGTTTGAGAGGTCTAGAAGTGGAGATATTTGATAAGGTGCTGCTGTAGGAGCACTGAGGTCCCTTAGAATGCAGTGATTCTGTAAGACTGTTTCCCAAAGTGTTCAGTATCAGATACTACAGCTGAGGACGCAGTGTCCCAAGATAACCCTTCATTTCAAATGCCAATCCCAAGTCCAGGCTGTTACCAGTACTTCTGTCCAACTGACCTGTTATCCGAGGTCCCCATAATCCACTGCTCGCATTTTATCAATTTGCTCATGAAACACAGGAAAAACATTTACACACCAGATCACCAATTTATTCTGTGGGATATCATTCAGGATCAGTCAGTTGGAAGCAGTACATAGTGCAAGATATAGGCAAAGGTGTGGAGCTTCTATTCTCCCTCTAAGCGTACCTTTGTCACCAGATCTCCATGTTTGTACCAACCGAAAAGCTCTGGAACCCATCCTTTGGGCTTTTTATGGTACTTCACTACTTAGGAATTCTGTATTAAATCAAAGGTCATTGTTTATTGATTCAATCTCCAGCCCTTC
The DNA here is from genome assembly GCA_019455555.1 of Galemys pyrenaicus. Taxonomy (NCBI): domain Eukaryota; kingdom Metazoa; phylum Chordata; class Mammalia; order Eulipotyphla; family Talpidae; genus Galemys; species Galemys pyrenaicus. The sequence continues at coordinate 991,368 of JAGFMF010011696.1, forward strand.
ACTCCTCCCTGGAGGTGGGACTGGAAATATCAACCCTCTAATCACTGGCACCCATTCTTAGATGATACCCAAAAAGTCATTTCGTTAACATAATCATAGCCACCTTTATCACTCCACATACTAAAGAAAAAGATTTTGGGAGTTGTAAACCAGGAACTGCGAAGCCAAGTGTATATGAGAAATACATATTCTGTCATCTCGATGACATGTATTTCTATTATAATAGCACACCCTGTATCACCCATTTCCTCCTTCCTCCCCTCCTCACTCCTCACCCCTTCACACACACACACACACACACACACATTTTTTGGACTTAGTTTTCCACTATCCTTTGGGGAAAGCTGCTGTGAGTGAGGGATCCTTACAGCTCTTCAGCCAGGGGTACTCACAGTGATGCAGGGCTGCAAGCTGTAATTTGTCAGAATGATGCGCAGAGAAAGTGGCTGATTTCAGACCTAGAGATGTCTGACTGGGGTTGAGGGTGGGAAATCTGAGCAGACTTTCCTCCTGGCCATGGCAGAGAGCTGGGTCTTGAGAGAGAGATACAATTTGTATAAGCAGAGAGGCCTGGAGGATTGCCAAAGTGTCACTGGGACCAGAACAACTGTGAAATTCTGACATGACTGATTTGGTTGAGACACCCTAGCACATAAATACAACTTAGATCAATTTCTGTTATAGCCTAAATCTGAAGAGGTAAGAGACAGCAGACTTTTTGGTAGAGAACTCTCTCCTTTAGGCCTTGTTCCAACTGAGTGACTGCCCATCTGCAGAAGTGATCACTTGGGTAAGATGCTCTGACACTTTGGCTGGGGCACAGCTTCTGCCTTGTGAATCACAATCTCTTTTAAGAGAGAGTCTTGGCTCCTTCTGGACAGCTTCATTCTAGCAGGTCCAGTTTCCATTTACCTTGTCACATACCACTTTTCTCGACTTTTTCTTCCTGTGCGTTCATGTTACATTCTTGTCCATCTGTATCACCCTTTTTATCTAAGGCAAGTTACCCTTTTAGATTCTTCTTGAAAAGTTATCTACTTCATTCAAAGCAGTGCTACCAATTTTCTCCTCTTCTGCAGCAGGCAAGTGGCACATCCTTAATGAAATGGAGATAAATTACAATGTACTGGCCACACACTGTGTTCTTCAATAATCACCTTGTTATCTGTATTTGTACAGAGAGGAGAACAAGCAGAGGGATGGGGGGGTTTGGGTTTTGTTTCTGACCCCATTTTGGGCATGATTTCTCTCTTCTCTGAACCTTAGTTTATCCATTGTAAGATGTTAGGAATAGGTTAAGTGTACTCATGGCATTTTCAACTAGAAAATGTTAAGTATTAATATTTGCTAATTCAACATGCATTGAAGTCGACCTTGGTTATCTGATCAGATATATTCCTCTGAACCTGGCAACTTGAGAAAACAGGCAGTGAGTTTTGCTCCATGCCCACACACGCAATGTGTGTATCTCATGTGCACACACGCCTGCATTTTGTTCTGGTTCTTCTATACTCTCCTGCTTTCTGGATTCATTTTCTTTCTATATACCATTTAGTCACATCTCCTCTTGCTCTGCCCCTCTTCTTTGTCTACCTTTTTCCTACTGTAACTTTTCCTCTCCCCTCCCCAGTTGGAGATGGATTCCCTTTTTCTCTTCTGGCTCTGCCTGTGGAAAGTGTCCACTCTGGAACCTTCTAATGAACAAGTGTCTACAACAGTGGGGTAAATTTGTAGGATGGTAGGTGAGACAAGACATGTTCCTGACTAGTTGCAAATCTTTCTAGGAGACTAGGGTCTTGAGAACTGTCTCTTTACTAAATAAATGTTGTTCAGGAAATGAACCCAGGCTTGCCCTCAAGCTGCCCATGGTGGAGGTAACAAGCTCTCTGACTCCTCTTTGAAACCATAATTGGTGTGGTATTTCGTACATTCAGGAGGAGGGTTTGTTGCTTTCCAGAAGTGGACAATGTGCTGTTAGGTTGTCGGCATGAATTTTTGATTATCTTGGACTTGGAAAATTGACTTATTTTGCAGACTTGGAAAGATAGTCTGCATGTTTCATTTCAGCATCTACCTGGCCAGAGACTTTGGGGATGAACATTTCAGCAGGCAGCCTGGTAAATGGCAGAGGAGAGAGCATCACATGGGCTGGTGGTACAAATTAAGAATGATGTGGCAGGGAGCGCGGGACACAGCCCTGGAATGTTGTTCACAAGCGGAGAGGCTGTTGGCAATGGCAGTGAGGTTTGGTTCTGCTCCAGTGAAGATTTTCAAGTTAGGAACTTACCATGAGAATACCTTTTCTTCCTTTTCTTTATATTGAATGTTATACTTTTTGGTCCTTGTGATGAGTCTTCTGTATAGTCCTAGTTGTATATGCCTGTTGGACAAATCAAGAAATATTTTGAAAACTTTGGTCTCAATGCTTAAGGGCATGGGTGCTGGAGCTGGACTATAGTAATCTGGCTCTATCTTTATTAGTTCCACTTATCACTCAACCTCTTTAGGCCTCTGTTGCCTGGTTCATATACTGGGAATAAGAAAAATATTTGTCTCATCAGGATTAAGTGAGTTAATAGTTATCAAGTCCGGAGGGCATAGTGGCACTTGGTAAGTCCCATTAAATACTCGCTACTGTTAGGTGCTTTCTTTTTAAAGTCAGAAATTTGTGATTTCGACAACTATTAGTAATGCACAGTTATTTTCTTTCGGTCATCTTTTAAAATAAACTTTTCATTTTGAAATAGTTTTAGGTTTACAGAGAAGCTGTAAAGATTGCACAGAGATAGATTTTATCCATCCTTCATTCAGTTCCCCTCATTTTTGACATCTTAAATTACGCTGGTGCATTTGTCAAAACCAAGAACTGATACTGGTACATTAGTATTAACTAAACCCCAGAGTGCATTTGGATTTAGTTTTTCCAGTAACATTCCTTGTCTTCAGGGTCCAATCCAGGTATCGCATTGCATTTAGTTGTTCTATTGCTGTGACATTTAAGATTTGTTTTTAATAGCTGGAGAAGGATTCTGGGTAAAAATTGCTGAATGAATAAAGTGGAGATGCTGTGGAGAAAGTGGGTCAAGGCTGGGGCCAACCTTTCTTGTCTTTCCCTACTTTTTTCTTTTTGAAGAAACTGGCAAAGTTGGGCTTAAAAGTCATCACAGCCCAATCTCCTTGTCTGTAGAGGAGACTGAGGCTTCAAAGCAGGAAATGACAGTGTTGGGCGAAACTGGGATCCCAGAGCTAAGACCGTCAAAAAAGAGTTGTGGCAATGCCTTGACACCGTATCAGGAGTGAGCCATCCTCAGGGACTCAGAACCAGTGGGTTCAGATCCAGGATTTTCCACTGTGCTCCTCAATTTTCCTACCTATAAAGTGGGTTCAGTGCCACTGACACCTCTCAGTACTGCGTGCTCACGAACTACCACCATTTTACCTTGTGAAAGTTCGGAGAATTGAGGGTATCCAAGGTTAGCACAGCACAGGTTCTCCATAAATGTTTGAAAAAAGATGGCTTGGAAATTAGGAAACTTTATCCCCAGAACTTATTTCAATGCAAAACAAACAACACTCATTCATAAAGAAATCTGTGACATTCTGCCGGAAGGGAAGGAGTGTTGGAGTTCCTGATAAGCAGGATATACTGTGTTTTTATTCTTGGAGCTTTTATCATACAATACTACATTATGTTACAGTCTGACTTTCACACAAATTGGATCCCAAAACTTCTTACAGGAATTAAAAATACAAACTCGTGGGCAGTATGTGTTTTATAAATTACAGAAAACAGTAGTGTAAAGACATGGCAGAGTAAGTGCAGCTCAGCCCGCAGCAGGCGCTGATACCGGGAGGAAGACACAGATGAGGCAGCTGAGAAAGTGCGGGAGCTGGGAAGCAGATCTGGGGAGCAGGTGCTCAGTGTCGCATTCATTCCAGGAGAGATGGAGGGGGGCCTTCTCCACTGGGGAGGCTGGCTGAAGAAGCTGAGGGTAGCGAAGGCAGTGGGAGAATCCTGGAGTTATAAATCCTTGAAACAAGTTTCTCCAATTTTAAAGACTTTTTTTTTTAAGAGCAGGTTTTAGATTTAGAGCAGAATTGAGAGAAAAATAGAGATTTCTCCTGTCAGTCCTTCCCCACCTACATGCATCACCTCCCACTTTAGCAACATCCCCTCCAAAGCAAGTCATTTTTTAACATTGATGAAGCTATATTGACACATGGTATCAGCCAACGTCCATTGTTTATATTCAGGTTCATATGGGGTGCAGTGCATTCTGTGGGATTGAACAATTGTGTAATGGAAGTATCCATCATTATATCATAAGAGTGTTTTCACTGACCTCTGAATTCTCTGTTATCCAATTAATCATCGCTCCTACCCTCCACCCTGAACTCTGGGAACAACTGACCGACTGACCTGGTTATTGCCTCCATGTAGTACATCCTTTTGACCATCCCATTGATGTTCTGGGTAAGTGGGACCAGCTGACTTTTGGAGCTTCATTTCTATTACTGTCCTCCTTCTTGCTTCTGTCACTGCATTTCCTCAGCCTGAGGTGCTGTTCCCTGCACCTCACTTTTGTGAATCCCGATTGACCTTTTTTTTTTTAAAGATTTATTTATTTATGCACACAAGAACTGGGGTACAGGCCAGAGTTGCGGGAGGTGAGAGGATTCACCAGAGACAGAGTGCGGAGTAGAACAGGTGATCACTGAAACCCACTGCTGAGGGGAGCAGTGGGTGAGGCAGGAGAGGTCTGCTGCACCATATGGGTCCCCTCCCTGGCTGGGGACCTAACTCGGTGCCTCTGTGCCATGGAGGATGCCTCACAGTGTGGGCTCAACCTGCTGCGCCACCAGGGAGGCCCCCCAATCGATCTTCAAGACTAAACCCCGAAGACCTCCCATGCTTCTTTATCTACAATGACTGCAGATAAAGGATACTGAGCACTTTCCACCTTCTTTTATAGTTATATGTACATATCTTATTTTGGGCTTTAACTTCTTTATGACAGTCATTCCTGCCTGGAATCTGGCAGACATTTATAGCGAGCACAGGTTGAATGGATGGACAGGAGTGTAAATGGATGGGTGGGTGGATGAGTTTGACATTGTCCACACTACATGCCAATTTAGTACCTTCGGTGTAGGAGTTTAATTGCTCATCTATGTACCCCTAACCCTCCCTGTGTCAGCACTGAGAAGATGCCCTTCTGTTCATTCATTCATTCATTCACTTACATATTTCTATACACAGTACACTTATAGGCACTGTTTCAGGACTGTAGCAATTGTTAATAGTCTGCACAGAGAATATAGTACTCTTTGGGATGTGTTTTCATACTGGAATTTTTCTTTTTCTTTTTACTTGTGTGAACTAAGGAAGAAATGGTTTGCTTCCACTATACCTGTGATTAGTGTTCAGATTGGCTTCGTACTGAGGAGAGGTGCTGAGCTCAGAATGGTACCATCTCTCAGATTATTTGGCAGATCCTTACCCTCTTGCCTCAGGGATAAATCCCCTTTCCAGTTTTTGAAAGATGGTGCCAGGAAGCCATAGTGCTCATGGTTGGGCTTCCTTGCTAATGCTCTTACTTTTATTTTTTAATTTAGTGACAGAATGCACACTGCTGAGGTGGTAAATGAAAAAGAGAAGTGAAATGGAGTAAACTGCCCGTTTCTTGGGGTCTGTTAGATTAATCACAGGAGGAAGCATCAGACAAGGACAGATGAGAGTGCCAGCTGACTTCGGTTCATGCCAGGTCGAAATCAGAGTGATAAAATCAGGAGGATTCTGATGACGCTGAATTGCGGAAGCTTAAGGTTCTCAGAGTGGTGGAGCTGGAAGGACCCGTAGGGATCACTCAGTCTGGTGGTTCTCAAACTTGGAGGAGCATCACAGTCGTCTGGAAGGCTTTGCTGGCCCCATCCCAGAGATTCTGATGCAGTAGTGCTTGCATTTTCATTTCTGACAAGTTCACAGGTGGTACCGCTGCTTAGGAGAACCGCGGTCCCCTCCAACTGCTGCCATGTTTGTTTTTTGTAGCTGGAATATGAGAGCCTGAGGTAGGTGGACAGGGCCTGCTCGGAGTCACCCAGATGTCAGGAGCAGAGCTACAGTCACGCCTACCACCTGCTGTGTGCACAAACAGTATTTCCGGTTCCGTTCAGAGTGATAGCTGCAGAGTGATAACTAGGTTTCACTCACCTTCCCTCATCTGTCACAGACTTATTTTACAGGGTCTTCCATATAGTTGTCTCCAACTACATTTCCCTATTAAGTTAACCCCATTGTTGATGTGTGCTCAGAATTGCATTTGAACTAGAGGTGGTGTAGCACTGTGGGAGTCTGAGTAAAGTACTGTTTTGTTATTTCACCCCAAGTGAGGACAGTGATACCGCCTCAGGCTGCAGGTGAAAGCACTGGCTGTATACTTGACCCTCAGTGCACCCTTGATACCTCGAATATTAGCTTTTGTTACAAGCATTATTTCTTAAGAGAGTAAGATGTGCCGCACCCTCTTAGGTACAGATGACTTCCTGAGTGTTGCAATAGAGAGAAGCTGAGATTACATGAAAGAAACATACAGTTTGGAATTAGAGAGCAGATTCAAGACCCAGCTTTACCATTTATTAGATTCATGTCTTGGGGAAGTCATTTGACCTCTCTGAGCTGTAATTCGAAGTGCCTAGATTTAGTCCAAGTGAAAGGAAAACAGTAAAAGCAAAAGGAAAGACAGTCATTAGGAAGAGGTGGAACTCGGATTACTAGGAGCATGTTTTGGGTTGATAAGAAATGGATGGCTGAGGAGGAGGCCATTAGATGAATCTGAATTTGGCATTGGCAAGGGGAAGAGGCCCAGGGATCATCTCCAGTGATGCTTGCCTGGGCCTTGCCCAGGCCATCCAACACAGAGAGGGGCTCGTCCGTAGACCAGGAGAGCCGTCCTCACTGCAGTGCAGGGGCCCCGGTGGAGAGCGCCAGGGCTGGGAAGGAAGGCTGGTGGGAGTGAGGTGGGTACCGGTATTGGCACGTGGCTGGGGAGCCTGGCCCATGTGCTGCCACTGGATTTGGAAAGTCTTGGCACTTCAGTTTGGGTTTAGTGAGAAGCAAAGAGGTTGGATTAAAGGCGTACTAGACCTGATTTTACTCTTTCTTTCACAATTGGTTTAGGAGTCAGAAGAGACCTGCCTCGAAGCTGGGGTGATCGTGGCGAAGATAAATATAAGGTTTTTCACAAACTTCATCTTCCTAATCTGTAAAATGGGAGTGATGATGGTGGTTATGTTGATGTTATCTATCCTGTCTAGATTGAGGATTAAAGTACTTGAGTGTGGGAATGCGCTTCACGGTTACACACCACCAGGGGAGAGCACTGTGTTCTCATTACAGGGAAGCACCAAAGGGTTGGATGAAAACAAGGCATGAGAGATGAGCTACTTGGAAGACTCTAGGGAGTCAACCCAGGGGAGAATGGTGCCAGCGCTGTCTGAGGCTGGCCAGGGATGTGGGGGGATGTGGCTGTGTGGGGAGCCTGTAGGGCTAGGAGCCTTTGAAAGGTTGCTAATCCGCACTGGTCCAACCTACCCTCTTTTCCTTTCGTTCCTGTAGAGCTCTTAGCATGGATCTGTGAGCAGGGCCAACTCACAAATGTAAGAAGCGTGAGGCTCTCTGCTTGGGAGTATCAGGGCAGCGGATGGAGCTCCCAGAGTGTCCAGCTTCTCTTGTCGCTTCATAGTCAGTGTGTGTTGGAGACAGCTCATGTCACAGATGGGCGTTTACTGGGGGCTAAGTGTATTAGGCATCTGTCCCCAGTGGTGTCCAACTCTGTGCCCCTCATCCTCCACATCTTCATGCCCTTCCTCCTTTTACTCTGGAAACCCAGTCCTCCCCCACCCCCACATCCATGCACCCCAGTGAGACTGATCTCCCCAGTCTTAATGCTCTCCACATGCCTTAAGCACCTAGCTGGTGACTGGCTACTGTTTGCTTTTCTAAGTTTTAGAGTTTCCCTTTCTATGGTATCATTTTCCCAATGTTTGTCTTCCGTCCACTGCATCAAACTGCTCTTCCTTGGAAATTAAACCCTAGTAATCATTTACCTCTGTGGTTCCCTTCACCATACTGTTGATTAGTCACTGAGAGTCCAGTAGAAATTTTACTTTTAGCAAAAAGAGACTCAGAGCAAACTTGGGGAGCAGTGAAGGGCATTTGATCACCCCATGTTTGCTGCCTGCCATTTCAGGGACTAGATGAATGAGGTGAATAAGGTACTGTGTCAGCCCTCTAGGAGCTTGTGGTCTACACAGGAAACAGACATGCAAACCAAATTGGGGCAGCGGGTAAAGTATCGTTATGGTCCTACGTGTGCGTTCAATGTGCAGAGAGAGTCTTGGCAGCGGTGCAGTGGAGAGAGCCCATGGGGTTGCAGATTGGTGCCTCTGCAGATATGCAGACAAGTTTGGCCACTAAGGAAAAGGAATAGAGACATTTTGAAAGCTCTGGTGTGGGTCCTACGTAGCTGCTATCTCCCCATCTTGCCATTCCCCATCCACCAAGGAAATGTGCTGACACCCAGGGCTTTTAAGAGCTTCTCCTGAGGGTCATTCTGAGTCTTCCATAGCAGCTTAGGGGGGCTCCCCTCTATGGCACATTCCCCTACTTCTGGTGGGCACCCCTCCATCACAGCACTGTGTATTCCTCTCAGTTCCTGCCTTAGCTCTCCAGCTAATTTCCTGCCCCAGCCCCAGGCACTGGGGGCTTGGACAGTCAGAGCCTGGTTCAGACGTGTGATTCCAGAGCCCTTGCCCTCTGGAGCACACTTGTTTGCCCAACCCATGTTTGCACTTAGAATTTCCTCCCTTGCGCTCATATTTCCATTTAAAGCCCTCCTGAGCGGGTCTGAGTGTCTCCTGCCAGCAGCATTCCTTCTGCTTTGCTGGAACACCATTTCTCTTGTTGCCAGGAGTCCAGCCATGAGGGGACCTCAGCGCAGCCTCTCTGTGGCCTCTTCTCCAGCTGGAGGAGTGACCATCCTGGTCTCGTTTTGCCCTGTCCTGGTTGCTCCCCATGTGTGAGACATGCCTCCTCTCCTCCACCTCAGCCTCATTGATCTTAAGTTCATTGGATAGACCATGGCTCCTTCTGGTTTGTTCAGCTTTGCCTGACATCTGTCTGTACTATGATGCGAAATAGCTTGTGAAGCAATGTATAGGATTGGTTGGTTGTACAGTAAGGTGTGGCCCGGGGTTTCACTTCCTACTTAATTTCATAGACACAAATATATGCACAATCCTGTTCGAAGAAACTTCAAGAGAACTGTTTTGAGAGTGGAACCTAGTGGAAGATAGTTACCTACTGATTCTCTTCTGCTCTTCCCATCATGGGCTTCTGTGATCGCTGTTCTGCTCTTGCTTTCCAGCTGGGCTTCTGCCTTCTCACTCACCATCTCCCATAGCCTGTGGGAGGATCCCCCTAGCATATTACCTTGCCATTGCCTGACCTTACCTTGGTGCCAGGATTGTCTCTTGCCAGTCACACTCTGCTTCCACTGCCCTGAGTATGATTCTGGTCACACTGCCTGATGTGTATGTGACTTAGCTTTGCTTTCCTGTCGACCCCAGGACCCTTCTCTTTGTGTCTGTCTAGTGACTGTCTGCTCATCCCTGAAAATGAAGCATACGTGTCTCTTGCCTTTAAACCTCCTTTCACTTCCTCAGGAAGAACTAAAAGCACAAACAACCCATGTTTTATAGTATTACTGTAAAAGTAATATGCGCTCACAATAAAATATTTTTGAAAAGCCAAACCAAATAAAGAGGGAAATGAGGATCATTTATAAATACTAATTTGATGCAAACACTTTGTTTTTAATGTTGCTAGGTAATTAGTTACTTTTTTACCTTTGCACGTTACTTAATTGGTATCTTACTGTATATACAGTTTCATATATTGTTGTTTCACCAAATAATAGAACATGAGCACCTTTTCATGTCATTAAGACTCCTTCATTCAGCAATCTAACTGCCCTTGACATACTATTGGATCAACAAGATTTGGTATTTACATACCAGGGAGTATTATGTAGCTGTAAAAAGTATGAGGTGTAGGCATTTTCAAAAAAATGGAGGGAATTTGAGGGAATTATGTGACCAAAGTAAAGGTAGAAGTGTAAAAACACACCCTGGACATTTACATAGCAGAAAATTCATTAATGCAATATAACTTAAAAAACAGTGGACATCAATAAACATCTCAAGGGTTCCAAGTTTAAGAGGGAAGAGAGAGGAAAAGGGACAAGGTGATGCAAATGGTAGTGGTGGGAAAAAAAATATAAATATAAATATTCAGTGTGGTGACACGTTAATTCTACACTCCTTAGACCTGTATTTAGAGTGTAAAACAACAACAAAATCCATGTAGTCACCTTATTTTTTAAAAAAAAGATTTTGTCATATATTCATTTTTGTCAACTGACTATTCTTCCATATTAATATTTTACCATAGACTATTAATCATTCATTTTTGGTAGCTGACATTTGAGTTCCTAATTTTTCATCATGGTGAATTGCATGGTGACAAACATCCTTTTCACAAATTTTTTTTTATCTGCACTTATGTTTATTTTTCAAGATATGTTACTAGGACATGAAATTGCTTTCACAAAGGGTGAAAACATTTTCCTAGCCTTAATTTCAAAATACTCATGGTTACGGAAGAAAAGAAACAATATATGGGAAAACACAGAAGAAACTAAAAACCAGCTGTAGCCACTTATAATTACCAGTTTAAAAATTGGTGTGTTTAGTTGTATCTGTGTATCTCTAGCTTTCTAGCCTAGGGCCAGCAGATATTTTAAACAGTCATGAGTAGTATGTCATAAAAAAACAATTTGCTGATCAGTTTTAGCCTCCATAGTGGGACCATCCTGTGCGTACTCTTTGTAATTGCTATTCTCTGTAATTTAACTTCTTCCTCACTGTTCTTCATGGTTCTCTGTTATATGCTGCCCAAATATTATTAATGGCATTTGCTGAGATGCCCATGGCACCTTGGCTATGCACCTGATATTGAATTTAAAGCCTATCTTATTGCGAGATATCTTGTTCAGGTCTTATTTGACTCTATCGTTTCAGTCCCGGCACTATGACTGAGTGGTGCTTAGTAGATGCTTTGTTAGTTTGCGTGGAAACGTTGCTTAGGCAACATGTTTACCCTTCAAAACGCCTGAGCTCTAAACATGGCTATTCAAGATTTGTTTCTTAGAGGCATCAGGATCACCTGGAATTTTTTAAAAATGAGGAATCTCATTTCCACCCCAGCATTAGTGTCTTAGCAAATTTCTGAGGTGATGTTTGCGTACACTAAGGTTTGAGAAGCATTATTTTCTAGCCCATGTCTGCTAATTTGGGCAGACACATAACTATAGTCGTCTTGTCCCCATTCTTTTAATTGCAAAGCAACCTTCCTGGGACTGAGCGTGAACATTCACCAATCAAAGAGGCCACCGTGTAGACCAGCACATGGTGGTTAGGAGCCAGTGTGACTGTCATTGCTTTGACTGAAGGTAGATATGATGGTGGAAGGAACAAACATGTAATTAGTGCTTGTGTGTGCCAGCCCAATGCCGGCTTGTTTCCACACATCCTTCTGAGAGTGAGGATTATAATAATAACTGAAGGTGATGTAGGGATCTTTAAAACCCATGATTCTGAACCATTAGAATCATCTGGAGAATTAAAAAACTTATGTACATCCCCTGTTCTTGTTTGAGAGGTATGCCTGGCTATGAGCACTTAGAAAAAGTCCCCTAAGTGTTTCTGTCAGGCTTCCTTGGTTTAAGGGCCAACAGTGCAGGTCACTGTCCTGTTGTATAGCTGAGGAATGTGAGGCTAAAGAGGTTCTCAAGGTCGTAGAGATTTTAGTATGATGCCAGGACCAAATTCTGTGTCTTTTGAGTGGGGACATACTTGTCAGCACTCTCAGCTGCTCTGTGGCCTGTAGTGGTGGATAGGGAGTGAGGTTGCTGAAGAGGCTGTGCTGTCATCAGGACTGTGAGGCAACCGTGTCACTGTCGGTGAGTGACTTGGCAGCTTGGGTGTAGAGAACAGGGCCATGCACTGCTCTTCCCTTGCCCTCTCCCGCCTTGCCCTCCTTCCTCATGCCTCTTCTAGCTGTTACTGGAGAGGCATGACCCTTGACAGCAGTCCCAAATCACCTGGTGTTTTCTTGGAAAGTGGTTGACAGTGTCCTTAAAGGCAGTAGTAAAAGAATCTGTGTTCTCTCTGTTTTCACACTGGCCCCTTAACTCTAGGTTTTTAAAGGCGAATCCTGGTCAACTTGTTTCCAGTGGTGCCAAACAGTGGCCAACAGACGGGATTTTGACTGAAGCTTTGCAAAGACTTCCTGTGGAAGGTCTGTGGACATCACGGATAAGCCAGGGTTGTGATTAGCGCTCTTGATTACGTGGCAGACCGGAATGGGAAGCAGGAATGGAGCTAATTACCGTGATAGCTGCCATTTATGGAGTTCTCACTGTGCTGGGCTGTCTGCCTGAATTATGTTTCCGTTACTCCTTGCACAGTCACGAGAGGCCTGGGGAGGTTTATGCTTTTTCTCAAGTGAGGACTGGAGGAGAACCCAGTTATCCATGGTCTCTGGTGTCAGGCTACATGCCCCTCTCTCCCTCTGTGAGCTAGCTGTGTGCTCCTCTTCTCTCACCTGCTGCTTAGGGCTTTCACCTAAGAAGCACAGGTGAGAAATTGAACTCAGTATTTAAGGACACAGGGTAAGAGATATCAAAAAGTGGAGTCAAGGTTCTGACTCCAAGGGGTCAAGATTTCTGGTCACTGGAGATGTTCAAACAGAGACCATGTGCCTTTTGGTGGGGATTACCAGATGGGATGTTTGATAAGCCTACCTGTTGTGAATCTTAATGGAGGATCTAGTCACCAAACAAGAAGTAGTACATTAATTAAAAACATATAGATTGGGCACTGACGAGATGCTATATTGGTTTTGTAAACCTTCTTCCGGCTCAGGACTGTCAGGTTCTGGGGGTGTCCTGGCATGGGGCCTGCCCACCTGAGAGGGACCTTCCCACTCAGTAGGAGTGGGAGGATACACTCTTAAGACAGGCAGGACAGGACAGTGTGTGGGAAGTGGACAAGAGTGTGTGTTGGGAGCATAGGAGTGGGTTTTTGTTCCGTGAGCAGGGAATTGTGCTTTTTATTTTATTTTATTTTTTTTAAAGATTTATTTATTTATGCATACAAGCACTGGGGTACAGGCCAGAGGTGTTGGGGGGTGAGAGGATTCACCACAGAGAGCAGGGAGCAGAACAGGCAGATCAACTGAAGTACACTGCTAAGGGGAGCAGCGGGCACAGCAGGAGAGGTCTGCCGCGCCATGTGGGTCCCCTCCCCAGCAGGCAGCAGGGATCGAACTCTCGCTGCAGTGACTGCGGTTTGCTTTATAGTGCGTTGCTCAACCCACTGCGCCACCAGGGAGGCCCGGAATTGTGCTTTTTAAACACTGGTCTGAGTCCACTGAGGTGGGTGCTTGGGACAACTTGTCGGGCCCTAGGTGGTAGTCAGGTGTTGACTAGTGTTTCTCTTGGACTTCTTCCCACAGTTACTAGGAATCTGTTAAACCATATTTTTGAAGAATGGTGGAAAAAAAGGGGAGTGACTCCCCTGATCCCATAGCGTTTGCTGTGTGGCCATTATGGCTGACATGAGCACAGCAGAGCCACCCTGTACAGATGGGCTGGAAGGAGTCGTAGGACAGGGGCCTGGCAGGTGAAGCGAGTTGCTGAGTCGGGGAGGGTGGATGAGATCTGGTTATCCAAGTGAGGGGGAAGTGTGCAAGGATCACACATCTCTTTGTTCTCCTTTATCTTGACAGAGTTGGTGTACCTAGATTCAGTGCTTTATGTGTAGAACCATAAAGAACTGGGAAATTCCTAGTACTTTGTTCCTTCTGTCCAGTACTTTCTAGTAATAGGGAAGCGAAGGAGGAGGAGTGAATTGATGCTCTTGGAAAAAGTCCCGCGTTATCGCTCTGTTTTCCATTCAGTATGAAATAGATTCTATGGTGTACTCATAACCTATCTTCTTCCCATTGTTTCTACCTGGGAGACTGAGAGACTGAAGAATAGACATTAGCTTTTTGTTATAATAGTGCAGGAATGCTGGTTTATGGCATTTTGCATTGCTGACGGTTAGGAGACTGATGTCTGGCATGGTGTTAGCCGTGTCACTGATTGCTTTGTAATGTGCTTGTCTCTGTCCTCCTGACAGGCTGGCTAGTTTGAGGCAGCCTCTACATGTTATTCAGATTTGTGTCCAGGCACTTAGTACAGCACAGTACCTACATCAGCTAATTGCTCAGTATATTTTTTGCCAGGTGTATGAGTGAAAAATTTCCATTACCTGCCTTCGTGTTCTCAATTGCAGTGTAGGTTACTCCTGTTACAGTAGATGGCCAATAAGGATGGGTGAGAGAGTTTGTGGAAAGTCCCTTTAAAGTCACGGCTGGAAAGTTTTGTAGAATTCATGGGAGTAGCTGGATAGCTGCTAGCCAGGTCAATACTTGCTAATGTATAGGAAACATAAAGCATGGGCCAAGACATGCAGGAGTACACCTCTGCAGGTTTTCCTTGCTCTTCAAAAATGGAGTGTTTCTATGAAACCTTTTGAAAGCTGAAACGGTACTGTAAAGTGGAGAAGCAATTACCCATTAATTTATATGGAAACATTTTTGAGTATTTCCAGACTCCAAAAATAACTGACCAAGTTACATCAAATAATACATAACCCCAAGTAACAGCAATGTATAGTAAAAGCAGGAATGATAGGCTAAATACACAGTCTGTATAAAGTAGTTCCTGCAAGAAAGAGTGTGACGTCATTCACTTGCAGTTCAGGGTGTGAGGGGCCTTAAGAAAGTATGCTGCAAAATCAACACTGTACTTTATTTTTGCTTTTCTCTTTTTGTCATAAAAGTAAAAATCCTCCTGGATTTCTTTCAGTTGTTGAAAATAAGTACTCATGGAGGGCTTTCGTAAAAGTGAAGTGGTATGATGCGAACTTTTGAAAAGCAGAAACTGCTTGTGTTTAAGTAGCTAATCTCAGTACATACCTCAGTTTGGTTTCATTATGTCCCAATAAATGGCCGAGGATATGAATATACAAGAAGCATTTAGGCAAAAGAAACTGACCAGTGGATGTGATCAGTGAGATGTGAGAACACTCCTCAAACTCTATTACTTTTTTTTTTTTTCCTAGTTAAACTCCCAACTGGGCTTCTTTTATGTGCTGTAGAGCAAAGTGAGGTCCGTAAGTCACAGTGCTACCACCTGACATGGGAAACTGATACACCTGTTGGCAGAATTAGATCTCAAATCTTTGTTTTGTGAGAAAGTCACTATCCATTCCTGTTTGATTTTTTTCTTTTTTATTACTTTTTAAAAAGATTATTTATGCATACAAGAGCTGGGGTACAGGCCAGAGATGTGGGGGGTGAGAGGATTCACCAGACACACAGTGGGGAACAGAACAGGCAGATTGACTGAAATACACTGCTGAGGGGAGCAGCAGTCCAGGCAGGAGATGTCTGCTGTGCCATGTGGGTTGCCTCCCTGGCCAGGGATCAAACTTGAGCTGCAGTGGCTGTGGATGCTCCATAGTGTGGTGCTTAACCCCTTGTGCCACCAGGGAGGCCTCTGGGCTTTGACTTTGTACCCAAGTTATGTTATAGCTCTGACCTCGGGAAAGTTGTTTTTCCTTCCCGAGCTCCAGATTCTTCATCTGTAAAGTGGGATGGTTGCAGAAATTGGAGAGACTGTCCAGAGCTTGGCTGGCACGTGGGAGACCCCTCAATAAATGAGCCGTGAATCTTCCTTGTCTTACCTGCCCCTGCCCCATCCACCGTGGAGAACTGTCCTTCTCTCCTAGGTGCCTGACCATTGACTGCAACTTCGCTCATGTAATTTCTGACTTCTAGAAAGCCACCTTCCCTCCCCATGGTTTCCATTTGTTCGGATCAAGCTTCTGTGAGGTTTCTAGGCACCTTGGGTGGGCATACAACAAGCAGTGATCTCTGGTCCTTCTCTTGTGATGTGGAGCACTTTTGGTCTGGTGCACTGTGAGTCCATTTACGCCTGAATTACCTGTCAGTTCCCTGAGGTCAGGGTTCAGGTCTGGCTTATCTCTACCTTTCTCATAGCCTGAAAGTGGATCGTAGGTAACTGCAAAAAATGAAAAAAAAAAAAAAAAAAAAAAAAAAAAAAAAAAAAAAAAAAAAAAAAAAAAAAAAAAAAAAAAAGGGATCTGGCTGATGGCTGGCATTCCCCTGGCTTAGAAACCTGAGAGGAGAAGAAAAAGTGATTTAGGAGTGGAGAGTCAAGCCTGCGGGTGTCTATTTCCTCATTCAGGATGCAGGTTGGGGTTGCCTGGAGCCAGGGTTCCTTGAGACTTACCACCTCAGGCCTAAATCTGCCTCCTCTAATTACCTCCTTTCCAGGGAACTGGAGTCCTTGTCTGCCCAGAAGCAGCTAATTATAGCTCCCACCTCCAGGCGTTGGTGTGCTTCTAGGCCACAGCACGGGACTGCTGTCTGTTGATTTTGGGTTTCCTCAGGGATTCTTTACATTTTCAAGTTTTCATTAGGGACCTCTTTTTGTTTTGGAGCCATAGAGTGTTCAGAGTTTTATTGGGGGATACTATAAGAGAGTTCAAGAGCTTGGGGGAAAAAAGGGGATGAAGAGGGTTCTTAAAGGGTGGCAAGGTGACATTCTTTTAAAGGGGACCTCCTGCATTAGTGCTTGCCTCAGCAGGGACATTTGGTTTTGGTTTTCCCAAAGAAAGCCCCTTCAAGGTGGCTTTTGTCACCTATGGATCATGCTATTTCATGGTTTCTTTTCCCTTTAAAATAATACATATTACCTATGTATAATATAGATGTTTTATATATATGTAATAAATCTATAAATAATATTTCTTCACTATTTAAAAATATCTTCAAAGATGTTAAAAATAAATGCTTATAGTGAAAATAGCACAGGAAAATCTATATATTTAAAAACACAAGAGTTTCTTGCCCCATTTCTCCCCATCCCAGACCCTACTCTCACTTGTAAGCATGTTTTGATTTTAATTTTTCCATTGGTGATTGCCATATCCCTAAATGATATGCTTGTTGGCTTGGATACTTATTTGGTGAGTCTCTAGCTATAGCTGTCCAATGACCTTAGGCTAGTCAAGGACCAGCTGGCCTACTCAGAATGTTCCCCACTCTGCTGTCCCGGGTCTTGATGGTTAAATCACTGCCTTAATGCTTCATTTTCTTTCTGTTCATATAACGTGCACAAATCTTCATTTCTTGCTGTTTCAGCTCTTGACAGTATCTCTTCACCTACTGTTTTTTTTACAATCTGTCGGTTATGTTTATGTTAACTTTCCCCTCTCCAGCTTTTAGAGTGCATCGAGGTATATGTGCACTTGTCTGGCTCTGTTACCCTGTCTTTAGTGCTGTCTGTGTGTCGATTTCAAAAGCTGAAAACAATCAACTTTTACATTATGATTTCTAGGTAAATATTGCTCAGTGCAAGGCTAAGTCATGTGCTGTGGTTTCATTTCCTTTTCTAGGGTTCTGAGGTCACCACCTTTAAGCCACTCATAGGGGACTGAACTTTCTCTTAGCATCAAATCTAAGAGATCCTTCCATTTCTTCTCTAACTGTTCAGTCTCCCCCAGTTTTTGTTTGTTCTATTTCTACATGAGTTTCCTGCTTTTTTTTTTTTAAACAGTAACTTTGGAATTTAAAGTTGTATTTTTTTGGTTTTGAGAGGAGGAAAATTAGATATATATTTTTATATCTTTTGTATCTTCTACCTCTCTGATTACTCTCATGTCTGTTGGAGGCTGTTTTGTGTTTCTTCATTATGTGCCACTAACTTTTTCTTGTTTTGGACTGGTGTGCCTGAATTCGTGTACAACTTTTTTATGCAGTCTTTTTTTTTTCTTTCTGGAGTTTCTGATTGCTTCTTTTATTTAAACCCCTGTGTCTTTATGACAGCTTCAGATATTTCTAGGTTCTCATGGAGGAACGTGAATTACTCTGAAAAAGTAATTCCAATGAAGGTATATTATAAAAATATTATCCATCAATCTTAAACATTTTACTACACACTTTGTTTGCTTTTATTTTCCCTCCGCTGTATATTCATAAACATTTCCAGGACATTTTATGATTCTTATATTTTCAGTGGTCATTGTCATAGTCCACTGAGTAGATATAGCAATATTTTAAAAATATAGACATTTACATACTTTATACACAGTTTTTTGCTCTTATAGAATTGTTATGAACATTTTCATTGATTTATTTTACATGTATGCTTAATTGTGTCGAGTTCAAAGAGGAATCCCTAGGTACGTACTGTTGAAAAACTTTTTTGTGGGGGAAGGAACAGTAGGAACACAAGAGAAGAACTACCTCTGAATCAGCACACTGAGTTTTCTTGGCAGCTCTGAGAAGAGATAGTGTGACTTTTAGCAAACCTGGTACTGCCTAGAAATGCAGTGAATGTCGCTCTCTTTAGAGGAATCCTCCAGGGTCAGCTGAGGCTCTTGGACTTATGCCTCTGGTGCTCTTATCACCCAAAAGTTTATGTAATTTTTTTTTTCTTGGCAAGTAGTATTCAGCATGGTCATCTCCAACTGGATCATCTGCTTTATTCACTGTAATTGTCATTGGTGACTACTGTATAAACCAGAATCATTCTCAAGAATCAAGAATGTATTCCCATTCAGAATATTCTATAAGATCTATAGTTGTTTCTGTACATAGTTTACAAGAAAAGAATCTGCGAAATGACAGCATTACTAGAAGAAAGTAACCAGTGTGAAAAATCCACAGTGACAGGAAACCTGAATTTTGATATATTAGAGATTGTCTTATTGTCACCCTGTGATGTTGCACTACTGTTAAACTTCTCATCAGTCTGTCATTTACAGTATTTAGGAAGTCTGAGTGATGTAATTGCATTTGTATTGGACCCTTGTTTTAGAAAAGCTTTGCAATTCATTGATGGGCATTACTCAAATTTGCAATATAGAAAAATCTGATCTTAATGAATCACAGCCTGATTATTTTGGGTAGTGGTTGATCATATTGTACTGAAGATGATGATGGAAGACATTGATCCAGAATATCACAGCCTGAAGAGGTTCTGATGCAACAGTCCCATTTTAATATGGGAAATTGGACCTGGAGGGCTGAAGGACTCATTGAATGTGGTACAAGCAGTTATGGCCAAACTAAGTCTAGATGCCATACCTCCTGACTTCTTGTCTATTACTTTTATTCCATCTCTTATAATTAAAAACATCTGCAATTTTATTTCTAGGTATGTAAACTGTATTTCTTGGGACTGGAAATTAGAGAATTTTGTCATTATATAGGGAGATGTAGTGCATTTTAATAATAGAGAATACACTTGCCTGGAATGAAATCAGGGAGAATTTAAGCTCTGAGACATAAGGAATCATTTCTGAGATGGAGAACGTGGTAGGCGAGCCAGGGTACTTCTTGGGATATAATTGGAGCCATGCTGTTGTTTCTGATCTTTGGGGAATTTAAGAGTTTTGTTCTTGGCTACGACACTTCGATTTTCTAAAGACAGATTTCACATTTATAAAATAATGAAGTTGTATCTGATGGGCTGGGCTTTGTGGAACTCTTCAGCTCTGGGCATCCTATGTCCATGGTTTTGAGTCCTGCGTCATGTCCAAGATGACTTGAGAAAAGAAATAAAGAAAAAACTTTGTTGAATCACTGCCAGTGCCACCTGTTTGGTCTTGCTGTGATGTAGGTCAGAAGTTGGCAACTATGAAAATGTGGTTGGCTCCAGCTGCGACCAACTCTGCCTGGATCCCCCTTGAAGATACTTGTCTCAAAAAAGGTCTGTGGGACAAGATGGAGAAGGGCCTAAGGCATGATGGATAGGAGAAGGAGCCACTTGGGTGTAGGGAGATGATGTAGGAGGCACAGCTAAGAATTGGAGGAGAACGAGAGAAAGTCATTTTTTGACTCCTTCCTTTTGTAGCACTAACAAACATCCTATTAAAAAACTCCTCCCAAACATACTGGGAAGAAGGTGTCATTCTTTGGATTTTGAGGATGCAGAGATTGAGGCCTGGAGAGGTTTAGTTATTTGTCCATGGTTAGGCTGCTGGTAACTGAGGGGGAACAATATTGGGTTTGACTTCAAACCACTTTTCAGCTGCTGGGGATAGAGTGATTAAGAAGCCAGGTGAAGTCCCTGGCCTTACATGCTTGCCCTCTAGGAGGTGAGATAGACAATAGGCAAGTAAACATATTCCTGTTTTCAGAGTGAGAAGTACCTTGTGGGATACTGCAGCTTTAGAAACAGCAAGCACATCCTAGTCTATAAGATTTCTCTCTCTCTTTTTTAAAGATTTATTTATTTATGCATACCAGAACTGGGGTGCAGGCCAGAGAGTAGTGTGGGGCGAATTCACCAGAGATCCAGAGGGGAACAGAACAGGCATATTGACTGAAATACACTGCTGAGGGGCGGGGCACAGTTGGTGAGGCAGGAGAGGTCTGCTGCTCAATGTGGGTCACCTCCCTGACTGGGGATCGAACACACTGCATTGGCTGCAGATGTTTTGTAGTGCAGTGCTTAACACCCTTGTGCCACCAGGGAGGCCCCAAGGTTGCTCTTTGATGACAAGAGTTGACTTGAGGAATCAGACAGTTCTGGACTGAGGTTTTGAGATGAAAGTTTATCGCCAGCCATGTTATAAACCAACTGTGTAGTTGGAGACTAACCTCCCATCATTAAACCAAGGAAAATTAATCCTTCCCTTCTTATTTCACTGGCTGATGAAGGAAAAAAAAGTGAGTTAATTTGATGTGCAATGTTTAAAATCTCAGTAGTTTCAAACATACCAGGAACTGGTTTTAACAGCTTTGGTTAGCTTTTCAAGGGGTGACTTCTGATACTTACTTATTGCCTTCTTTGGGCTTTAAGGGAACAGGTTTCCATATTCTTTGAGTGAGGTCAAGAATGAGGACCTCATGCCAGTCTCAGAAGAGTTTGAATTGGATTTGTCAGCACGGGGTACCATGGAAGACCTTAGTAGAGAGCTGTGTCTACTCAGGTCAACACGGGTTGACGATGCACTTGAGGCATAGGGTGGAGTCAAGGGTATGGATGGTGTAGGTGGAAGAAAAGGGAGTCTGACTGGATCTAGCAGTTACATAGAGTAGGGCATTTGGGCAGTAAGCCAGCAAATACTTGTTGAAGGCTGACTATGTGCCAAAAAGGGCTGAGGAGGAGGAGACATAGGGAGCATTGTGAATCAATTCAGCATTTGCTGTGAACTTCCCTTCCCCTATGGAGAATATTCTTGATTTTGAGGAATCATGAACTCCTGGCTCTCAAGCATCATCTCATACATGAATTAGTATCAGTCCTAGTCCAAAACTTAGGTAACTCAGTATTTACTATAACAGTACAATAGTGTATAGGTTGTTCATATAGATGGAGATGATATTTGAATGTATATAATACTTTGTATTAAAGGGACACTAGCCTTATCTTAGATAATCTTATCACTGTTGAATTGTGCAGAGGGTCAAGGGTTTTAAGGGAGGGATTGAGAAAATTAGGGTGGTATCTACATACTTAGGGGCCTTCAAACAGAGTGTTTGTAACTAGCAATGGTATACTTAAATCTTTTAGTAGCCTGTGTTTTTATATCTTTGTGTATTGGTAAATAAGCACATGTCAATAAACTTGGCATGTGCTTATTCAATTATATTTTAGTAATCAGTGTAATCACTGATGTGCCTACAAGGCACAGAAAAGGGAATGGTCAGAAAAACTTCTGGGAATAGTAATTGAATTGGGTTTTATAAGATGAATAGAAATTTGGTAAGCAACTTTCTGGGAAAAAGGGAGAACATGGGAAATAGCACCCATATGTGATAAAATACTAGATTTGACTGGACAGTGAGAGGTTGGGATTTAAAGGGATTTTTGTGCTTAGGTGGCTAAGTGCTGAAAAGAAAAAAAGAAGAGCAGCGCATCCATTTTACCCTCCCAAAAAGGAAGGGAAAAACATCTGGGGACAGATGTTTATTTTTATGTTAAATAATAGCCACCACATGTCAGGTGTGAGGCAGTTTGCAGGCACTAATTTCCCAGTTATCCAATGAGCTAATGATTTGTATCCTGCCTTCACTTTACAGGTTCAGAAACCAGAACTCAGCATATGACTTTTATAATGTCATACCTGGGCAGGAACAGGACTTGAACTTGGATTTGTCTGACTGCAAAGCCTGAGTATTACCTGTGTCCTGTGAATTTGTAATGATACGTGTGAGGAAGGGGTGTGTTTCTTACCTAGAAATGAAAATTGGAGGTACCGATATGCTCATCTACAAATGGGGTTGAGTACTTGCTGTAAGTGCTAGCTGTGCTGAGGGAAGAGGGGACCTCCTTCCAGCCTCCTCAGCAAGACCATTTGTAGGAAGATGGCCCATTCAGTCTCTCTCTCTCTCTCTCTCTCTCTCTCTCTCTCTCTCTCTCGAGACTTTGACTTGACTTTCATTTTTGCCAGACCACCTGCTGGTGGTGCCAGAGTTTTCCCATCAGGTAGACACTGCCTATTTCTTTTCTCATGAAAGGGCATTCTCAGAGTAAATCAATAACACGGTTCCTGGTTTAGAGTTGGCCACTTCTGTAAGTTGACTGTAGAGAGGGAATGTGTCCATCTTGCCAGAAGTGTTGTGTCGGTCCATGATCCCTTTGAATTTCTTACTGTCCTTGAATGTTTGTGTTCTAGAGCCCTTCCCCAACAATAAAAGCCAAGAAGACAAAACCAGCTGAGAGACAGTGTGGTGTGGTGGTGAAGCACACAGACCTTGAGCCAGACTGCCTAGATTCAGTCCCACTGTCTGGTTCTGTCTCTCTGTGCCTCAGTTTTTTATCTTTAAAATAGGAGTAACGATAATGGTACCAGCTTCATGGGGTTGTCAGGAAGTCTCCATGAATGGATATGGTAAAGTGCTGAGATACTTGCTTGATGCATAGCAAATGCCCTAAATGCATTTCTTAAACAACAGCAAATTTTTATAAACTGGTCCAGCCCTCCACTGCTGCTGAGAGTATTGCATGCCAGGATATATTCCTGCATTCCAATTTTTCTTTAGGACCTGCTAAGCAAGGGTCCACATCCTACTTCTGTGTGCAGGTACGGAAGGGATCTGGAAAATAGTAGTGATGGTTGCTTTGCCACAGGACCTTTATTGACTGTGGAGAATGTGAGTCCGAGAAATACCAAGTGCAACAATAATTATCTTTTGTCAGTAGAACAGTTTGGGGTAAATGGTGTGTTGTCAGCTGAGTTTATCTATTATTAAGTTTTCTTGGTGTTGTAGTCTGTGACCTAGGTATCAATAGTTTTATCTGGCTGGGTCATTTTCTAATTTGTTAAAATTATTAAGGGTCACATAAAAGGAAATGTAGACAGAAGTTGCTCCAGACCTAGAGGGTTTAAAGCTCTACTTTACAACTCGCATGTAGTGTTTCCAGGGAGAAGATCCCCCCCACCCCCAACCATTGCAGGAATCCTGCCAATTCTTCTTATTCTTGCTGTTTCATCCCAACAAACGTAGGTGCCATATAAGCAGGCACACTCTCCCCACTCTGACATCTGTCTGTGGTTCTCATTCTTGGTCAGTTGAAGTGCAGGTTTGCAAAGGAAGCTTCTTTGTAAAGTCTCTGGTGACCCTGGTCAGCAAAAGAAACAAATTGATCATCATCTTTTTTCTTTCCAATTGGCAACTATGCCTTTAAAGAGGTCCTCACTTCAGCTTCCTACTTATTCCTAATCTCCCCAATATTTCTGTGTGTCATGCTCAATCGAGGAGAATACAACCATATCATTAATATCATTCTGCTCTGGAGGTTGGTTGGGGAGGAGAAACATTTTAACTACTAAGCTCTAAGAGATGCTGGTGCAAGGACACTTTCTGCATCTCATCTGCAGAATGGTGACTAAGCCCTTACTGTGCTCTCTCCTGGCTTCTGTAGGACCTGGTCCTACATATATAGGTTTTTACTTTGTAGGCAAGACTTATCTAGTTCTGCAAACTTCAGAGTGTGGTAAGTCACTAGCTGCTTTTCCCTAGGGAAATTCTCCTGTGGTTTTCAAAGGGAGAAGGGAGAACAGTCATGCTGGAAGTTAAAGTGGTGATGTTAATGGAGCTACACAGAATGTTATTTGTTCTTGTATATGTGCATATCAATGTGTTTGATGTTTAGAACATTATATGTGCATACAGTATGTATTTATAGTAGATGGAGACATCTGGGTGCTACCTTACTTCTGTATAAAATATTAGTGTTTTCACTATTTTGAATTTTTCAATGAATCTATGAAGTGTATGGAGTTGGGGTAAGATGCCCATTTTATGGAAGAGGAAGTGGTGGTACAGAGAGATAAAGTGACTTGCTTGATATCTATGTGAGTCTTCTAACTAGTGTTTGATAGATTTGTTTTGCCCTGAGAAAATTAGAGACTGACAATGTTTGTGACTTCTGAAGGAAGAGAGGAAGTTTAGAAGGAATGGAGGTTATGCCATTTATATTAATGTTATGCAAAAACCAAGGCACTAGTCATAATATGACTCAAGATTGGAAACTTCAGGTTGGTAGAAGGAAAGAAGGCATGCGGGGTTTGCGAATTTTCTCAGTGGAATGACTGTCCATCCTTCCATCCATCATCTAGCCATTCATTTCATCATGTTAAAAAGTATATATGCACAGTATTCTGGTTACCATGCTGAGCCCTGATTCATCATAGTTAGATCAGAATGACATATGGCTGTTAAGGATTTAAAGTGTGGCCAGTTAGAGTTGAGGTCAGGCCTCCCTGGTGACCTAGGGGTTAAGTCTCAGTGCTATCATTACTATGGCCTGAGTTTGATCCCTGGCCAGGCAGCTAACCCACATGTGGCCCAGCAGACCTCTCCCGTGTCCCGTGCCACCCACTGATGCTCCCCACTCTCTGATGAATCCTCTTACCCCATCCTTGCATCTCTGGCACACATCCTAGTTCTTCCATACAAAACAACAAAAGTAAAGGATTTGTGATCAGCTGTAAGTGTAAAATTCTCATCAGATTTAAAAGGTCATGGAAAATATCTTATTAATAAATTGTGTTTATTACTTATTGAAATGATAATGTTTTGGATACATTGGGCTAAATAAAATATTGTTACATTAGTGTCTCCAATTTCTAAGTGTATTTTTTAAAAATGTGGTTGCTAGAAAATGAGAGTTCCATTTGCTGCTTGCTTTGTATTTCTGTTGGGCAGCACTGCTCTTGAAAACTTTTATATAGTAGGGGAATTAAGAGATTATCCTAAGATACCGTCCTAAGAAAATATCCTCGATCCCACGCCTGTTGCGATTCCATCTCTGCCCTTGCACTTGTCTCTACATCCTTTTTCGTTTGTTTGTTTGTTTTTAACCCATTTAAGTCTAATGGAACCTGCTCTCACCAGGTCTATGGGGGACAAAGTCTTCTCTTCTCAGCTCTGCTCTGCTCTGGCCTGTGTCCTGTTGTCACTGTATACCATTTTTGTTTTCTTGACTTCCTTCATTCTTCCCCTACCACTCTTGCCTCTCCACAAGGTTTCTTTGCTGGCTCTCCTTCCTGATCACCTTGCATAAATGTGGGCTTTCGCCTTGTGCTCATGACACCTCAGGTTCTTATGTTTACGTGGTACTCCTGAGCTCCGGGCACATCCATGTAAATGACTCTTGGAAATTCCAGAAGGGAGTCTTAAACTTACCTTAGACTCATGTGTCTTTTAGCAATGTCACCTTGGCAGATGACATGACCATTTAGCTACTCAGTCATCCAAGCCTGGAAACTAGAATTCCTCATTCTGATGCCTCCTCCCTTCCCTTCACCCATCTGTTGAGTCAGCCTTAGCCACTTATTTCTACTCGTATCTTCTTCACCAATTTGCCCACCTGGGCTCAAACCCTCAGCCTCTCTCTCCTGTGCTGTTTCATTAATTTCCCACTGGTCCTCGTTTTCTGTTCCCACCTTCCTCCATTCCATTCTTTGTCCTTCTTCCAGAGAGATTTTCCAAAAGTGCAAATGCTTTCATCCATATCTGTTTTTAAAATCTTTCAGTTGGTCAAATCCAAAATCCTTCGTATCAACTGGAAGACTTTTGGTAACTTGGTTCCTGCCTTTTTCTGTCCTCGACTCATTATTCTTTGAGATTTCCTGAATTCCAGGAATTTACATCAGATTCTTTGGCACCTCCACGATTTAACACATGCTCTTCCTTGTGGAAACACTGCTCCTCTCACTATCTTATCAGGCTAGCTCCTCTGCACCTTTCCAGTGTCACCTCTGATTGGAATACAACTCTGACCTCTGATATCTCTATTTCCCCCATTTTCGCTGTTGATTAAAGTTGATTGCATGTCCTTGAGGGCAAGGTCATTCTTTTCATGTGTATTTCTTCCAATTCAAATTAGGTGTACCAGAGATATTTGTTGAATAGATAAATGCCAAATAATAAGGCATTGTAGGAGTTGTAATGGAAGTGGGGTGGGGGGTGGGAGCTAGGTGGGGATGGGAGCAGGGAAGATCTAGAGAGGTGGCCTTTAGATGTGGCCTCTGAGCTGATGGTGTTGGTGGGGGAGGATGCAGAGGAGACCCCGGTGCCAGCATCCTACAGGACACAGGATGTTGACCAGGCCTGTGCCCTGGTCAGTGCCGCCACCACCAGAGTAAAAAGAGAACGGTGATAAAGGGGTCCATCTGGGCCAGTGTTTGTCCCTTGCTCCTGACTTGGATTTACTTAGCTCAGCAGAGCCTCCTCCCAGCACATGGCTGGCAAAGCAGGCAGGCACCCAGTCTTGGCTTGTGAGCTCCCCTGAAGGAATGGAATGCAGACCAGTTGCCTGCATTTTCATCTGTACTTCTCTTTTGGAACTGCCTTTCTGGATAGCAGAGAGGTGACCTCAGCAGCCAGAGACAGGAAAGAGCTAAATGAGTCATCTCAGGCCCTAATGAGGTGCATGCGGGACCCTTCCTGGGAGTCAGGGTCAGGTGAGGTTGTGCTGTGCCTGGGGTGAGTTTTGCCTCAAGGCTCCAGGCGGCACCAGAGCAGAGCTGAGCTGATTTTACCCAGAGGAGCTGACTGTGCTGAAGAGCACGGTTTATGACACTGGCCCTATCATCCTGTGATACCCAGAGAGCTCCCAAGGTACAGCCCTGTTACGTCCAGGCTACTTTTCTTCTCTAGTTGGTACATTTTCCACTAGGTGTGCAAATCCACAAGCAGGATGCTGAGGTGCCAAGAGCTATGGATTTGGTGGGAGGCCATGGAGCTGGATTGCAACCCTGCCTCCATGTCTGGTTTACCAGTTAACTGACCTTGGGCAAGTTACATAATCTCTCTGAGTATCAGTTTCCTCGTTTGTGAAATAGGACTTATAGCGTCTCCTGAGGTTGCTTCACCTTATTCACTAGGTGACACTGAGCAAGGTGTCGCTCTGTGCCTGCCACTGTCGTAACCACTTTACTCACAGCGATTCACTCGTCACTTCTAAACAAACCTGCGAGGGAGCTACCTTTATTTCTAGTTCTATTTTTTGAACAAAGAGACAGGCAAGAGCAGACATTTCTGGAGGCCAACTCTGTGGGGCTGAGTGGAGCAGATGGCTGAGGTGTGCAGTAGCAGGACTCGAAGTTTTCAAGTGTTCAGTGGCTAATCTGGAAAAACAAAGAGGTCAAGCCAAGAAATCTTAGGAAAGAGTCAGTGGTTATGCTACAATCATGTTTCACTTTATATGAATTAGATTCACGCTGACCATAAACTAGTTTATGTCATTTGATTAGCATATGACACTTGCTACTGATGTCCCTTAGGTCTGCTTGGCTTGTTACAGCAAAGTAAGATATTTTTCTTCCCTTTGTGTGGGCAAGAGAGAAGCTCTCAGGTATAGCTCGTCACAGGACTTACTTGAACAGATCAAGAAATAGAGGAATGGGTGATCAGTTAATTCATATATTCCTCCCCCAAGTTCTCATCTATCAGGTGGAAAGGGATTAATTTAGGGAAAGAAATGCAAACAAAATTTTCGTAAAGGCTGGAGCAGCGGAAGTCAGCAGGCTGCACTGGACTGTTGTGTTTAAGAAAGAGTTAAGTCATAACCCCACAATCCTGGCATAAAGAAAATGGCATTAGGAAGCCACTGTTGAGGTCTTTGAAACTTTTCTCAACATCCTTGTAGTTGGTGTAGGACTTTGGATTGCCAACAAGAGTAGATTTTGGCTCTTTTGATTCCATGGCATTGCTAACCTGAAAAAATAGCAGCAGGAAGATTTAGCTTTGTTTCCATTGTCTGAGTTTCACACAAGTATATATATTTTTTTGCTGTAACCTGACTTATTAGCTTCAAGGGAGTGTGGCCATGTAGTTTTTCGCAGCTTGCACCTGCAGCATAGGAAGCCACTTCAGGGGGTGAAACAGATTTTGGTTGAGCCAATGGAGACGCTATATCCACGAGCAACACATTCATTTCAAAATGCCTGGCAGTTATGATTCTGAAATATTTGATATGCATAATTAATTGTGACGCTGTAATATGATTAGGTATACTATCCTACTTAATATTTATTTATTTAAAATGTATAACATAATGATCTTAATATCCTGAAGAAGCAGGCCATTTGCTCAACTTCATTTCTGAATTGGGTTCTCTTTCTGACAATGATAGTTGAGCTCTAATTTTTCAGGTCACTGTAATCTGCTCTTGGGATTCATGCGCTGGACTGTTGTCTTGTTTACATAATTTGTTCACAAGCATTTATTAAGCAGTTATTCTGATCTTGACACTGTGCTACATTTGGCCCTGTGGGCAGAGATAAGCCATGGGGTCTTCCATTGGGAGTCCTCACTGGGGAGGGAGTAGGTCAAGAACAGAGTAAGGCTAGTCATGGTTAATGTCCTAGAGAGCAAATTCAGGGAGGAAAATCAGAGAAGAGAGATTATTCTAACTTCTCTGAGACGTAGGGAGGATTTGTGTTAGGGTGACAGCGGTCTCGTCATTCTCAGTGGGGGGCAGAAACGTTTACTTCAGGGGCATTTGCAGATGTGCTAGTGTGTTTTTTGCTGTTCCAGTGCTGAAAGCCAGGCTGCCCTTGGCACTTAGTGGTCAGGACCAGAGACACCAGATCGCCTGTTATGCCTGCGACACTGGAAGTGGCTTCAAAGGGCGATGTTGCACTTGTCCAGAACAGCCAGTAGGACTTAAAGGATGCATAGACTCTCCATATTTGATCTTGGGTGGGAGAAGTTAAAGGTCAGGCAAAGGGGAATATATCAACTAAGAGTACAGTCTGAATAAAGCCAGAATGTGTGCTGAGTGGAAGGGGGAGGGAGTTTATGGAAGGCCTAGAAGGTTGAGTCTGAGCTATTGAGAAACTTGACATGTAGCTAAAGCACTTGAGCTTATTGTAGCCATTGGGAAATCACTTAAGATGTCAGTGCAGGGTCCTTGAGAGCAGAAAACTAGCTTCCCCTTATCACTGGACATCAAGTAAGCATGTGTGATGCTCTTTGAATGAATGACTGTTGCAGATAAGTTGTCAGTTATAAGAGTTAGACTAGCTGGTATCTGAATTTTGCTAGTTCGAGGGCCCTGGGGTCCTGAGAGAGCCTGGCGTTAAGACTTCAGGAGACAACACAGAGGGAGAATGGCCTCCGCCACACAGATGCTGTCTCTACAGTCTGAACAAGAGCGCTGTGGTCAGGCTGCAGGAGCACTAAAGAGAGAAGCTAATGTCTTCAGAATCTTGATGCAAAGAGGGATTCTCCCATTGACCTCCCTCTTGGAACCCAAAGATCAGGAGACATACAGATGCACACTGCACAGTCCGCATTAATGCTCTGGCATCTTGAGCTTATTAAAAATTGCCAATCAAACAGCAATTTGCTGACATGCGCTGTGACCATGACTGCGGTTGTTCGTGGGGAGCGGCTTGCTTGTCTGCATGGTGAAACCTACCCCACGGCGTGCCCAGTGCTGTCCTGTTGAGTCACGGTGACTTTGACATCTGGTCAGTCCTTTCTCCTTTCCTGGAGGCTTTGGCGGTTGGGAGGGAAAGCTTGGGGAGGGAACTGACCCAACACAAATGTGAGGTATCACCTTGTTAGTTCCTCTCTAAGGTTTCATTTCGGCAATCTTTCAGGGGGAGGG
The DNA here is from genome assembly GCA_019455555.1 of Galemys pyrenaicus. Classification (NCBI taxonomy): domain Eukaryota; kingdom Metazoa; phylum Chordata; class Mammalia; order Eulipotyphla; family Talpidae; genus Galemys; species Galemys pyrenaicus. The sequence continues at coordinate 1,021,703 of JAGFMF010011696.1, forward strand.
GAGTGGGGTGTAGGTGTGTAGGGGCTTCATACTTTGAATCAGAGAAAGAAAGCAATTAGTTCAGGGTGGTGCAGCGAGCTAGCCGCCCCCAGTGGCACTTTTTGCAGCAGGCTTCCTGGCACTCTGTGCTGGGGGAGTGAGTGTGGTGGCACGGGCTCTGGAGCTACTTACGATGTTGTGGACATTCAGCTTCTTTATTTGTCAACTGGGCATCATGGTCATATCTGACATCACACATTTAAAAAAGCCACAAAAAATGTGAAAATCTTTGTTGACCGCGAAAAGTACAGACTATTCCTTCTTTTGTTGTGGATATTTATGGACCATATTTAGAGAAAGGATGCTGACCACACCCCTGTTTCAGAACACTCTCAAGGGGTTCATTCAGTTCCCCATGGCACAGGAAAGCACTTTTGCACTCAGATTTAGAGGCACAGATTTAGGAGGGAGGCATGGTTATATCTTGGAGTTGTGAGGGGTTGGGGTACACTCTTGCCTGGAGCCAGGGATTCGTGTGGCGATGTAATGGGGGATGTGATTGGGGAGATGGGTTGGGTCCCAACCTGGAGGCTCTGAGTGATGGCCCAGTGGAAGCTGGGCATCAGTGCGTGTGCATTTCAGTGCAGTGGTGAAGGATCAGCTGAGAAAGTCACAGCAAAGTGGGGATTAGCCTGGCAGCACCTTTAGGATGTGTGAAGAACCTGTGGTACAGCTCAGGCAAGAGACAGGGTGTGTTGCAATTGCAGCAGGGGTCTCAAGATGGAGTGAGTTCCAGGTTTTGGACACAGTCTTTGTTGTTTGCAGTGGTTCAGCATTTTACTTGGGGTTTTAATAAAAATGATAATATTCTGTGATGTTTCCAAGTTGGCTTTTTATATATTGATGGGGAGGTAGTAGGTAGGAATGTGCATTTTTACAGATGAATGAGAAAAAGGAGGATCAGAGAGCAAATGGGGTTTCGCAGGCTAGGAAGCTGGTCACTGTGCACGCAGGAGCTGGGATGGCAGAGCTAACCCTTTCCTTTGTGACAATGTCCTGGATCTGTGGTTTTCTCAAACGTGCTTTCTTCACTCTTGATTATCTTGGTTGAGATCCTTGGAAGCTTGACATAAGCGTGATTTTCAAAGGTACCAGAAACAAGCTGTGAGATTTTCAAAGATGAGCTGTAGGGAATTTGGGACACGAACTGTGTTTATCTCTCTAGCTCTTATTGCTGTCATATTGTTTATTCAGGTTGAAAATGTTCCTGAGAGCAAAGGAGGGAAGAAATGGGCCCATTACTGATGGAGCATCAGGACACAGCACTCTCTGCTCTCCATCCGTGGACTTAGATACATTTATAGTGGAAGAGTTCATAATACAGTCTTTATTGTAAGATTTGGCTAAGCAATTTAGGCACATTAAGTTATTTAATTCTCATGAAAACCTTATTAGCTAGATAACAATATTATTTCGCATGTTGCAAGTGAGAAGACTGAGCCTTGGGGAGACTAAACGACTTATTTGTGAGGTCCTAAATATATTGTCATTCAGCTTTCTAACTTGAGAACTCTTTATTCCCAGCTACACCATAGATTGCTTGTCTCATGGTTAAAAATGCCAAGCTACTTATTAAGGAGGGTTACTAGACCTTGGGGGTTATTAGAATTAGAGGTGCAATGTTCTAGGATGATCTCAGAGGCTGTTCGTTTTCAAGCTGTGCTCCCCTGGCCTTGGGGTTGGGGTTGGGAGGCTGGGTCAGGGAGGTGACTTAGTGGTAAAAAGGGCGGGGAGCAGGGGAGCTCTGGAGCAGCTCGACTCATCTCTACTTTGCACGCTGAGCATCTGCAAAATACTTTGTTTAAAGGAAAAGCTCTGCTGCTAAGGGGGAAAAAGTTTGAAACCACAGCGCTTACCCCGATCCTTTATCACAGCTGAAAGTTGAAGTAGCTGAGCACATGTCACGATTAAGAGGGGTGCCAGGGGTTTTACCTTTTTGTCAAGGAAATGTACATACTATCTACCTCCTATGACGCCTTTGAGCCCCTGGCTGCAGGTCCAGGGTCATGCAGCTGCAAGCAGCTGCACAGCCTTCAGGTTAACCCATGCACACGGTCCTTGATCTGCATTTTTGACTTGGTTTTATCTCCTTTTGGACCTTGGGACACTTGCTGAGGTTGGTTCTGTTTCTGTGCAAAAGAGTGTGGAAATCACAGCCAGTATTGTGTTACTGCCCTGGCCCAACCTTTGTAGACTTTGTCTAATGTTAATTAACAGGTAACTATTGAGTGGCCACAGTGCTGACAACACAGACAAGGTCCCTGACTCCCGGGGCCTAGTGGGGAGACAAAGGCAAATGAGGAATTTTGTCAGCTATTTTTGGAAATAGTTATGTTTGGGTCCTGTGATTATTTTGTATGATAGTTATGCGAGAATGACTTTCTGTCATCCGGGCAATTTGAAGGAAGGGAGATAGAAATAAGAGTACAGTGGAAAATTGTAAGGGGATTGAGTTTGCACTATGAGTTACTTAATCCTGGTCTCTTCCACTTCTTGTCTGTGGGTCTCGTAGCCATTACATTTTCTTTAAGCCTTCGTGCATTTCCTCAGCTGTAACATGGCAGTAAGACACCTCACTCATAGGATGGTTGATGGGGTAATATATATACCCTGCTTAGAACAATGTCCAGCACAGAGCAAGCAGTCATTAAATTGTTATTAAAGCAGTCATTAAGTTGTTATTAATTGACATGGTGGAGCTGTTATTTTGTTGTTGTTGTTTTTAAACCAACCAATAAAATGTGTGAGATCTGGGCCTTGCTTCTCAAAAAAAAAAAAAACAACAACCTTCTTTTTAGAAAATGAATACAATCCTGTCAGCCTACGACAATTACTGGGTTTTAGTTTTCCTTGGATTCCCTGTTTCTTTCCACCTATCTGCCCATCTCTCCTACTATCAGCCTACACATCTGGTAGCTTGTGTTCACTGGGAATAGCTCCTTATTGCCAGGGCTCAAATCTTTCCTTTGATCAGGAATACCCTTTGCTCCCTCACCTGCCCTGTCCTACTCTTTTTTAATGCCTAACCCAAAAGTCTGTTCCTTCTCTCAAGCGAACCCCACTGATGTCTGGGCTTTTGGAACTTAATGCATCTTGGTCTTCGTTATAGTCAGTCTCTCTTTTCCTAAGCTTGTGAGCGCCTTGAGGTTGTCTGTATCTTATAGCTTTTGCTATAAGAATTCTGGGAATTCAAGAAAATGCTCATAGATAGTGCTCCCACATCTACGTAACAGATTAATTTGGAACCTTAATCCACTGTTAAAAAAAAAGGAAAACAGCTATCCTTGAGCTGTGTGCTCACCGGCCTTGGCAATAGCTTTCTGGGGATGCTCCATAAATGACACCGATGATTTGGATCTTTGCAGCTATTGAAGAGGAAACTGGCTAGTGTGCTGGGAGAGGCCTGCAGGAAGACAGAACAGTGCCTGCACTTTCAGAGCTTCTTGGGTGCTCTCAAACTCCCTGGCGACCTGCAGGAGAACCCCTGGTATGTGAATGATCTTCCTCTGCTTCCAGAATTCCAGGTTTATCCTCTGTGAGCTGGGCTGGGAAGTTTAGTGTGTTGGAGGTTTCTGTCTTTTTGGTATTGCAACTTGAACTATTCTGTATCCTTGATTAATTCATGTTTGGATACTTCCTTAGTGCTTAGTGTCTGGTAAAGAGCTCCTTACTGTACATTTATTTCCCCATGGGCTTATTGCGAGAGAGACTGGAGCCTGTGCTTCTAACAACTTCTCCAAGGAAAACATTGCAGGCCATGTTTCCGGAACAGAGAATCTCAGGGGGTCTTGCAAATGTCCCTTTCTATTACCGCTTCTTGGCCCAATATTTGCTTATAGCTGAAAAGGCAGAGAGTTTGTCTTGAGAAGTCCCATAGACAGATGTGACTTGGGGGTTGAAAACCTGACAAGTGCCGCTGAACTTCAACTGTAAGAATGAGCAGCATATAGACATAAGCCGTGCAGGCTCCACTCATTTTCCTTTAATTCCCAGAGCCTTAGCGTTCCTTTGTCTATGAAATGACCTCACCGCTTTTTGTATTTGTAATGGAATGCACAGTCATTTACAAGTAATCACACAATAATCCCTTACACTTTTGTAACGCCTTCTCATTTTCCAGAGGGCTTTCGCTTGCATTATATTATCTGATCCTCCAAACTACTATAGAGGTCGGCAGAGGGGCCATTTTAATCTCTAATTTTCAGGTGTAGAAACTGAGGTCTAGGAAAGTTAAATTGCTGGCCAGAAGTCAAACGGTATGTATCAGACTTGAATCTAGAATCTCAAGTAGTCTATCTCCTAGACTAACTTCTTTGTGCTGCTTACTGTTGGTGTGACCTTGAAAATATACTTAGCCTCTCTGTGCCTCAGTGTTCCCATCACTGAATTGGTTCTAAGGGTAATTGTCAGTAGGTCCTCTTAATAAGAAGCATTATCTCGACATGTACCTTGAATCCAAATCTTGCCATTAGAATTGTGGCAGACATTTTTCCTCTTTCCCTACAGACAGAGAGGTCCAGTGTGGTACTGAAGTTGTCGGGGATCATGAGTTCCTCACTGTGTTATCAGCAAATCGGCCCTTTGGTCCTGTCTGCAAGCCACTTAGTTATTCGGAGGGCACTTGTGTTGGAAGTTTCTTTTCCTACTAAATTCTCTCTTATTATTCCTTGGAACTGCCTTGTCTCTTGCAGAGTGTTAGTCTGACAGAATGGAGAGCAGGAGCAGGGAGCTGGGAATGGGATCTGCCTCCCTGAACTTTGTGTACAAAGCCTGGGATGTAGCATGAGTGATGAGGCCATGAGGTGGGTGAAGAACTGGTATCTATCTTCTCTCCTTTCTCAATGCCTTGGATTTAATGGGGTGCAATTTGTGAATCCATCAGGCCACTAGTACATATGCAAAATGGGTTGCTTAGCAATAACATTTATTGGAAAAACCCCAAAAGGGTGGATTTGAGTAGGCAACAAATGCATTAGAAGTTAACAGTGTGAGATGGTCGGGAAACAGCCGATGCGATCGAGGGATGAGATCTTAGATAGCTTTATTTCTATATTCACAGTAACCTACAAAATTCCAAACCACTGAGACAGGCAAGGGTTCTAAGAGGCAGAATGAGGAGTAGGATGTCGAAGGCCAGAGAGCTGGATTTTGTTTCCATATAAGGAAGAACTTTCTGTTGGAAAGATGGAATTTGCAGCTGCAGGAGGTAGTGATTGCCACCTCACTGAAGACCTCACGGGCACGGTAGGGGACTCGAAAACAGGGGACATTGTGCTCATTTCTCTTCCTGCGATCCCAGTTGGTGTTTATCACGGATCTAGAGGAAGAGACACAGACATAGCTTATGTAATTGTGCATGTGGAAACTGATCTCCAGCACTATTTGCAAACGGAGGGTGGATGTATATAGACTCATTCTGTTTCGCACACCCATCCCTGTACTCGCTACTTGGTCTCTGCTGTTCAGATTTCCCAGGCCCTCCCTGGGCAGCCACTTTCCATGGAATATCTCTTTCCTCTGCTGAAATGCTCATGTTGGGATACTGGAAGGGACTCTGAGATCTCAACAGGATGATAGTCTTTCTACAGAACCACCTAGGCTGATGGCTAGTCTAGTCTGCTCGGGTAGAAAAGAAGACCATGTTGTGACCCTCTTCTGGGAGACCTTGGGACCCCTAGTATACTGCAGTGGCAAGAATTCCATCCTGAGTTCTGTTTCTTGCATATGGTGAATGGTTCTCTGATCCTAAATTCTCACCCAGTTTCATGGTCATTTTGATTTGTGTTCATATATTAAACTTACAATGAATAAGAAATGTTTACTTTTCTTCAGGTGCTTAGAACAGGCATGCAAAAATATAAAACAAAATATGAAAATATAAAACAAGTAAATGTGTCATGATTATTCGAATAGGCCAAGTAGAAACTGTTTAGAGCGCATAGCTGGGTCATTTTGGAATAGCACCTGATTTGTGACTGAGAGAATATAAACTACAAGAGAAGTGATTTGTGCAGACTTTTAAGGAGTAGCTGACCCTGCCTTAACAGGGTCCCTGCGGGACACTGTGTAGATTTGGTGGACTGTCCTGGTAGGAAGGAATCTTAGAGGTTGGCCGGTTCAGCTGTCTCAGTTTACAGCTTGATATTGGCAGTGGTAGCCCAGGGGAGGGAGGTAACATGTTGAGCCCCCTTGCTCCCTGACCAGTTGTTTATTATTTGAGGATTCCCTGGGGACAGGACAAGCAGTCTCATGGTAAAAGTCCCAAAGCTAGGGCTGAAAAATGATTCGTCTTACATACAGATCTGACCCTAGAGTAGAACAAGATCACACTAGGAAATGGAACCACCGGGAAGCCAAGATGCAGATTCCATTTTCTGATTATGCTCTCTTCTTTGCATCTCTGTTTTCCCAGCAGCCATCTCTCCTTCCTTCTTTCTCCTTCTCTGTTTCCATTTAGAGTCACTTTAGACCACATTCATTTCTGACTGACTCAGTTGGTCCAAGTTAGTCATTGAATATCTTTTAGTCTTTTAGGATCAGAATAACTCTTACAAATTAAATTGAATTGTGCATTTCACCCTCATACCTACACCCCATACCACTGTTCTCTTGGAAGAAAGGACTCATTCATCTATGGAATAAAAATTAAGAACCCCAAATAAAAGTTATTGGAATCCTTGCACCTGGGTGTGTGTCCTATGAACTCACAGAACTCAGCTTCTGGAAAGATTTCCAGCCCATGGGAATTGGGAATTGGGGTTCAGGGCTGGGGGTGTTTTAGGACTCATCTGCCACCAGCAGAACCACTCACTGCTTTATTGGCAACTTGTGTCTGTGCATCCCCCACACATTTCCCCCTTTCCCGAAACAATATATCACCTTCATAAATGTGCTTGCAATCTAGATGGCTATGCTCTGAAAGTGACCTGAGAGACTTTCAGATGGCCACTTCCTTCTTTGGGTGGGGGACCTTTTTCCTGTAACAGGACAGTGTGTGGAACACTTGAGACACCACTTCTTTTGGGGTTAATCATTTACTCCGAGGAAAGAATTCTGTCTTAAGTGGGGCATGTTCTTCATGTGCCAGAGCAAAGAAGGGTAATTTTTCTGACATCCTCCAGCCTGCTTATCCATATTTGGAAATGTTTACCCACCACACTGATCTATTAGAAGAGAAGGAGGTGACTCAGGGTTTAGGAGAAGCAGGATTTGAATTCTTGTTTCCAGAAACAAAGTCGCCCCCTCTCCCGCCCCTCCCCCTCCATTCCTTGGCCCCTTGTTCTGGATGGGGAGGAGAGAATAGCTCAGTGCTGTTCCCCAAGGGCCTCAGGACCACCTCGTTGCAGTGGGACTGGGGCGTGAGAGGGAGCGCGGGCCAGCGGAGGGCCGGCTGTCCGTGGGCCTGACGTCGGTGAGTACATCATTATTGTCACAGGAAATGGCATTTCTGCTCACAGCCCCCAGGCTGTCTGGCGGAGTGAAGGGACTCATGGCAGGGGGCAGTGATCACTTTAATTTGGGGTCTGGACAGCTGCTTTCTTAAGGGAGTAGTCTCACAGTGGGAATTAGAGGCAGACTGTGCCAAAGGAAAAGTTCTATTTGAATGTTAAAAAATGAAACAGGTGTTTCCTCTCACCTGAGACCTAGCTCGAGGTGGGCAGGGTGTCAGTTAGACACCGTTATCGTTCTTATTGTTTGGGCAAAAGCATGAAGTTAATGATATTTGTGGATACTTGCGGAGGGATGGGTTAGTCTTAAAAGTAGAATTATGGCTGGATTAAAGAGTATGCAAAATATTGCTGTATTTGTACAGTACCTGCAGCCGGGGGCAGATACCTGGTGTGCGGGACGCTGTGTAGATTTGGTGGGCTGTCCTGGTAGGAAGGAGTCTTAGAGGTTGGCCGGTTCAGCTGTCTCAGTTTACAGCTTGATATTGGCAGTGGTAGCCCAGGGGAGGGAGGTAACTTGCTTTCAGATTCGTGGCTAATTAGGGGGGATTAGACCCTGGACCTTTTTATTCTCACTGGTGCCAGACTTAAGCTGCCTCTTTAGGCCAAGGCAGAGAAGATGCCCATTTTGTAGAGGGGGAAAATTGGGGCTCAGAGATGCTAGAGCAGCCCACTGTAGCTGATCTAACTGGGAGAACTAGAATCAAGTTCTCACAGTTCAGGTTTCTGTCTCTCATGTCACATGGGTTCAGATATCTGAAGTTGCTGTTTTTTAAAATTTAATTTTTTTCCCTTTGGTTTCTACTTGCTTTTTTTCTATTTTCTGTCATATGAATATTGTTTGAATGTGAGCTGTTCTTTTCCGATCTGCTTTTTTGCCTAAATCTTTTCTTTTCCTTAATGGGATCATAGCTGGTCCAGAGGCAGGACTTGCTAGTAGACAACTTTATTTCACTTTGATCCTTGGACATGAACATTATGCATGGGCCCTAGACAACGACTGAGTAGGGATTTCCATTTCAATCTTCAATGCTGTTCTTGAAGCCGCAAGTATTCTGAAGGATTATTTCCTTCTTGTCAAAGGGGAACCCTGATTCTTAATAGATTTTAAAAATAAACACAGACATATGTAAACACCTGCACACACATTCACACTGCATCCATGCATGCACACATGTACACACATTCACACAAGCATACGCACTCATGCGTGCATTTCCTCATCTTCCTTGATGTGACAGCAACATTTGACTGACACAAGAGGACATCAGCCTGTCAAGTAAGTCCACCTAGTGTTACATGATCATAATAAGTGACTCTTAGTTGTCTGTTCAGTTTCTAATCAAATTGAGGCTCCTTTTTTCCAATGCAGGGAAGGTGGGGATGTGTTCGGGGAAGTACTTTGAAGCCTGTAGCATTTGGTGGCAGGTCATAATTGAGCAGCGTAAGTGCTGTCAAGCCTGTGTTTATTCTGGTCCATGTCAGAGGGAGGGGAAGCAGCTCTCTAAGTGCTCTGAGGTCACTGGGAGCTGGAAACTCGCCACGACACCCAGGAATTTGCATGCAACCTGTCTCCTCCATCACCTGTGACTGAGTAGTGAGAGTGGGCTCTGCTCCTGAGCTGAGGGGGCTGCTGTCACAGGAAGACCTGGGAGGGCTGCTGCTAAAGGATAGGAGCAGAAGGGACTAGGGCTGGGCTCGTAGTCCTGGTGTGACTGCTGCTACTGTTCCCTGTTACAGGGAACTGACGGGTTGGCTGTCTCGGGACTGCCACACTCTGCGGTGAGTGCTTCACCTCAATGGGCAAGTCACCATTGCAGCTACCTGTGATAGGTGTTTCTTTTTAATTTAATTTTTAATTCTGGCAAGAATACACATAAAGTAGTGTGTGCGTTGAACCCATTTTGAAGTGCTCAACTCAGTAAAGTAGGTCCGATGTTGTGTAACATCTCCAGAACTCTTTTCATCTTGCAAAACTGAAACTGTACCTAGTTAAACCATCACTCCTCACAACCGCCTTCTGGCTCCTGTCTGAACTGACTGCTCTGGGTCTCTTGCACTCCAAGACAGTGCGTGGCCTTTGACTTATTTCACTTAACTTAATGACTTCAGGGTTCATCCATGTTGTAGCACGTGTTAGCATTTTCTTTCTTTACATGCTGGATGCTATTTTATTGTTTATCCACCTAGATTCTGTTTCTACCTTTATGTTTTAATATCTTCAAGGGGTTAAGTTGCCCAAAGCCACGCAGTCAGTGGTGGAGCTGGGATTTGCGCCTAGGCGGTGTGACTGCAGGGTGCATGTGAGGGCAGTAAGCAGATACTGGCTTTGAGTTGGCAAAAGGGTGACAATCCAGGGTGCTTCTCAACTGGGTAGTGACACCTCCTCACATACCGCTGTGACATTTTAGCAAAAGACTGCACCCAGATGTTCTCTTCCACTTTATAACTTGACCTCTGGGAAGCTCAGAGTCAAATTCTAGCTTCTAGCAAATGCTATGAGTCGTATGGCCCTTCATTTTTTTTTTTTTTTAAGATTTATTTTTTTACGCATGCAATAACTGGTGAGCAGGCCAGAGGTGCAGAGGGTGAGAGGATTCACTAGAGAATGAGTGGGGAACAGAGCAGGTGAATTGACTGAAATACACTGCTGAGGGGAACAGTGGGTAAGACAGGAGAGGTCTGCTGTGCTATGTGGTCAGCTCCCTGGCTGGGGAGAGAACTTGTGCTTCAGTGACTATAGATGGACTCACAGTGCTGACACTTAACCCCTTGTGCCACCAGAGAGGCCCTGGCCTTTCATTTTTGTAACTCTTATTCTTGTCCTTCCCCTAATTTCTCCCGTCCTCCCCATTTTCTCTCCTTTGAAAAGTCATTTGTCTGGGTACTTCCAGTCCATCTCTAACAAGGCAGAATATATATATCATTGACATGCTATCAGGTGTTCTTGTTATTATTGTTATGTCTAAGAAATAGCTGGTCTGTGGAGCAGTGGATGGAGGCTGAAGAGGTGATTTTCTGACCAGGCTCTGCTGCTAACTCAGTGCATACCTTGGATGGCTCAGTTTTCCGATCTGGGAGATGGGCTTGTGGGATATGACAATGAACCCTGTTCCAGGTGCTCCAAGCCTTTTTCTTCACTTTCCTCTGGACTCCCAAAGTCAGGGTATCCTCATGATCTGAAACAGGGAGGCCTAGAGAAGTAGGAAAATTATCTGAACTCCTCTAGCTCTGGAGCGCAGCATTAGTGATCTGTGCCTGACCTCAAAGCCCAGGTGATAGTCCTAGTGCCGGGCTGTTTGCCTTTAGGTGCTCTGTGAGGCTTCTGTCATCAGTGGTGTGTATTCATATTATTTTGTCAAATCTTTACTGGATTCTCACATATGTGACTTGTGCTGCTCTGGGTGCCGATCCAGCTCTGGGTTTAGAAGGAAGAAAAGTCATCTGAAACAATGACCTCTGGGCACTTACATTCTAGCCCGGATGTGTGGAGGAGGAAGATAATAAATGAACAGAAAAGAGGAGAGAATGATAAGTAACCTTAGGAGGATTCATGTACTCCTCTCTGACTGTGAGTAAATGGAGAAAGGCTCTGGTAGGTGAGGTTTAAACTGAGATCTGAATGATAGGATGCCAGCTATCTGAACATCAGGGGGAAGAGCATGACCAAAGAGGGAATGAATGGTCATTGCAAAAGCCGTGGAGTGGGAATGAACTTGTGCTTAAGGAACAGAAGGAATGTGCTAAGAGGTGGTGGGTCACAGAAGGAGAAGCAATGGACAGACAACAGACAGGTGGGCAGTAGGTGTTAGTAAATTACAGATGGGGCTTTGATCTGAGTCTAGATGTGAAGGGAAGCATCTGAGTTATACTTGAGGAGCATCATTCTGATTGCTGTGAGGAGGATTAGGTTGCATGAAGGGGAAAGAGCAGAAGCAGGAAGGTTAGTAGAGTCTTTGATTCGGGCAGTGGAAGCAGATGGGTACATGGGTACATGGGGAGAAGCAGATGGGTACATGACATGTTGTGGAGGACTGTCTGCAAGATGCCAGGTGAAGTTTCCTGTAAGGAGTATCAAGTTCAGTGGGCAGGAATCTGGGAGATGCTGATGGAGGTGAGAGTGTGTGCAGGGGGAGGTGCACAGACTTGTAGCAGACCTGGACTGAGGAGTGTATGTGCTCCCCACTTTGGTTTCTAAGCTTGAGGTTCTGGCCAAGGAATGGAGGGCAGTGGTTTCCTGCTTCTGACTTCCTGGCTGAGAGCTGCTGGAACGCCCCAAAATAAGCCCTGCAGAACATGCGCTTCCTTTGCACTCCCTGAGTATTTTTATAAAGCATTCTTTCCCACCAAGAATACAGAACTCTCAGAGTGATGCTGACTTTACGGGCCATATTTGATGTAGTGTTTTTCCTTGATGGGTTCATAGATTCCTGCCTCCTTGCCCCTAAATCTCTTGCAAGGAGCCTTCTGTCACCCTGTAAGATGGATGTGGGAGGTTCAGGGGAACCCAGAAGAGCTGGGCCTTCAAAACTCCCCCTTAGCTTGAGAAGGTTCAAGGACTTTCCTGTTTCATTTACATTTGAATTCACACTTGCTGGCTTCTTGTGATGTCTTTTAATGGGCTGGGTTTTTTCTGAAAATCTCCAATTTTCAGTGCGAAATTGGTCTCCAAGAAGTTAGGTGATATAGTCAATGTCAGGTAGTGACCAAGTCAGGCTGGGAGCCAAGAGCCCCGACCAACACTTGTGCTTTGGCCACCAGGCCAGAGACCTCCCATATGACCTCATGACCTTGCATGTCCCATGGTCATCTTATAGTAAAGTAGGCCTAAGCTTGGAGATGCTTCAGAGATCATAAATCAAGTCATTAGGAATTCGCCACTGAAGCTTCTTCATATCATTCTCTTCAAATAGTCTATACTTACCAGTTTTTTTAAAAACTCTGACATCCTCTCAGTAATGTTTTGTTTTGCTCAACTGAATTCCTTTTAAAATTTCTTTCATATTGTCCATTCATTTAGTCAACAAACATTTATTGAGTTCTTACTGTATCCCAGGCATTGTGCTAGGTGCTAGGGATTGATTCAAAGATAATTTGGAGGCGTATGGAAGGGGAGTGGATAATTACAGCACAGTGAGATAAGTGCTATAATAGAGGGATATATAAAGAGCTAGAAATAGCACTATGAATAACATCTCCGAACAAATTGCCTTCTTTTCTCCTTTTGGATTATTCCCTTATGTATATTGCCCAAAGTGGGATTACTGGGTCATTTAAAAGATGAAAACAATTTGGCACAAAAAGATGTAATGACTTGCCTGGGGAATACAGCTCAATTTTCAACAGGGGGAAAAATTGTTGACAACTCCAGATTTAGATACCTCACCAGGAGGATCAGTGTTTTTTATACTACCCCATCAACATGGTGGCTTTTAGGTGAGGGACCTTTTTGAAACATGTCAGATGCATGTAGAAACACGCATTCTTATACTTAATCAAACAAATTAATTGTTAATTCTCCCAAAAATGTAACTATGTGAGTATAATTGTTTCCATTTACAAATGTGTCCATTTACAAATTTGGAAACTGCTTTCGTTAAAATGAAGTAATTTACTCAAGATTCCAAGTTAATTAGTGGGAAATCCAGGAAACAAGTGCAGTTCTTTTGATCCCATGATTCCCATGCTCTATTCACAAATTGGGAGTGCTTATGCTCCACCGAGGGCCTCGGATTTATTTAATGAGCTGTAGGGACTTTTCTCAAGAATTCAGGATCTATGAAATACGTAAAGAAGCCCTGTTCCCCAAGGTCATAGCAGGGAACAGTGTTCCTCCATGCACCCCCCTGAAAGGCCTGAAGGTCCCGTGATTCTGGACCCTGACCCAGGTCCTGATGGACAATGCATGGCCCAGCCCTGGGGCACAGAATCCCAAGTAAGGCTGAAACCTTGCCACAGTTACGCTTTGAATCATTTATTATTTTCCTAGTAAAAATCCCTGGCCCTGGTCCCTAAGACTCATCATAACCAACCAGTGATACTTAGCCACTGTGAACTTCCTTGATGGCTCTTCTCATTAAACCCTAAGTCAAACCTATTTCCCTGTCATTTCCTGGTAAACCCTGCATTTTTGGAACTGTGTGCTTTAGCTCATGCTTCTGTTCTCCTGAGATAACCTTTCCCCTCTTCATCCTCAGAAGGTGCCAATTGTGCAGAAGTTGTCCCTGATCATCTACTCCCCACCATCCACGTTCCCCACACTGACAGCAAGCTCTTTGTTCTCTGCTCTGCTAACTCATACCACGGTGGGCTCTCAGGCATGCAGTGTAACCATGTAATGCTCGTGTGCATGGGATCTGGATTCACATCCTGCTAGTGGTTCTTCCTAGCTGTGTGATATAAATAATCAAGTGGATATAAATAATCTCACTAGGTCACAGGGTTGGTATGAGTGTTTGTGTTATTATCCATGTTTCCTTTATGGTGTTTGCTGTCTGATACTTTAAGTTTCAACTCTCCTAGATCAGGAGCAGGAAGGGAGTCACATCTTGCCTGTACCTCTGACATGGAATCTATTACCAAGTCACCTTTAGGGAAAAAAGGATTCCATATAACCTAACTGGTGAAATTCATGCAGACCAAGTACAGGTCACAACCCCCAGTCCCGCAGTGCCAGGCCTAGCCAGGTGCTCTGTGATACGGAGTTTTGGGCACATACAGGACATTCCTAAGAGGCTTTGGCTCCTTCTACCTGAGTGACAGGAGGAAGGCTATGCCTGTGTTCTTCTGATTATCAAGTTGGGTAGTGCTGGCATTTTCCTGCTGGCAGAGTGGAAATCTTACTTTGATAGGAAACTTGGTTTCTTTTCTGAGTCTTTTATGGGTGACAGTCCCAGACTTAGAGGAAAGGGTCAATGCAGAGTGGTTTGGTGCAGCTTGGAGAGCCAGCTGGTTATCCGATCTCTCTGTGGGTGGGGCCACAGAGAAGGGGTCCCTTTAGAGGAAGCTTTCATTTCCATACTGCCCCTGCCACCCCTTGTTCTGTGTGGACACTGATCATGGAGGTGGTTCTTAAAAAGACAGCACTACAATTTAACTTTCTCTGTGTCATTTCCCAAAATGCTTTACTCAGAAATCTCCAGATCCAAGTTTTTTAGCCCGGCACAAGATCCTCCACGTTCTGACTGCAGCATTCCTTTCCAGATTCATGTCCTACCACATCCCTCTGTGTCTTTTGCCACTGATCTCTCCAGATTAGTCACTTGCCCTGAGAACACCCTGAACTCATCCTCCTCAAAGCACATCATGTTCCCTGGGCCTGGTTTCTTCTTCCTCATGCATGGAAATCCTCTTGGGTGTCCAGGCTCAGTTCAGAAGCCACCATCCACATGGTTCTTCCAGGCCTTCAAAGGGCACAGCATGTAATTATTATTTGTACTCTTTCATTCTGTCTTGTGTGTTTCAGTATGTCTCCAGTGCGGCTCTCGGCTTCTTGAAGCCCAGGCCATGTTTAGCTAGTGCCTGCACCTGCCAGATCCATGCTCGGCTCCTTCCTAAGGAACAGAAATGCTAACAAATGTCTGTTTTGTTACTAAATGCTGGATATCATGTCACTCAACAGTGGTGTCAGAGAGGAGTTCAAAAGCTCATGCTAGCGTTATTGATGACTTGTTTGTTGATGAATCCAGCCATTTGAATTCTCTTTATGAACTGGTCTGATGATCAGCCCACTGCTAGCCTTTCTCAGGCCTATTTCACACATACTCAGCAGATATGTGCTTAGTCCTAGTACTCTGAGTCTGTTATTTCACTGAAGAATGTGATGATAAGGTGAAATTTAGAAAGGATCTACCTGCTTCTAATGGAAACATTTTTTAGCTTGAAAATTCAGGCTTTTTTTTTTTTTTTTTTTTTCTATCCCGTGCTCCCAGAAATGTGGAAACAGCAGAACTAGCTTTTTAAGATATTATTTCTGCCTCTAACAATAACGTTGACCATCTACAGCACAGTTTTAACTGCAAAGCAATAAAACCTGTGTTATGGAGCTTGATTTGGAAGACTTGGGTCTAAGATCTGGCTTTCCCATGTACTAGCCCCCAACCTTTGTCTGATTGCCCTTACCCTTAGTTTTCTCAGTGATCAATTGGGGATTCTTTCTCATAGGATTGATAGAAAGTTTAAATGATATTTTGGAAATTAAGTTGCGATTTTTATTTCCGTGAGATTCATAAGCTGAATGTGAAGGCCATTTTTATTTATCTAATATATATGTACATATATATATTACATCATTGTGGATTTTTGTGCAGTATTTGATTTCTTCCGTCAGGTGTAGTTCCCATAAATCTCCCATCACCACATAACCCATGACCATCACCATAGTCCCTTGTGCTCTTCCTTATTGTTTTGATGCCTCTTCTTTCCTCTCACCTGCAGAATGTGTCTGATTTGTAGTTGCCTGCTAATATTTATTTATTTATGTATCATATTATTTTCCTAATCCCTTCTTTGGTTCTCCATAGTCCTCCTATAAGTGAAACCATCTGATGGTCTTCTTTTTCTTTCTGGTTTATTTAACTGAGCATAATCCTGAAGGTCATTTTTAAATAGCAGCTCCAAAAAGTTTGATTTTGGAGGAAAATGCTCGGATACATAAAATTTACATACATTTTTATTTCTTTTTCAAATGACAAGTAAGTGAATTATTTATAGTCAGGGGACATACAACATCTAACAGGTATAGGGGACATACATGGCTTATAATACTCATTGATAGTCTAAATAAATTGGAATCAAAGAACCATAACTTTGAGAGATTGTAGAAACGTGCAACACGGGGTGGGGGGGGGTGAACATTAATGCACATTACATGGAGGCTTTGTGTATGCTGGATTTGGGATTCTAGGAATTGACTTTATTACTCATGCCTGAGTGGGTAGGTGGTATTTGCCCTGTTTTGCAGACAGGGAAGCTTGAGGCCAGGGAGCTTGAATATTTTACCCAGTCCAATATCAAAACCTTGAACTCCTCCCTGTTTGAACAATGGTTCCTAGAAACTCCTTCCAGGTACAGATGTTACAAAATTTGCCTTCACTTTGTTGACCCTTAACCTCACTGCATGAACAGTCACTAATTCTGGGCCTGATAAAGCAATGGAACTTTTCAATCTTGTTGTCCCTTAACTTGTTTAACGAGTTCACTGTCTTGAATTTTCCTGCCAAGAATCTTCTCAATTTGTGTTCCTCTGACTATACCCACTCATCAACATTGACTTCCTTTGCTCCTTTTTTGGCAGATATTTGCCATTTCCATCTCCACATTGAGGTCAGTAGTGTATTCAAAGATGACTTAACTTTCTCTTAATAAACTATAGGAAGAAAAGAAAATTTATTGGCTAGTTCCAACATCTCCTCAATCCAGGTGTGGGAAAAAGTTGGGAGTTGGGAGTTGGGGGCTGTGACCTTTGACTTGAATCTGTAACTAACCAGAGATGACTTTGGGCCAATAGTTCCTTTTCTTTTCGGGGTTGCTGTGTCTTCATCTTTAAAGCGTGAGGGCACTACAAGGTGACTTCTAAGCTTTTAAAATTCTGCATGTTTTGTGGTGTCAACCCATCAATTTCTGCTGAGCTGCATAATCCTGCAGCTGTTTCTCTGATACTTTTCAATCTTTAGATTTAATCTATTCAACAATGTATAATTTTTTAAAGGGAAGCTTTTGTAGACACTTTTGAAATATACGGGTGGGGGGGAATAAATGGATGTTAAAAAATAGAAAACAACCAATTAAATAGTATATAGCATGTAATTCTCCTTGGAAACTTACCACGAAATTGAAGAGCACTTTAACAACTGGTAATTTAAATTGCATTTGAACTCTGCTAATGGTTTGTTTGCATGGGAACTTCAATCATTTCACAGCGGTTCTTTAGCAAATCTGCTTGTTCTCTTTATGGAAAAGAAGAAAAAAATTATTAAAAAAGAAGTTGACTACGGAAAAAGGAGACCACTTTCATTTGTGCATGGAGGGAAGCTGATGAATGTGTGAAAGATTTCCCCAAGGCTAAAGGGTGGAGAGTTTTGCAAAGTATAGAAATAGTGTTCTTTGCCACTGTTACAGAAATGATCCTGATTTATCTCCCTCTACAAGGAGAGATTTGGGTTTCCTGGGGATTAATATTTTTGATTTGTATGAGATTGCACTGTCCATGGGTCCAATATTGGCCCATTATCTGTTCCTTAGGCAGATTGAAATTAGGCATTTCTCTCATTTCAGCCTAGTGACTTGGGGAATTCTAATATCCTTGACAACCACTAGCTGGACTAGTGTTTTATTGGGCTCATCATGATCATGCTCTGTTGTCCTAATTTAATTTCTTTCTCCTGGTGGGATATATGGTGAGAACTTTGCAGCAGGTATTCAGAGGTCTGGGTATATGATTAACTGTGGGACTGAGGGTATGTCCATCTTCTCATTAAGTCAAAGTGCCAGTAACTGGGTTCAAGGATGCGAACCTTGGACGAGAGCCCCAGAGTGCCTGCCATATGGTGGTTGCTGAAGTCACCTCCTCCCTATGCTGACCCCTTGTTTTCTTGTCAAAAGAATTGAGATTGCTCACTTTTAAGGTCCCTCCTGATTTTCAGTTAATATGACTATTTGAAGATTGAATGAGATCTACACAGAATAATATATGATTGGTCAAATAGTGTCTAAGTTAACAACTATGAAAATGGGAGTAGTAACTGTGGATTTCGCCTTTAAATACAAAAGGCATATTTTGTCACTGTCCAAGGACTAGAATACTTGTCTGGTGAATATCTATTGCATGATGTTTAGCAAAAGTAATAGTTCTCAATGAAATGAAAACTCACCAGAAAGTGTCGAGACTTTCCTGTTCTCTGCTGCTCACTGGCATTCATTTTTCAGGCAAGGAAACTAAGATTCAGAGAAATCACTAGGTTCCATATTTAGTTATTTGTCTCTGTTTGTTGCAGTTCAGATTTTGCTGTTATATCTTTTAGTTCTTCAGGTGTTTCTAACCAGTTGAATTACCTCTTTCACCTTTGATACTATGATGAAGTGGTTTTCTTAGGCAAGCGAAGGTCTGCACATTGAGGCACCTGAATTCTCTTTCCTCAACTTTTTGAGATAAACGAGTGAAACACAGGAGCGAGCAAGGACCTTGGGAGGTGAGAGGTAAGGCCCTGGATTTGTGGGTTTTGAGCCTGATGTCATTTCCTGTATGGCCTAGCGGGTGAGCTCATGAATCTGGAAGCGCTAAAGCTGGTAAGTTGTTAGAGGTTCTTAAGTAACCTCCTTCTCCTATTTTGCACAGGGGGGAACACTGCAGCTCGGAAACAGAACTGAAGACAGAATCTAGTCACCTGATTTCCAGTCTTGTCCTTTTTGCCTTGTTCTACTCCTGGGCAGTCAGAAGAGGGAAGGAGTTTTTCCTCAACTGGTGAGTCCTGTGTGGAAAAGAACTTTTACCTTGTTGTCAATGTGCATGTTTCAATGAGTTTTAGAAATCTCTGCTTTCTATTTAAATACCAGTAGCTACTATGGACTAAGAACTAGAAAAGAACCAAAATATTCTTCCATTTTTTTTTTTTTTCTTGAGTAGACTTCACTGGCAGTGGATGAAATATAATAATGCTAATATAATGTGTGGCAAAGCAAAAGCAGGACTCAGCTCTTGAAAGGTGGCATGAAGACAAATTGGAAGAAAACTTAGAGTAATGAAGATTTTAGGGTGCCAATAATTGTATTGCTTTCTTCTTGCTCCTTTGGCATGGAGGGAAGCACTCTTGAAATTGCAAGACCAAAACGAAAATGTCAATGAACAGTGTTAGGGACATTTGGGAGGAAAGGAAATAATATTTGAGTGTTTACCCCTATTCAGGCACTTCTTCTGTAATCTTATTCTAGTTTCACAACAACCCTTTGAGGTAGGGGAGGCTGAATTTGCTTAGGCAGAACCTTTGTTTAAAGGGACTGCAGGCGCTCCATTGGGATCTGCGTTGAATCCTTTTCATACTTGAGAGGGGAGTGGTGACCAGGAAAGGTAAACTTTCCCTTGTGCTTTTAGAATTCCTGTGCTTAGTGGGTAGATTAGAACATACTAGTTTAAAGACGGAGGTGGAAAAAAATTAATGGTGCGGGGTACCCTGGACTGTGGGTGTCATCTGAAGATGATGGCTGGGGAGTTCTGGGAAAGACTTCCTTTAGAATTCTAGATCTGTGGTGTCAATACTGAGTCTGGTCCGTATGTGCCCCGAGCTTATACTGACCTTGTACTGAATATATTATATGCTTTGCCATGTTTATGGTGTCCTTTTCCAAAATGGAGCAGAGGATGCAATTGGGAAAACTTAATTTCCTTTAAAAGTGCCACTGAGTTTATAGTTAGCTTTTGTTGCCTTTTCATTTCTTAATGTATTTTGAAAGAATAATTGGCCTTCTATATGCCTATGAATCTTCATGAGATAAAAGGTTGGAAACTTTCTCTTTGACTTTGAAGCATTTTGGTGTGTTGAAATTTCTAACATGGTCTTGAACTTCTACCGCAAGCATACATTTAAGCATCAGGTGTGCATCTTTGTTACCTGCTTTGCCTCCTGATTTTTGGAATTTAAAATTGAATTGTGATTGACTATGGAGTCTTGAACTTGGATTAATAACAAAATTCTAGTCCAGAATGACGGACCAGGAGAGAGTGCCTTAATAGGAACAAGTTGGAAGAGACTCAGAAGTTTTTGTTGTCAGGAAACTAACTCAGAGCCAACAGTGGCTTTTGCCTTCTAAAGTGCTGACACAGCTTAGACAGCATTAGGTCGAGTATGGAGTCTAGAGCACAGTGAACATGACTCCTTCTGGTAACCCACACGTCCACAGCAGGGCGAGGTTGAGGTGCAGCTTGACCAGGCTTGGCTCAGTTTCTGTGCAGTGCTCCTTGCTCTGCCCTTTCCCTTGTGTGGGCCTCTTCCTCAGGATGTCACCTCATGGTCATGATATGACTGCCTGTGGTCACCCAGCTATGAGCCTCCTCCTTCCCATTTGAGATAGAGAGCCCTGTTTGCCATATTCCCTAGACTTGATTTCCTGCACCGTCCTGACCCAGTCACTGAAGCCATGAGGATGATGCAATGCTAATTGGTATGTAGGGAACCTGGATCTCCCTTGGATCTGAATTTGGAAATGATCTCACCCAATCCTCATGATAACTACACAGAGGGGAAGAGGTGATCTCCCAAAAGGATATCTGGTGTTGTAAGGAGGTGGAGAGAGGGAGGACTAGAGCCACATGGGTGACCAGAAATACTCCTGTTAGAACTCCTCTGTGGAGTCATTCTTATCTCATCCTCTGAAAATGACAATAGCCAACCAGTTTCGCTGCTCGTGGATGCTGAGAGCATCAGGAATGATGTTCCCCAGGAACAGGTAGAAGAATGAGACTCTGGGAATGCAGGATGCTCAGCTTACATGAGTATGGTCAAAAGAGGGACAACATCTCTTGGCCGTGTCTGTATCCCCAGGGTATAGTGAGATTGCTGGTTGTAACAGGTGCAAGTGCAGTTTCATGGAAAGTTCAAAGGTAATGAGTGTCCACTGCCCTGAGTTCTAAGTTCAGGTCTAAGTTCAAAGGTAATGAGTGTCCACTGCCCTGAGGGTGTTCTAGCAGGTACTGTCTAATTCTCTCTTGGAGAGCTTTAGGAATTTTAGCCCAATGAGGCTGAACTTCTTGGTTTAAGAGAATTAAACATGATTGACGGAAAGAGGCTTTGGGGACTAGAATGACTCAGGAAGTTTGTGAGTGGTTAAAAAGAGAGTGAGTATGGTGGGTCAGGTCTGCCAATGAACAGAAGCTCTGCTCTAAAAAAGCAACACCCTATCACCTTCTTCCTCCTGTCTACTTCTGTTTATTTAGAGTATTTGTGTTGTGGATAGACATCAGCCTGTTTTGCAGACCATAAAGTGTGGTCTGTATATGATAGGTCATTGCCCTTTTTTTTTTCTTATTTAAAGACTCACCCTAAATATAAAGAAATATAAGACAATGTAATGTTCAGGTCTCAGCACTGTGCTTTGTGCATGGTGTATACTCCATGTCTGCCTTCCCTCCCATTTTGCACCCCCCACCATCTCCAGGACTGCATGGGCTCTGATTTGTCTTCAAGATTTGGACAGTGGCTACATCGGGGAAACTTGGTTACTGTTGATGGTTGAGGCTGTGAATGAAAGTTATGATTGTTACTTTTCATATTTCCTTTTTCTCTAGGCAGCAGGAGGTAGATTCATAGACTGAGGAAGTCTCTATGCTTGAGAACCCCCTAGAAGCCACAGTCTAGCCCATTTGGCTCTTTCCTTGTTTGATTAGATAATCACACCTTCTGCTCCAGGCATGACTGGCCCAGTGGGAGTCAGGAAGGAAATTATTTCCCTCTGTTGATACTAGTGTACAATTGTTAATGGTAGCCAAGGGCTTTCAGTTTTAATATTTCCTTTTTGGTCTTCAGAAATATCAGGTATTAGTCTCTGCCGGAAGCAAAGCATTGGTCACTTCCGTCAGAGGTGGCTTTCTTGGCTCCCTGCAGTTTCTTGGTCAGGTGGTTTCTGGGCATGCTTCTTGCTTTTCATTGCTTTTATGTGACAGCTTCAAAAATCACAGAAGGATTTTCTGGGTCTGAACAGGGACCCAAAAAGCCTTCGGATACATACCACAGTCTTGTAACCTAATCCTAGAAGTGACACACCTTTTCCTCTGTCTTATTCTGTTTGCTGGAAGCAAGTCATTAAATCCAACCCACACTCACGGAGAGGAATTGCATACTAGGAGGTGGAGTTACAGGGGCCGTCTAGGGGCTGCCTACCACAGATACCCTGGGGTACATGGCTTGTGCCAAGGTGGAAGTAGGGCTTATGTGGAGCCACTGTATAAACACAGAGCTCCTCTGTGAATCAGTTTTATTTGGAGTGCTTTCTTGGGGAAAAGTCCACTTAAAATCTGAATATAAACATTGATATATAATTGTACAGAATGCAAAACTGGCATGGCTTTTTAGAGGAAAAACACAAGTTTTCAATTAATGATCCCATACCTCTCGTTTCTACTTTCCTTAGCAGTTAGAGCATCTTTGGTGGAAAATTTTGAATGTTTTTGCTTGACCTCTTTGCTATACAGGTGAGACGTTAGACCTGGAGAGCTGACTGACACTTTCAGGGTACAGACCTGTGGATGACCATAGGGGCTGACCGAGGTGCCTTGGACTCTGGCCCAGGGCTTCCCCTCTACCTCTCCATAAGGCTTCTGCTTTGTAATCATACATTCATATAACATCGTAACCCACACAACACTTAGGCATCTTTTCTCTGCTTTTTATAACCTTATATCTTGTCCCAGAAACAGACTAGGGGACGTAGGAAAAACTGTGTACTCTTTTTGCCTTGATACTGTTAAATCTCAGGGTCTACATTTCCTGTTGGGTCATGTGGTACCCCGAAATGGTGCATAAATCAGTGTTCCTTGGCTCAGACAGTGTGTCTCTGCAGTTCTGAATAACATTTGTATTAAGGACAGCGAGCCAATACACAACATTACTGTGAGACTGACAGGATCAGACATAAAACCTTAGCCAATACCTTCTGTCTGGCATAAAGTTCCTTTCCAGAGCGTCCGTCTCCAGCCTCCCCCTGCCCGAAATAGTCTTTTTATAAAACCCAGCTCGGCAGTACATTTTATAGAAGATGACAGGTTCCCTTAGAGGCCACCTTTACATCCCTAAAAAAAAAATGAATGGAAATGCAGGGCTTAAAACTATGGTCAAGCTCATTAATAGCCCTGCTGCCCAAAGAAGGAGCCAGCCCTGGTCACTGAGGCTATCTGTAGCCAGAGCTTAGAGCTACTTGCTGTCCCACTGCCCCTTTCAATTGCAGAATTCTTTAGACTTTCAGAGCTTTTAATATGTCTCTTATTAATTCTTCATTTTTTAAAAAGATTTTTAAAAAATTTTTTTATTCATATAAGAACTGGGGTACAGGCCAGAGGTATGGGCAGTGAGAGGCCAGAGGTGTGGGCAGGAGAGACAGAGGGGAACAGAACAGGCAGATGGACTGAGACACACTGCTGAGGGGAGCAGCGGGCGAGGCAGGAGAGGTCTGCCTCACCATGTGTGTCCCCTCCCTGGCCGGCGGCAGGGATTGAACCTGTGCTGCAGTGACTGCGGTTTGCTTCATAGTGTGTTGCTCATCCCACTGTGGCACCAGGGGAGGCCCTCATTCTTCACTTTTTATTGAAAGTTTATGTTAGGAAATAATCTAAATTGGGTGACGGCAACATGATAAAGCAGGTTTGGAGTAAGAAGACGTGTTAGCTGCATACTCTTACTTAAGTCACTTAATCTTTTTCAAACAGGTTTTCACATCTGGAAGGGATGGGTGAACAGCACCTACCTCACCCTGTCTTTTTGCCCACAAAGCAGTGCAGTGTATACAGAGGGCCTATAGGGTTTGGTCCTTAGAACACGGTTGGTGCATCTTCAGTGTCAGTTTCAGGCCACCTTAATCATCTGCAGCTGCTAGAAAGCTGCAGCGAAAGCTCTTTACTTTCATTGACGATTATCTCTGTCTCACTTTGTGCCCTTGCCTCAGTTTGAGCCAGACTGGCAGCATTTATATATCGGTTACTCCAGATTTGATGTTTTCTTGAAAAACTAACAGCCTTAACATTTATAATTCTACTCAGTGGTTCCTAAGACATAAATACCGACATCATAATATGCTCATATTTTCTGGTATTTGAAAATATGGGAGTTCTGGGAACAAAATATTCATACACAGTTCTTCCTGAGAAGGGCCTTCGGGTGTTGGGGTTTCAGTAAGGGTTGGTTTTTCATGACAAGATCGCTAGTCCAGAGGGTGAACACCACTCAGCTGCCATCAGCCACCTCTTCCTTATAAATGGACGCTTCTCTGGGACCTGCCCAGAACTGACCCTCTTTGGTTCCTCTTTGGATTTCTCTAGGATGACATCACCTCCTCCTGCCTCAGTGGCGACTGACTTGAGTTATATCAGTTATTAAAAATGATCTAATATTTTCCTTTTAAATCTAAAGCCTGGCTCATTCTATGATTAAGCTAGTGATTTATTTATAATATGGTACGAGACGGCTGCAGCCACTCTATGATGTAATCTAAGAATGACATGAAAACAAAATAGGCTTTTACATAATGAAAGTGTTCCTGTAATACAGTTTATAGCAAGGCTGTTTTTTTTTTTTTCTTTGCCATTAAGAATGGAGAAATACTCTTTACTTTTCCTACTCCACTCTTTTCTTATATTCCTTTTCTGTGTATGAGTGTTTTGCTTTTCTCATTTATATGTCTTAAGGTCTTTGAGCTAATTAAAAAAAATCAGCATTTAAAACTCCACAAAGACTGGTTTACTCATCTAATCTTGTCATCTTCTTAGTTAGCCCTCCACCACTATGGCCTCTGTCATAGTTGCTACTCTGCATAACAGCCCCCAGGTTCTGCTCAGCCACCCTTCCTTTGCTTATTCTGTTCTTTCTATTGGCAGTGCTTCTCCGATCCTCAGCTCCTTCTGCTGAAGACAGATACACCGCATCGGTTCCTACAGAGAGCACTCTTCAAGCCAGCTCAAAATTCCTCCAAGTCTTCTCTGAAGCCTCTGCCCTCTAAGTAAAAACCCTTTATCTGTACATCTCATGGAATTGGATACAATAGCTAGATTCTCACCCCCACTCCAGGGAATGATCACAGAATATTAAAGTTAGAAGAGATGTGACATAGTGGAGTGGGAAGGGCTTTTGTGCTTCCTGCTCAGCTCTGAGCACTGAGACATGAAGATACATGTCTGCTTGGTGTATTGGCAGTGGCTCCTTGAGACAATTGTTGAGAATGCTGAAGCTGTATCCTGTCTGAGTAGGAAAGAGTTCATGACCATTTCACAATAAGTGCCATGATTGTGGGGCGTGGGGGAAGGGAATAAGGAGGCATATAAGAGGTATCTTGGCTATTTTGGGGACTAGTTTATTTGGCAATCTCTGTTTGTTTTACCTTCTGGAATACTTTGAGATGCTGACAAAGTTACACAGCAAGTACTGGCTAGAACACGATTCTCAGTTCTAGAAATGGTCAAAGACTATATGGTCTAATTTCATGTTAGTTCCTTCAGGCTGACTGTGGGAGTTGAAAAGCTGAGATAAGCAGGACTGGCAGGTTTGCTTGGAGACACAATATTCCCTAAATCTGTGTGTCCTTGAAATTGGCAGGGATCAGGAGATCCCTTCCACCTCTTTGTCTTTTTGCCTCCAAGGAAGTAAAATGTATGCGCTATTCTAAATAATGTCAAGATGGCATCTCATGGTCTAGATCAGAAAGGCAAGGAGACTCTGCCAGGATCTTAATGTGGGTTAGGCTTTACTGAGTTAACCATTAATCTTTTGTTCCTCTTGATCTGAGATGAAATGCTTAGCTCTCAGTAAATACTAAGTTGCTTGAGCACCAGATCAGTCCTCTATCTCCCCCAAAATGTCCTGGCATAGTGAGAAAAAGAGATAATAGAAAGGAAGTGGGTAGTCTAGGATGACCAATGGCACTAGAAACCAGAGCCCTTTAGGGATGAAGAACTGCATGTGATTAGTGTGGAGAAGAGGGGACGGAGATGGAGGAAGAGTGAGACCCTGCCATGGACGGGGACGCAGACTCACTCAGAAGGCGTTCTGGGAGCAGTGGTTGAAATAATAGGAAGATTTGATGTGGAAAATCTTATTGTTATCAAGATTAGACCCCAGATAGGCTGTGCAGTCAGAGGATTATATGTTCTACATCACGGCAGGTAATTAGGTAGACAGATGCTCATGGTTCCTTTGCAGGGCTTAAAAGAAGTTGGGCTGCATGTCCTTCAGGGTTCTCTCTGTTCTGAGGTTCAGGAATATTCTGAAGACACATTTTGTGTGCACTTAGATAATTTCCATTTTAAAATGAAGTCTTTGTGAAGGAGAGTGATTCTTCCTTTCTTCATGCTCTTGGCAAACATAAATGCTGACTTATCTTGGGCAATCTTTTGTCCCACTTAGCATTATTGATGAGTGAAAGGAGGCTAACTGAGGATGTCTTAGTACTTTTTTGTACTGAATGTATTTTTGAGGATGATGTTTGTGCTTCTTTTCTGGTTCCAGAGAATTCTTTTCTGTAGGCCTTCTTGAACCTCTCCCACCCACCCAAATTTGTTAGCAGTATGCTTTTTATGTACCGTCAGAGTACTTTTTTGGAAAAAAAGTTTCTATTGAGGTACATTGGTTTATAATATTATGTAGGTTTCAGGTGTCAAACTTTCTAGTTCCATCTCTGTGTGTAATGTTATGTTTGTTCACCTTTGAAAATCTAGTTTTCATCCTTCACTCTAAAATTGACCCCCTTTATTCAGTTTCCCTCTTCCCTAGCCCCTTCCCTTTGGTAACCACTATTTTGGTCTGATAGTCTAAAGTTTGTGTTTTTTTGTTCAGTAGTTTAGTTTCTTTATCTTCTACATGTATATCCAGTCACATGATGTTTGTCTTTCTCTATCTGACTTATTACACCAAACACAGTATTCCCTCTAGAACAAACCATGTTGTTGCAAATGGCAGGAATTCATTTTCTTCTTCCTGCTGAATAGTTTCCCATTGTGTATATACACAGCCCCTTCTTTATCCATCATCTGACAGGGGACACTTAGGTTGTTTCCAACTCTTGGCTATTGTAAATAGTACTGCAATGAGCAAAGAAATTACTTGTTTGTAAAGAGGGCTGCACAAACATATACTTGTTTTTGTATTTTTCTGGTAGTTGACCAGAGTGGTATAAGTGGATGATGTAGAATTATTTTTGATTTTTTGAGTTGCATACCTCCATACTGTTTTCCATAAAGGATGAAACAATTTACATCCCCAACAATGGTATGCAAGGATTCCCTTTTCTCTATACCGGTCTCTAACACTGATTGTTTCTTGTCTTTGGGATTATAGCCTTCTGACAGGTGTGAGGTGACACCTCATTGTGGTTTAGATTTGCATTTCTCTAATATTAAGTGATGGTGAACAACTATGTTGGTCTGTTGGCCATCTGCATGTCTTTTCTGGAGAAGCATCTCTTCAGATTCAGAATATTTTGTTTATATACCCAGTAGAGCATTCATGTCACTTTGTTCTGCCACATAAACAGATTTTCTGCCTGCCTTCTCCACTAGTTGTAGAAACTCCCTAAGAGTACGAATCCTGTCTTACTCCACAAAAAGATAACACGAGACTTAGTGTAATCGTTTATAAATTATAATGATAACTCGCTAACATAGCTATTTATTGAGCACTTAGTAGGTGTTAGACATAACTGCAGGTACTAGAAATAGAATTATGAACAGACAAATCTACTTAATGGAGACTCAAAATACAAACAGTAATGAGTAAATTTATAATATTTATTGATCTATTTTTAGAATAAAAATCAAGCAGGTCAAGGGCTTAAAGGGTGGGGAGGACACAGATGTAATTTTATTGGTCTGAGAAGGTGTTGCTGAAAAGAGTTCTATGAGCAAGAGCAAGGGTCTGAGCTGTAGTGGAGTGTTGGAGATAAAGAGTGTAAGGAGAGGTCACTTATGCTAGTGAAATTAGTTGTCACAATATATTTATTAAGCACACATTGAAGAAGCTCAGGGAAAAAAGTCTGTTATTTAAATAAGCTGTAGAAATCTAATGAAAGGGCACAGAGGGTACTTTTGGCTTTTAGCTTTGAGACAGCAGAGCTGTAGATAGGCAGCTAGGACAGTGGTGCTGGACAGCGCACATGTCCAGTTGCTGTGGGTTCTGGTTTGCATCCTATCTGCAGCCTCCCTAGCGGAGACTCCCCATTCTGATTATCTTGCTCTTCGGACAGGCGCACCTGCAGGAGGCAGGGGCCCCCGGTGCAGATGGGCAATTGCATGCCTAATCACCCATTCAGACACCCACTTATTTGTTTTCCACATGCAAATCTGGTTTTTTTTTTGCAGATGGATTTAATATATTTGTTGCTTCCCCATTTTATTTAAAACCAAACAAACGACCCAGCTTGCCAGTTTAGGACAGCAAATAGAAACATGAGTATTAGCCCTGCGTGCTGATTACACGGATGAGAGGGATCCTACGCAAATCAGTCTTTTCTGTGCTCAGTTTTATTTTTGCTTTAATATTGCCCATTATCACTCTTATTATTGGTTTTAATAAGAGTTTTAAAGAGGGATGTAGTATTTTTTTCCCCTAATCATTATTTCAATATTTTAGTCACCCTGTTTTTGCTGTGTGGTTTCCAGTTTTACCTTTTTAGTTTCTGAACTTCTGGTCTATTGCTTAAAAAACAAACAAAATAAAACCAACAGCAACAAAAAGCAACAAAAAGGCCATTATAGAGTCTTCAAAGGCCATTGGCAGGTGGTGCCCACAGTTTCTTTAATCTGGAAATAAACAAATAAACAAACACAAATTAGAAGTAGTTGCCCTGTTGATGTGCTATTATTATTTATTGTACGGGTTCATGCAAAAAGTCATTTCCATTGGTCTAGGAGTCTGTAGGTAAACACTAACACCAGCTAGAGGGCTTTGGTGCATGTTTGCTTTTATTTCTAACGAAATATTTCAAAGCTCTAGAGTAGGATGACAGAACTGGTATATATTTATTTTATCCTGAAAGCCTCACTTGACACTTAGGGAAACTGAGGCTAAGAGAGGTTAAAATGAATTGTCCAAGGTTAAATCAGAGAGTAAGAGGTAGGACTGGACTTGAGCAGCTGGAACTCCTGTGCTCCTGGCCCCCTCGCCCACCTGGCTGCTAGAGGGCTGCCTCTGTGGCCCTAGCAATGGACAGACTGGTGGCGCCTGCAGGGCATCTCATTTCAAGGTGAGTTCTGTGTGTCAATGGTGATTGTGCTTCTTTTCTCTCTCATAAACTAACTTAAAAGTCCTTTTGGTTTCAAATCTTAATATGAGAGGCAGTGTTGGGGAATGTGGGTAGGAATTGCTTTCCATTTGCCTACCGAGGCTGTAGATGGGGTAAGAGGGCACGCTTGGGAGTCAGTGTTTGTGTGTGTGTGCATGTGTGTGTGCGTGGACACGCACACAGGATAGAGAAAGAGGGTGGAGTGGGAAGGAACAAAATAAGAGGGGAGAAGGCAGTGGAACTTCATAATTGGGTACAGATTTTCTGAGCCAGAAAGAAGGATATAGCTTGTTGAATGAACTTGATCTTGTAGAGGAGGAACCTGAGGTCCAGTGTGGTTGAGCCTTGCCTCCAGTTATCCAACTATGAGTATACAGACAATGAGTGTAGTAACATCCTGTGATAGAAATTCTTATTTGGAAAAGCACCACGAAGTAAGTATTGTGCTGACCGATGAACCAGTAGGCTGCTCATGGGGCAGAGGCATCTGCCTTCTTTGCGGTTTTTTTCTTCTCTCAGACATGGCTTTGACAGGAAGAGCATGTGGGGAAAACTTTCTCTGCCTATGCACGTAACATGTACGTAACCAGACCTCCGATAGCTCACTTCTCAGTGGCATGTTTACAAACGGGTATCTGAAATGTTAGATTTGGAGATCAAGGCCAGTTCGGTAACATTTTGTGGATCTTTTGTATGTTCTTAAATATAGGACCCTTTTGCTTTTAAATGGAAAATGTTAGGACACTTTGTGGGTGAAGTCCGAGGTGATATTTTTTGGAGGCGCCCACAAGCAGGAATGTCTGAATGTATGAATAGGCCACTTTCTGTCTGGAGCTTATTCAGAGAGTGTTTATGTTCTGTGTAGTGGCTGTAAGAATGGGAAAGGGTCCTAAGGATAGCCATGATTTTGAAGGAGCTGAGGATGATGAGAACGGACATACCAAGGTGTGGGCATGAATTTAACCTGCTGTGCCTGTGCTCCGTGCAGGGGCCTCTCTGCAGCTGCTTGCCCTGAAGTCCATGCTGTCTGTTTCTCTTGCTGATATGCATAGCTTGATATAAATGCTTCCCGCTGTGTGCTAGACAATTCCAGACTCCAGTGGCAGCCTCTGTGTCTGTGCACACACAGCGTGGTAGGGGTCTAGTTGTCTCCTTATTTGTCCCCTCCATTTCTCCTTTCTGTCCCGTTCCTACCACCATCGACCTCCCCCTTTGAAAAAAAAGTCATCAGCATTGTTTGAAAGTTCATTTATGTTGAGTTGTTTGTGTTTTGTAACTAATTTGTTTCCTGTTCATATCTGAAACTAATTCATTTCGTGTGATACCACATTATAACATCCTCATGTTCTCATTGACTCCGTGATTATTCTTTTACTTAAAAAAAACCAAACTCTCCCCCTCAAACCTCAGACTTTCTCATCCATAGGGACAATCTATTTTTAAAGAAACTTTAGGGATTTGTTGACTTTGTTAGAACTATTACTATACAAGCAATTCAGATGACAGAATCCTAAATTTAACTTGCTTTTCTAAAAACAATTTCTTTTTCTTTTAGCTTCAAGGAGTAGCAGTGGGGAATAGGGCGGTCTGAAAAATCAGAAAAACATAGCAGATGAATTGCTGCTTTCCAGCGAGGCACGTGGAAAAAAAAGGCTTTTATTTCAGTGATCTCTCTGCTCATTGGAAAAATCCAGGCTAGTGGATTTCATGATCAGGAGGCCGTGATGCTCGCAAGTTACAGTGAATGACCAGGGTCTGTGGCAGGATAGAGGATGCTTTCTTACCGGGCTCAGGAGTGTTAAGAGGCATGGCATATACAAGTCATTTTTTCCAGTTGGGTCATGTTTAAAGGATAGGTCCTCCAGACCTCCAGTTGTGCGAAGCACAAAGGGATCCAGAGCTTTCAGAGTCAGTTTTAACGTGGGTTGTAGTTGTAACACGATCAATGGCCACACTGATTCCTATGATGTATGTCTAACACATTTCTTACTTATAGACACGGACCCTGTGTCTTACGTCTCCCAGCTTCGGTGGTGTCTCTCTTTTCAATTCTTCTTGCCTTCAGTTCTATGAGGCATTAAAAATAACACTAAAATAGGGGGGTGGAGACCCCTTTCTGCCACAACCACCTGCAGAGCTATTTGCAAACATTTTCATTTATTCAACAAAATTTAAATGAACACTTTCTACATGGCAGGTACCAGAGGGAAAAAATGTACGGACATGGTTCTTACGCTACTTACAGTCAAGTGTAGAGAGAGCTAAGCACATATACACAAATAGAACATGAAGTGACTTCTCCTTTCTGGATCTCTCTTTTGCATATGTAAGAGCCAGAACTGGGCTAGGTGTTAGCCAGGATCCCTTCTGAGGCTAGCATGTAGTCATTCACACGAAACTCATTAAACACCCAATAATCACTCATCCAACTGAAGTTTGGCAAATATTTCTCCTTTCTCCCCAGTTTCTTGGGGCTGCTGTTGGAGATGAGTGAGGCAATATCTACAAATGCTTTAATAAGCAAGTTGGAGAAAGGTATTATATAAGTCTGAGGTATTATTATTAATGGAGAAATGAAAACAAGGACCGATGTTTTGAGAGCCAGAACAGATGGCTCTTTTGTTTGGAATTTGAGTATAAAGGAGAGAGAAAAAGAGATACTTGCCATATTGTTTAGGCCCTGAATGTGAGTGACTTTAAAATGCCAAAACAATCTGGTTAGGAAAGTCCCCTGGATTCAAAATAGCTCCTCCACTGATCAAACTATAATTAATATAACAAAAAATGACAGTAAGAAAAATCCTAATAAGAAATGCCACGGTGACAATTGACACAACCTAACAAAAACTCCCATTTTTGCGTCAACTCGAGAAACTTAATTTTTCCTGTCTTCAGGAGTTATACCACACAGCAGAACAAATTAGTGGGAACGGATTTAAAACTGTTTCGTTCTAAAGTCATCCCCGCCCCCCAAGTTATTTCAGTTTCCCATGACTCATAAAGGAAATCTTCAGGATTCACAAGAAGTTGGCAATCCTCTCCCACCTGTGCTGTTGGATACTGAAAGAAAATGGTGCGATTTGGGGCAGTTTAATTAGAGAGCAAACCTCAGAGAGCCTGGCAGCGTTGCGGAAGGCTGAATC
This sequence comes from Galemys pyrenaicus, assembly GCA_019455555.1. NCBI lineage: Eukaryota > Metazoa > Chordata > Mammalia > Eulipotyphla > Talpidae > Galemys > Galemys pyrenaicus. The sequence continues at coordinate 1,054,302 of JAGFMF010011696.1, forward strand.
TGGGGGTTCTTTGAGAAGCTTCATGAAGAGTTGTGAAATGGTTTCTTCCTCTCTTCCTTTACTTCTTAACTTCTTTCAACCCTTCTTTGCAGTACACAGTGGATTTACTTATGCTTTTGGCTTGATGCTTGGCCTCTGTGTGCCCATCACTCTGAGAGGTGTGTCACAGGCCCCCAAGCTGGGAGTGTTTATTAAAACATGCTAGACTCTTAGTCCAATGGGCTCTCTAACCTGTGCATGACCAATTAGGGAGATCGAAGTCTACCTGAGCCTCAGTTTCCCCACTGTGGAAAAAGGAGGTTTGCTAGAATGCTTATGCTGATACTTACCTGAGTTCAGACTCACATCTTTTTATATACAGCTGTAGGAAGGCTGGAATGACTTTTAACTGGTAGAGTGTTTAAAAACAAGCATGTGCCCTCAAGAAAAGAAAAAGATGAGGTGGCAATTACCTCGATGGAAATGACAATCCAAACCTCTTTCTGAAATGACTCCACTCCCTGCCAGCCTGGGATAGCAGCGTGGCAAGATCGGGGTGGTCGTCCCATTCCCAGGCCCAGGGGAGAAGCACCTGGATTTCTGGGTTCCAGTCCTTCCTTTGCTGTTAACCATGTGGTACCTTCTTGAAGTTTTCTTCCAGTTGGAATTTGCTGACTGGGCTGATTCAGGAAAGCAACCAGAAGAAGACTTTCTGCCCAGCCTTCAAGGCCCGGGTTTTGCTCAGAATGCTCTGAGGCTCTCTGTGGTGTGTTCACTGCGTCTCATTAGAACCTAATTTCTTTGACCATGGAGTCAAGCCGGAATTGGTACTGTCAGGTGCAGAGGCACCATTTCAAATGTCACCCTGCTCGCCCGCCTCTTCCCCTGGTGTTCACACTTCCCCTCGCCCTCACCACACTGCACGCTTACTCAATAGTATGTGTTTGTTTTTGTCCCGGACTGTCAGCTCAGCCATGTCCTGCTCGTTTCTGCAGCCTCAGCATGTTTGTGGGTACCTGACAGGTAGTAAATTTTCAATATATGTCAGTTGAATGCACGAATGGTGGATGGATGACCCTTTCTCCTTACCAGGTCATGAGTTCTTAGGGGCATGGACCATGACTAATGAGTTTTTCTCTTTGAGAGCAGCATCCAGCCTAGGGTTTGGAACACAGGGTGTAATCAACTGCTGTTTGTTGAACTGTGTGAAGAAAGGTGGAGATGGATGCAAAGCAGAGAAGGCATACTTAGATTTAAGTCAGTTATCTTGGTCACATTCAGTATCTTTGGAAAATTGTGCTGACAGAGGATATAGAGCATTCGTGGGTCTCTCATTGAGCACTCTGGGGTGGGGTAATTATTCCTGCCTTTTTCCTCACATCCTACCAGGGACCTCTTCACTGTCTGAGCTAGTGGCTCATTCTTGGTGTCTCATTCTTGGTCTGTTGCTCTTGTCAGTTTTTTTCCCCCTCTTCCTTGTACTCACCATTCGAGTCTTGAATTAGGGTAACTCATTTGCAAAATTCTGCCTTATTTGATTTCATATAGTTTGTGGGTAGGACTGTTTATTTCTTCTGATTGTGTTCCCCACAGGTTCTGGCACAGAGAAAATGCTAGGAAATGTTTGCACACTTGAATTTCATTTCACTCCCTTTGCTTTCCTATTGCCTTTCGCCCACTTAGGAGCGGGCTTGTACAATAATGGGGTCAGACAATGTACATGGCAAAGTAAACTTAGAAATAAAATAACAAAACTTGTTTCCTTTTTCAATCTCCATATTTCTTGTAGATCAAAATAACTTTGCTTTTGGGTGTGCCTTACCTAATTAAAAACAAATCAAATAATGGTGAATGTACTGTGCTACTCATAGTATTCTCCCTCTGTGACATCTTGATGTTAGGGATAACAAACAGATTTCTGCTTCATGACCTTGCTTGTTGAAATATATATTCAAATTTTTTTCATTTTGCTTCTTGGCTGATACTATAAAATAGTGTGAAATGATGTGAGGCTTTTCTAAAGGAGAAATGACTTAGAAAATTCATTGGATGATCTATCTGCTTCTTAATTATTTTGTCATCTAAAGTGAATTTCTTTATCCTTGAGATTTCTTTATTTCTAAAATAAGAATGGTGAGCAAAGATGATGTTCATATCCTTTTTTGTTTGTTTATTTATTAACATTAAACCCATAATGGCAGAGGACTTTGGAAACAATTATATTTCAATATATCTAGTTCATTTTTCTGCCCTTTAGGTGGGAGTGGTCACCTCCAAGCCCCTATAATCATCAACCTCAAGTAACTTTTAAGAACCCCAAAAGCAGATGCCCTGTGAATCTTGTACCTAATTTGTGTTTAATGCCCTTTGCCTCTTCTCAGATCCTAAACTCAGGTTTTGATATTTAATTATAGGCACTTCTTTCCTTTTTTATAAATGATATACCGACTGTATTTTACTTCTATTTTATGAAATCTCTGAACTTTCCAAATCTTAGTAATTTAAGCTGACAAAATAGGGCTTGTGATCTCAAGCATTCCTGTCTAGTTCTTACACTTGTTACCTCAGGATTAACGTTTTCACTGGAAGAAGGTGAAAACCTGTGAGGCTTGGAGACTCTGAGGGTAGGTGTGTGAACACACCCACTTTCCCTACCCTCTGAATAGATGAGACACAGTGTAGGGCCTCAAATTTTATCTAACTAAACCAACCAAATTCTTCAGTTCTCATAGTACTGATCTTCTTACTTTGTAGATGGGAGAATGGAGGCGTCGAGGCCCTAAATATCTTACTCAAATTACTAATCCATTAAATGACTTACCAGTTTATTTACCTCAGGACCTTCTCAAAGGAGAAGTTATGTGATCTCATTCTCTTTGGCTAGAGATGAGTGAAACTAGATCCTAGACCTGGAGAGGGAACTCTGATTGTCTCTCAGGTGAACCAAAACGGGAACTCCATTCTAAATCTATACTTAGAGGTCCAACAGGGAAGCCTGTGACCTTCAGAAGTCAGAGAAGCGTGTCAGTGTGGAGTGTGGAGACCTGAGTGTGATGGAACTCAAATCAAGTGAGCTTTCTGAGCCTCATGGGTCTTGTCTGTGAAGTGGGTAAGGACCTTTTTTCTGCATGAAGGCATATTTTTCCAGACAATCTCTGGAGAGTCTTATTACCCTAGGATCGATGACACTGTGAGTAAGCACAGTCCACAACCAGGTACAAGTTGCCAGGTACTCTGGTGAGGAAAAATAAATGAAGCTATTTTTAGAGCCTTAAACTATTTATAGATTAGTTGGTAGACCAGTATTACTTCTGAAAAGGTAGGTTATACTTATATATATACAGGAGGTCAATTCTGACATTCACATTTGCAAAATACTTCAATGTACTAATTTTTTTCTTTAGATTGGTGAAACTGGTTTGTCATTTTATTTTTATGGAAACCGAACCACTGAGAGGTAATAAAATGCTATCAGAGTCCATCTAAGGACACTGTAAGGCAGCAGATGGTTGAAGATTTTCCTAGAATTTAGGAGCTGCACAGGCATTTAGAATCTTCCAGTCCAATGGTTTGCAACCATGTTCACCTGCTCAGATCTCCCAATAAACTTTTAAAAAATCCCTTTCCCTAAGATGCTCACCTGAATCAGTGTCTGTGGGTGGGACCTGAGCTTCAGTCCAATTTTAACTCTCCTTGGAAGAACCACCGATATAGAAGATCAGGACTTTTGCTTTGCTTCTGTGACCATGATTTGGTCAACATCTTACTCCATGGGCTGTCTTCTGGGCATTCACTTCTCTGACAGCCACATGAAATCTGCTGCGTGACAGAGAAGTTCATTCAAACAATGTGAGTGCACTGGGCACTACTTAAAAAGTTCCTGAGTTCTGTAAGGGCATGAAATAAATGTTGTGTAAAGGAAAAGAAGAAGTTAACTTTTTTATATTGGGACATGACTTCTTTTATATTTCTAAGAACGTTTATAAATGATAGCACAGAATATATTTCATTGCTTTGGTTGCTCAAGGTCTTTTTAAAATATGTGCAATAAAAATACCATTTAAACTAACTGACCTTTTTATTTTAATGCTTTTTGGAAGGGAACAATCCCTAGTATTCAGCTGCAGTATAATTTTATATACCTACATATATTTACATATATATCTCCAGTCAGCAGAGCCCAAGTGCCTGTTTTGGAATGAGAGGGCTGAGAGTTTTGCTGCCTTTCCAGATATTTTACCTATTTCTGTTTAAACATCAACTTCTATTTGGCTGATGGCGCTTGACCTCATAATGTCTAACCTTCACATCTTTTTTTTCCCCCTCTCTAAACTTATCCACGAAGGAAACTTCAAGGCCTCAGTCACTGATTTTTCCTTCTGCTGGGAAGTCCAGGTGTGCAAGACCAGGCAGCGCAGGTCACCTGGTCCACATTTTGACAGTGAGTGCTCCCTCCCCTGCCCCCATCCACCGAGCAACTGGTCAAACCGAGCCTCAAAGGTCCCTGCTGATGATTTAGAAATTTTTAAAAAATACCTGAAATATGTCTTTTTAGTAATGGCTCTTCTCCCAACTCCAACCTTGCTGTTTCTTAGAGTGAACTGGAATTTCAGAGGCTTAAATTGACCTACAGATCTGTAATTCTAGCCATTGCTAGATGCCCGCCTGCATTGTTAGGTGTTGCTCTCCCATGGCAGTTTTAAAAGCAGAAGTTACAAACTTTTTATTGTTAAGAAATTAAATTTCTTTGCATAGCTATGAAATGTATATGCACATAAATATTCTATGGAATGGAGTAGCTTGGTCTGAGTTTATATATTTTCAAATCATGTTCAGAAATAGAGCTAATTCTCAACTACTTTTTTTGCATCTTTATCCCAGGGGTTATTTTTTCCTTTAATTTTTTATTGTAAATGATTTCAAACTTTTTACAAAGTGGCAAGAATGAGAATATAGTCTTATTTATAGCTTGAATTACACACATATGCTTTTATATAGATTCATCTATTGCTAACATTTTCCCCAATTTCACATATATCTTTTAAATATATGTATAATATCTACATGTACTTAAAAAACTTGTTCTAAAGTGTTTTTGAGTAGATAGCTACATACTTTGACACATCATGGCCCTTTATCACTAAATACAGTACAGACTTTGTAAGAATAAGGACACTGTATTCTCGACATACTTACTAACTTTAGGGCATTAACATGGATTCAGTGCTTTAACTTACTCTCTATACTCATTTTGTCCAGTTGTGTTCTCAACAGCTTCTTTTGCCTCTAGTAGAGTTCAGTCTAAGGTCAGGGGCTGAATCTAATCATCACATCTCATTAGTCTCCTTTAATCTCAACACTCTGCAACCTTTCCTTGTCTTTTATGGCATTGACACTTTTGAAGAATACAGTGCCCCCCTGCTTAAGAAATGTAATATTTATTATTTTGTGCTCATTAATTATTTCTCATGTTTAGATTCAATGGTGCCTTCCCTGGTGATGTTGTGTCTTCAGGTTCCACCCAAAGAGGTACATGGTGTTGATTTTGATGTCCTGGTAAAGATGGTGTTCCAATTCTCCACCATGCAGTCACTGTTCCCCTCCCCACCCTCACACCATGCAATTGGCTCTTCATGGGTTAAACAACCCATGAAGAAATGCTTTATTCTAGATGCTCAGCAAGTTCTCCCCACCTAAATTCTTGTTGTACCAGTCTTCCCCATGATAGCTGCAAATTTATGACTTCTCATCTTTAGCTACCCCTTTGCACTTGACTTTTAGCATTCTGCATTCTACCCTAAATGATGACCTTTCCTTCTCTCGCTGTGCCACTATCACAGTTATGAACTTCCAAATTTCTCATTCAATCTTGTCTAATTCATTGGTGTTGAATAGTGCTATGATTATTGTGATACTCAAATTGTTCCAGATTTGTCCAGTGGGAGTGCCTTCAAATTGGCTTCTGTGTCTTTGTGAGTTGTAACTGTCTGTTGTTAGCTTTTATTTCTCTTCAGATCGTATAAATCTTTCGCCTTTTACTTGCTAGGATAAAAAGATGCTCTAGTTTAATTTTGTTTCTTGTCTGTCCTAGCTCTGAAGTCAACTGTTTCTTTCTTATGGACTGTATTTTTCAGGTATAAATTTAGTATTTTATTGTACATTTAAAATGGTAGCAGTTTTCAGTGGTAAATATTAAAAGATAGAAATTCACTCTTTTCTCCCAACTGTATATCCAGTTGTAACAGAGCTATATATTAGATAACTCATCATTTTCCCATGTAATTGAACTCCCACAAAAACTCAACAGCTTTTTTTTATGTGGAGAAACTGATCTTAAAGTATATGTCAAAGATAATTACTTTTACCAAAGAAGAGTAAAAGAAAGACCATGATAACTTACCAGCTAAAAGAAATATTATGAATAATTAATTTTACATGATATTTGTATCAGGCAGGACAAATAGGTCAGTGGCATAGAACAGAAGATCCTGAAATGATACCCAGTATATATGAGAAATAATAGATGTCTTGTTTTGGTTTTTTTGCTTTTCTCGTTAGTGGAAGATACTAGTGGGGACCAATATTTGAGTGCTTGGTTTGCTCTTTGCTGTGGTGATACTTTGACTTTACTTAGGTCCCTTCAATGCCCAGCGTCAGGAGCTTCGAGAAATGAAAGTCAATAGGAACATGCATCTTTATAAGACACCTATATATACACAGACCTGTAACTATATGGATGTGATACATAAATGAATACCCAATCAGCAGTATTTTTTTGTCCAGACCACTATACAAAGCAACTTTCATAAGAGTTCAGGAATTGCTTGTGATGCCCTTTCTTTAAACTGAACTGTACCCTAAGATTGAAGCTGTACTGTTAGATACTGTGCTCTTGAATTACCTTTAGGAACTAACTTTCACCCTCCTGTGTCATTATTTGAACTATTGTTGGGTTTCATTGTCTTAGTTTGCTTTCAATACTAGTTCTCCTCCTTCCTACCCCTTTTGTTGACTTAATTTTGTTTTTTGAATATGTAAAATACAACATACTTCTAAATGTCAAAACTATACAAATAGGTATATAAGACAAGTGCTGCTCCTTCCAAAAATATAGCTTCTACTCTTTTACTCCCTATATCTCTTATACCACCTTCATTGTTTGATATGCACATTTTCATTTTTCTTCTTTCTTACACAAAGGGTAATATAATATATACATGCCCTTTTGCACTTTGATTTTTAAGAATTCTTTTCCACTCCTTTCCTGTCACCCTGCCTCCCTCCCTCCCTTCTCTTTTTCTTTCTCTCCCTTGCCTCTGTCTTTCTTTTTCCCTTTTTTTCTTTCTCTTGGTCTCTCTCTCCTTTATTCAGCTCAATTCCTGTGCTTGGACAGGTGAGTAGTTTCCTTCAATTATACAAATTTATATCAGTATCTTTGGAGGTGTATCTTTAGACTATATTCTTAGAAATGGGAATGCTGAGTCAAAGGTAAATGTTTTATTATGTAGGCAGTGCCTAGTTTCTCTCCATGGGGGTATCCCACCAGCACCATCAACCACAGAGTTATGTTCTCAAGCTTTTGAATTGTTGCCAATAGAATGTGTGAGGAATGATAGCTTAGTGTAGTTTTCATTTGCATATATCCTATATCTTGTATATGCACTTGAAGACTATTAGTATTATAAATTCCTTTTTTTTTGTAAATGATTTATTGATGTATCTTACCCATGTTTTTATTGGACTTTGGCCTGTTTTCCTCAAATAAAAGACTCTTTGTCAATTAGAGATATTAGTGCTTAATTTATGAAACATATTACAAATATTTTCTCAAAGTTTGCTATTTGTCTTTAGGTTTTGTGTATAGTTTTCCCCCCTTTATCTTATGCAAAGCTCTTTTATTTATATAGTCAAATTTAACAATCTTCTCTTTAATTTCTTTTAGATCTTGATGATAGTTGTGAAGCATTTCCCAAGACCTGTGTTCACTCTTGTATTCTTCCAGTTCTTGCATAGTTTCATTTTTCACATTTAGAGCTCTGATTCATTTGCAGTTTATTATTATGTGTGATGTACTAAATGGATCTAATTTTGTCATTTTCCAATGGCTATCTGGTGTTCCAACAACATTTATTAAGAAAACCCTTGGCGTCTGTGATTTGAGATCAGCAGTTTTTAACCTTCACCATGACTAAGTGTGAAGGAGAATGAATGCTGGTGAACAGTGGAACAGGTTGATGTGAGGAAAACAAGGGTCTAGCTAGGTAACACGTGGGACTTGATCAGAACTCACACTTCTTGACTTTGTACCTAGAACTCTTTCCTCTTTATCAGTCAGTCTTTCTGATTCATTTCACCTTTCAATAAATTGATGCCCATATTTACCACAAATGGTGTTTAAAATCAAAGGGGCGTTTAGGGATTATCTGTGCTTTCTCTCTTCTCAGTAATCTGTAACCCTCCGGAAATAGATTATGGAATTTGGCGGCACAAGTTTCTGTTGTGAGCACCTGTGACTTTGTGTCTGTTGACTCCAGCCCCTGGTCACATGTTGATTATTCACTGTGCCCTTTTTGCCAACAGCTCATGTTTCAGTGATGCCTGTTTGTAGGCCTTGGCCACATTGGTTGAGAAGTAAACTCTGGAGATTTTGGCATTTTGGAGAAGAGGGACTGGTCCATAATTTTCTCACGCTTAGGAAATACATCAAAGTCTCTTACTTCTAGGTTTTGGGGAATGAGAAATTCAAAATAAATTAGATTTTTATTCAAAGCATAAGAAGAATTTGTTGATTTTTCTGAAAAGCATAATAAATTTCCCTATTTAAAAATAACTTACCCAATTATCATTTAATACGATGATATAGTTATTATGTGCGTGAGTTTTGTGAGATGTCAGTCTTCTCTGATTGTTGATAGGTGTTTCATGAAAAAGTCATTTTTTGTGGTCAACATATTTGGAAAATGCCAACTTAAGCAAGCGTATTAGTGCATGTCTCTTTACTATAGGACTTCTTAGAACTCATATTATGAGTGTCTCAAATTTGTTTGACAAGGAACAAAATTCTGCCCTCCTCCCCTTTCCTGTAACCATGAACACATTTGATACTTTGATTTATTTAGTCAAGTTTATTAGGGCTGCAATAATATATAGTACTAGGATGTCACATCTGCTTTTTGGTCATATTGTTTCTTCTTAAATTCTTTTAAAAGTAAGCTATATAAAAGCATATACTGTGCCTGTTTTATTCAATACTGATGTACAAACACCTACCACAATGATTGGCATACAGTGGGTGCTCACTGAGCATTTCAGAGCATGAAGTTGTCAGCTCTCACTTAACTTGTTGCAGTGTTTGGATTTCTCTTCCAAATGTATATGCTTTACAGCAGTTTCTTTCTTTTTAGTCTAAATATGCAGGTAAACATTTGCAAACAATTATGTGTATAACTTCCTGAGCTCTCTAGAGGTATTAAGCTTAATCATGAATAGTTATTAAATCTATTATTTAATCAATACTTCTTGTCACCTAGGCATAAGGCACAAAGAATTGTCCTTGGGGGAAGCATATAGTTCACGAAGTAATGTCTGCAGTTGGAAGCTTGACTTTTCTGCTTTTTCAATTTAGAAATGATTTTGAAAACCACTATTGGTTTTCTGTGTCCCATGCATATTTTGTGTTTGAATAGCTTTTCTGATCTGGGAATCACTTTGATGTACTCTAGTTTTAGCTTCTCTGAAAGATGACCTCCTATCTCCTGAAGCTTGTCCAACCTTCCCTTCACCCCCTCCATCCCAACCTGGACCCCAGAAAGAATTTCATACTTTATCTTGGTTACTTTCTATATATATCTATATCTATATCTATCTATATATATATGGTTGAATACACACACATATACACACACCTTATGAGTGAAGAACTGGGTTATTAAATATCTAGGTTTAATACAGGAGCTCTCTGGCATTTCAAATTCTGAGGCTATTTCATTTTCTTTTACTCTCAATTCCATTTTTGCAATATGACTGCTTTATTTTCAATGTTTTATTGGTACACTATTTGGATATACTATTAAATTTCATTGTCAAAAATTTGGAAAGCATAAAAAAAGCTTAAGGAACAAAATCCAGATTTCTTGTAGTTCTATTATCCAAAAATATGTTATAGTGAATAATAGTGTGTGTGTATTTGTGTGTTACACTGCACACTATTATTCTGGGGCTTGCTTTTTAAATCGGTCCTCCATTGTTAAATGTGCTCTGAACTTTTAAGATTAAAATTAATATTATAATATTTACATATTGCGATGTTCAATAGTTAACCTTTACTTAGTGCCTACAAGGGAAATCATTGTGCTATGTAAGTCAATGATTGTATCTTTGTTCACCTTTTTGACTTCCAGGGTCTTACTTAGGAACACCTGTACATGTGGTCTTTGCTCAGTAAATGCATGATGAATTTAAGGCTAGACATTAAACTAAGACTGGACCTGCCTGTCTGTTCTTAAGAAGTTAAACTCTAGCTTTATAAGTAAGTGTATACTTATTTACATATAAGTATACATATATGTATCTGTTCTTAAGAAGTTAAACTCTAGCTTTATAAATAAGTATGTACTTATTCATAGTATATTACATATATGTAATATGTATGTATAATATACATAATATACTATGAATAAGTATATACTTATAAAATAATATTCCAAAATTACAAAAGAAGACAAGAGCCAAACAGATGAAACTGCCTTTATAATAAGCAAAGAGAATTCATTAAGATTTTACCCATTCAATAGGCATTGCTTATGGGGATTGGGGATTGGGAAGTGCCTCCCGGTTATGAGATATGGCCTCACTTTATTGTGTGGTCAGCTCAGTTTGCATCTGGTCCTCATTATGTTAGACTTAGAACTCCCCATTCCCCTTTTCAGAAATAGCAAATCAGGGTTTCAGTGGTGTGATAGGAGGAAACTGGCTTGCCATAGTCAGATGCATAAGGCAGCCCGTGATCCTCTCCATGCCATTTTCATCCATGCCTGGGGGCAAGAGCTCTGCCCGAATGGACTTGCTGGTGTCTGCTGTCTGCCTGGGATGTTGGCGAGATGGAATTGGCTGTCTGAGACACTGCAGAGTGAAGGAAGAATTAGAGCAAAGGATTTGAAGACTCTAAAGAAGAATAGTCCTTGCTCCACAGGCATCTTCCTCTTTGAGGCTCTAACAACCTCATACTTACCAGGCACATTGAGTAGAAGTCCTTCAAGGCCTCTCCTCAGGTGAAAGATATGGTATGTGTAGCTGAATGGGCAAACATTGCCCAGGGCAGCCATTACCCAAAGGGTCATTACTATCCTGCAGTGGAATCTCCTAACAGGACTCTGAACAGAAACTGCTCCCTAAATACTTAGTTCCCAGAAACCTTGTCTTTCTCAGACATACTTACCAGTCACAGAGGTGTCTTTCTTTTCTGTGTTGTGCTGGTACACATTTAGATAAACCCTCCCATTCTGAATCATTCCTACCTCATGTCAGGGAAGTTATGACATGTTTGAGTGGCTTGCTTAAGTGTTATTCCTGTCATGGCTTCTTGGGAATGCACTCTCTGTCTTCATGGAGATCTGGAAAGGATTTTGTTGCTGCAGCAACAAGATTATGAACTGTTTGTGGAACTGGATGCATCTTTAGATGGTTGAACTCACTTTCTATATGTGGATTCATACTGAGAAAGGAGCAAAGAAGATACAGAATACCATAGCCAGGGTCAGAGGCTGTGCTGGCTGCCCTCACTGCCTCCTCTAGTCTTTTCACCAGCTAATTACAATATAGATGTTTCCACATTTTACAGAAGAGGAAACTGAGGTCCAGAGTCTTTATGCTAGCATTTTAGGTCATAGAGGAATTCGGCACAGAACTGAGACTCAGTACTGGATCTGTTAACCTTGGAATCGGGGACTTCCTGTGCATTCTGCTATGGGACATGTGTTCCAGAGTATCATTCTTTCTCTATTCTTATGCATAGATTCCAGGCATGCAGCTCTATTTGGGGCTTGAGTATCCTTGTGTGAAGGCTTTCCTATTGCCATGCACTGCCCTCCTCTCCCCCAACACACCCTCCAGTACTGTTCACACCTCTGTGATCACTGTTATGATTGGTTGTGTATGTTTATTTCCAGTGCTGGATGGGGAGTGTGTTCAGATGTCTGAATATAGAGTCTGATTCATGATGGGCTTTCGATACATACATACTCAAAATTCTAGTTGTTGCCCCATGTCATGTTTCCATGTTAGAAGTGCCCAATTAGAATTGGGTAACTCAGTTGCACTTAAGAATGAATTGACTTGGCTTTTGCATTAATATTTGACTTAATGTTGCTTCTTGGCTTACATCTTGCTTTAGTCTTTGGAAGGGTAAACTAGCCAGGTGCCACTTCATTTGGGGCCTCTCTGAGTTTATGTAGGATAATGTTTGTGTGCTACTAGTGACACTTGTATCACCTACATTACTGTCACATCAGTAATGCACATAGATTTATTTCAGATTTGTTGTTTATATTGGGTACTAACTTCCAGGCAGTATCTGGAAAATTTAAGTTAATTTACAGATATTTGCTTTCAAATATAGGTGAAATGTTTACATGTAATTTAGGATGCAAAATCTTTTAAAAGTGCATTATTCCTGGGATATTCTCCAAATATATTGACATGTAAAGGTATTTATCTTGAGGGAAATGCTGTAAAATTTAATGCTGACCGGTAGTGCTATTAATGTGGCTAATATAGTTGTTAAGAACTTCTGAATAGTAAAACAATTAGAAAGGTAAATTAGTAGGCAGTAATAGTATTAGCTTAGTTTAATGTTGGTTATTGAACATAGTAGCTAGATAACTGGGAAAAGAACATAACAAGTGTTTCTCAAAATAAATCACTGATCTTGCAAGAGTTTATAAAATATAAATTATAATAGAGGTAGTGTTATGAGCTATCATAATTCTAATTATTAGAGAATTGCTTGGTGAATGCAATTGTAACATTAAAGAGGCAGACCATTAAGAACTGTTTTCATGTTTTAATTCTTTAATTTTAAGACCATGAATCTTTCTAGAAGAGGCTTATCTAAGAATTTTTCACATTTTTGAAGATAAAGAGTACTCCAACTTTATTTCCTCAACATTTCATCTTTAGGAAAACCACAACCGTCATGTCCATCAACATCAATGACCAATTATCTTCAACATAAATAAATTTTATATTTACTCTTGCATCAAGGAAGTTTAAATGATGGTGTAAAAGATTTCAGCCTCAGCTTTGACTGAATATTGATTTTAACACACAGCTATTTGGCATTTGGCCCAAATAGTTAATGGGTACAAATCTCCTATCAGTGGATCTTTATGCTTTTGTACTGGGAGTTGACATGTGGGTGTATCAAGGTCAGACTGAACAAGTCCCTCAGATTCATCTGGTTACAGATTGTTTCCATGGACACCATCCACTAATTCTCCAGTAATCTTTAAGGAAGTCAGACAGCATCACCCTAGTAGAGAGAGGGAATTTATGACTCAAAGATAGGTGAAGGACACCTGTAGCGCAAGGGCAAGGGCACTATGTGGTGAAGAATCTTGTGCGCCTGACACCATCCTCCTCCTCCTCCAGTGCTCAGAACCCCATAGACCTGGTTTTTAGTCCTATCTTTCCATACCGCCTTTCTTATGAGAAGAAATACTGGTAAACTCATTAATTAAGGCTGTATTTATAGTTTTATTGTGACCACTAACTAATGACCTCTTAGTTTAATAGAAATGGTTTTCAGGAGTGTATGGATGTGCACTTGATGAGCCCCATGGCTCCGGGCAAGCCTTAGTTTCCTTTCTTATCTGCACAGTGAGAGGATGGTCAGGTCACCTCTAAAGACTTTCTTTTAGCTTGGCTATTTTTCCCAGTGATAAGGGTTGAACAGAGGAAAGGCGAGACCTAACCAGTGTTGAAGTTCAAGACAGTTTGTATTTGCTGAGAAGCATGACTACGGGCAATAAATTGACATCTAGTTTTAAGCAGACCAGTTTTAGTTGACATTGAATTGTAAATAGTACTTATGCTTGGTTTATGAGATATGAAATTGGTTGTCTATTAAACATACTTCTCATTTTTGTCTCCAGTTTATGGTTTGGTCATGGAATGCAATTTTGGAGATTATTTCAGGTTGGTTTATATGCTCAACAATAAGAATAGTAGTATTTGCTGTCATTTATTGAGCATGCAGTATGTGCCAGGCATTATACACACATCATTCCTAGTTCCAAAAGGAAACCAACATGCGAGGTATGGGTTCTAATTCCCACCTTTGCAAAATGGGGAACTTGGGGTCAGAGAGATTAAAGAACTTGCATAAGTTCCCATAGAAAGTAACAGGACCAATGTTTGCCTAGTTACAAAGACGTCACCTACTTAAGTCCACAAATAATGTGGAGGGCTGGAAATTAACGTTCTCGTGTTCTTCCTTCGCCCTGTCCTTTTTCAATGATGAGACTTTGGAATGGGCCAGTGCTGGCTCCTATTGCCCAGGTGTCCTTAACTGGAGTCTGATGTGGAGATACATCTTCATGCATGATGTGATGCTGATGATCCTCCTGTCGCACCTGTTGACAGGCCCGGGGGATCATGACACCCCTCTACAAAGAGCTCACCTGGGCCCCTCAACCAGAGGGAAACAATCCTGAAAAGCAATTTGTGTGTGATGAGGATTCCTGTGATTCTTGACATGAACTTTCAGTCAATTTTTCCCTTGTGCTTGACCTCATACTTCCCTTTGAACATTTTATCCAAACTTCCAGCAATGACTGTCCACCCTGACTCTATATTAAAACCACCTAGGAAGCTTTGCAATTATAACCATGCCTATTCTCCCCACATCTGGATCCTTACCCTTATCTCTGTGCATTATCCCCTACCCCTGGTTATTCTGATTTGAGTGGGCTGGGGTGGTGTGTTCTAAATATTCCAGGGCATTCTATTGTGACTTGGGAGGAGAACCAATGCTTTAGGAGCAGAAAGAGCCTCTTTTTAACTCTTTAATTGTGCAGCATCAGTTTATTTTCCTTCCCGAGTGAACTCTCAATCTTCTGATGCCATTATCCCATTGAAAAGTAGAATTCACTTAACGAGAACATTCGTGCATGTTGAGGAGTGCTGTGGAGAGGGTATTACAGGCATGGGCATTGATGCTGACATTAGTGGCCTCAGAAATGAGCTTTTGGGTTGGATTACCAGGGATAACCAAAGACAGAATCATGGCTTTTGCCGTTTTCCCTCCTAATTTAATCTCTTCATCCCAAACAGATCTTCGCCATTAAGGAGGTGTCCTGTTGTTTGTGAAGTGTTCATTGTCACTTCCAAAGATTTTACACAAACATATTACAGCTTTTTTGCACTAACTGGAATTTGGCTTTGGCGTTTCTTTATTTTTTGTTTGCTAATATAATTTATTGCTATATTTAAGAGAAACTTCATTTGAAACAATCACTTCGGTACATAGTAGTCATCCAGATTTCTGGGTATACCCAGAGCCCCTAGCTTGACATTCATTCTCATCAGCATCCCATAATGCAGTCCTTGTCTTCAAAATTAAGACAGCTCTTTGCTGTCCTGAACTCTAGCCTCCTGAACTGTACCATGGACCAGGATCTATCCCCTCCCTGCCTTTTTCCTGTGTCTCATCCTGCTGAGACATTGGCTCTTCCTGAAGCCATCCCTTATCCCAATAGCTAGAAATAATCTTTCCGTTTCTAGAACCCCCACCTTGCATTGAGCGGGAATACTTTTAGACTTGTCACATTGTACCTCGAGACATTTTTATTTATGTGATTATAGTTCCTCTCCTCTGTGAATTTCAGGAGGGTGGGGCAGCCTCTTAATTTGGGTGTCTCCTGCTGTGCAGGAATATTGAAAGCATTTCCTAAATGTTTTTTGATTCAGTGTGTTACTTTTAGCTCAACTCAGCAGTTGTCCAAAATTAACCTCATGAGATATTGGTAGCTTTGGAATAAGTTTGGTGAGGTCTATGGTGATGGAGTGAAATCCAGTGACCTAGTTACAGAATATCCCCTGCAGACCCACTGGTAAGACAAGCTCTTGTTTAGACTCTGTGAAAGGACAGTCTAGCATATTTATGGTGGCTGTTTACATGTCTTTTCAAATGATCCTCTTTTTTTTGAATTATAAAGCAATGCATATTCAGGTAAAAAATTCAAAAAATGTAGTTCAGGGCTAAAGAAAAGAGAAGAAAAAACTTCTAGTACCTCTACCTATTATTATGAAAATCTGTCCATTTTTAGCAGGACCATGATATTGTAGGGGTGTCCTGTATTTGGAGAAAGGAATTTATTTCATTGTATATTTGATGACTAGTGTGAAGGCCTGTGCATTCAAGGTGGGCTGTTGTCATCATCATCATCACCATTATCAATCTTATCATCGTCATCACATCACTGAAACGAAACCAGAATTGATACTGTCACCCTGCCACAGCCTTTAGAAGGAATTCTCAGGCTGTCTTGGAATGAAGGACCTTATATTTACAAAGTGCTTCTGATCTTTTTTTAGCAAATGTGCCTCAACAACAGCTGTGTGAGGGAACACATCACACACAAAATCAGCAGAGCCAACCCCAAAGGCAGTGTTTTTGGAGAATATGGCAGTGTTCCGGGATGTGGCAGGAGGGGCTGGGGCACCTGCCAGAGGCCAGTGAGAGGCAGGGCTGCCATTCCGTCTGGTGGAACCCACGAGTGTGCTAAGCCTGCACTCGAGTGTCCCTCCCCTCACAGCACTGTTTGCACAAGCTAGTGGGTTTGGCTAATTGGGAAAAAAGAGGAAGAGGTGACTTTAAAGCATGAGGGGCTCCCTCCCACCAGTGTGTCTTGTATATATACCAGATATGGCTGGAGGGCAGCCAGTGAGAACTGAGTACAGGGTATGCTTTTGTTTTTAATATGTTTTTTTTTTCTCATTTTTAGGTTTTGTTTTGTTCACTTTTGCTTTCCAGTAGACTTATTTAAAAAAGTTTTCCTAACACTGAAAATAATTTGAACAATACAGAAAGGTATAGAGAAGTGAATGAAATCTTTCCAAATTCCTTCTTCAGTGATAATCATTAGTTTTAGGGAATTCCTTTCAAAGTTTCAATTTCTCTTTATGTCTCTTTTTGTCTCTGTCTCTATTTATGTAAATATGTATGTGAAATATATATGATTTATTTATTTATGCACACAAGAACTGGGGTACAGGCCAGAGGTGTGTGTGGGGCGTGAGAGGATTCACCAGAGACAGAATAGGGAACAGAATAGGCAGATCTACTGAAATGCACTGCTGAGGGGAGCAGCAGGCAAGACAGGAGAGGTCTGCTGTGCCATGTGGGTCCCCTCCCTGGCCAGGGATCGAACTCGTGCTGCAGTGGCTGCAGATGCTTCATCATGCTGAGACTTAACCCTCTGCACCACCAGGGAGGCCCTATCAGGTTGCAATTTTCTTAAGAACTGGTGGTAATATTTTAAATCTTTGCATATGTGGATTTGTATGTATATTTGTACATATATCTGTGTACTCAGATCACTGTGATTTGGAAAACAATTAAATTCTTTAACCATCATTGGGTATTATCTGCAGTTACTACGATAGCAGTTTTTGGCAGGTAGCTGTTCATTTAGGAAGCATTGACCAGTGTTTAGAAGAGGATGGACACTGCTGGGTGCAAGGGCTCTGGAGAGAGGCATGATGGTGCTGCTGGTGCCCTCTGGGCTCGGACTGTAGGTGCATGCACACCACTAAGCTGCATGTGCCACTGGCGTGCCGGGGAGCACAGGGGTGGTGATGGGGGTCTCCATTTTACTTTCTATTTTTGAAAATGACAAGCTTTCTTCTCACATTGCTATTGAATATTTCCTGAATATTTTCTGTCAAGCAAGTTTTTAGGTATTATTAAAATTAGTTAATATTAGTATTAAAACAGTGTGCTTTTTTTTTCCTCAATGGAAAAAACCAGGAGAGTTAGAAAAATGGAAACCACTTTTATAGCTGCCTTTACAGGTAGCTACTATGATGTTTTATTTGTGGAAGTCTGTTTTGCTATGTGAGCCTAGATTTTTTTTTTTTTTCTGAACTCACCCTCCACAACCTAGTTCTCAGCTCTACTTTACATAACATTTCTAAAGGATTCAAGATTAAAAATAAAATATCCTATCTCAGCCAAAATGCACTTGCATTTCTTTTAAACCCCTTTCCCTCAGCACCCTTTCCTTCCCCCACAACATACACACCAGGAACAGTCACTTAATTGAGAGGTGACCTCTCATTTTACAGATAGAAAAACTGAGACCTAGAACTTGTATGAGATCTTGTTGAAAAAGAAATGGCAGTCAACACTCAAAACCAGGCCTCCAGGTCCAGTGCTTTTTCTACTCCACAACGTTACCTCCTTACTAGGTCAAAGAAGCCGGGGTAGAGAGAGAACAGAAAAAACATGTCAGTTCCAAAGAGCTCAGCTTTTTCTCCTGTGTCCTTTAGCAGAGCTATTTCGGTGACTATTCAGTGCATGCACAATGCCGCCTCTCGGGGTTTCTGGCTAGACTAAGAGGCCATTCACCGTTGACTGCAGCCCAGCCATTCTGTCCCTCCAAGGCAGGCTCCACCGTGTCCTAGGCTGGGAGACCGGATGGGAACAGACTATTGCAATAGAAAAATCAAATTTCAGGGTCTGAGTGTACACTGAAAAAAAATACTGCATATCCTGTTGGCCTGTGTACATCACAATGAAACAGTGATTTATGGGTATATTACTATCTCAAAGGGAGGTTGATAGGGGATGGCGTTGGTTCATCTCTTAATTTCTAATCCATTCAGGAACTCCAATAAGTCTTATACACAAATGCAAATTATTCAGTCTTGAAATGTGACTATTGTCTTAGCTTTCAAAACCTTCAGTTCTTTTTGCATACAGAACAAAGCTTGGACTCCTCTGTCTGCTATTTAAGGCCTTCTGTGATCTGTTCTCACACACCTTGATATATTATAGACATGTAATCAGGTATTGAGTAGCAGTTAAGAGCCTTTAACTGGGCTGCTTCACCACAAACTAACACTCTAACTGGGCAGGTTACTCAACTTTTCCATGCTTCAGTTTCTTCATGTAGGAAATAGGAATAGGGTTTTTATGGGAATTATATGGGTCAGTATTTTTAAAGGTTGACCAGTGACTATGCCTTTATCCATTAAGTAATATTGCTGGAAGGCTGACTCTTGAACTGGTGTATGGTTACTGATCCTGTGTAATTCGGATTCCCCCAAAACTTAACTACAGCAGTCACTTGGTATCTACCAGGGACCGGTTTCATGGCCATCCCCCGCTTCCCAATCCAAAATCCCAGGGTGCTCAAGTCCCTGAATGTCAGCCATCAGTATTGAAGGGTTCTGATATCCAGGGTTGGCTGACTGGGCAACTCGCAGACAGAAAAAATGTCCACCAATAAATGGACGCTCACAGTTCAAATCCACACTGTTCAAGTTCAGCTGTAAAGATGTACTAAATGAATACGTTTGAGCTTCTCCACGGAGAACATTTCCTTTTTGACCTACATTTCCAGTCATTCCCGTCTCTGCAGCTACGACCTTCACCTTCGAACTGTTGGCACTCTCATTTGGCCTGTTCAAGTCTTAGGCAGCCTTCTAAGCTGGGCTGAAATACGTCTTTATCCACTTCTTTCTTCATTCATTCACATAATCATTCATTCCTCCTTTAACAAATTTTTATAGAGGGTCTGCTGTGTGCCAGGTGCATTATCTTGGAAGGCTTCCCAGGTTCCCCGAGTAAGGGGAACGGCTATCACTTATGCCTGCCTTGGATTCTGATGACTTATCACCACTGACAGTGCTTTACAGTTTGTGGTGGTTTTGTTTGACCTATTCTATAGAATATTAGCTCTTTGCGTGTAGGGTACTTACCAATATTGCTTACTAAGCTTTATTTAAAATGAGTAAGTGAATGAATAAAGAGTTAGTTACCTTTGTGGGCATTTATTGGCTTCCAATAAAGGCAAGAATAGGAACAAAACTGTGTATGTGCGTGTGTGCACGTCTGTGTGTGTGTGTGTGTGTGTGTGAGAGAGAGAGAGAGAGAGAGAGAGACAGAGAGAGAGAGAGGGAGAGAGAGAGAGAGACAGAGAGAGACAGAGAGAGACAGAGAGAGACAGAGAGAGAGAGATTGAATTTTAGTTGGCTGGGTCTGAGGGTAAAGAATCACTTCTAAGCTGAAGAAAGGCAAGAAGACAGGGAGGAAAGGAGAGCTTCAGACTTAGAGAGAAACAAGCTGAGAGAGAGGGTTATTCTCTGAACCATAAAGCATTCCTCCAAGAAATGTTTTTCCTTAAGTGGTATGAAATGTGAAGTGAATTGGGTCTCACTTTTCCTTTCCCTCTTTAGGAGGTTAGAGCTGGTTTTTAAAATGAGGTGGAGGAAGGAGGTGGGGTTTAGAGAAGGAAGGTGAAAATTGCTTTCTGAAGTTTCTTTGCCAACTAATTCTCTGCCGAGAAAGTTTAGAGGGAAGGCCTGCCAAAACTGATCAGCAGCACTTTGGCCAAGTTGCTATTTCTTTAGTCATTGTCCTGGTCACTCACCATTTCTTATTTTCCACTTTTAAACACCTTCTTTGTCCTCCCTTTCTCCTCCCCTCTGTTTTCCATCTCTGCTCCCCTTCTTTCCACTCATCCTTTTTTCCTTCCATCCTTCCTTCTAACTTAAAAGTACTTTTAAAGTGAAACGCTGAGGTAAAAAATCAAAAGAAAATACAATGTAAGCCTATGATTTCAACCTATAGTTATTTGCCAGGTTATAAAAATTATGTGTTTCAGATTTATTTACACCCCTCCTCATTTAGTCTCCCAACCGTCCACCCACTTTCTGACTCAAAGCCCAGAGGAGCTACAACACAACCAGATTTGAGAAAGGAGGATGGGCAGCTTTCATGAATTGACTCGAGGTTTAGCACGAGCAAATTCCTGGCCTTTTCCTTCTGAAGATTTTTCAGTTGATATTTTTGTCTCTCAAGTTTACTGCTAAAGCTGTTTTCGGGCGGAAGGCTACAAGTTCAATGACAGTACTTGGTATGTGCAGGCCCCAAGCTGCTGTGGGGTGTGGCTGCTGAGATAGCCAAGGAAGGTCTCCGACCATCAAGGGCTCAGGGCTTTACTGTGTGCAGGTGTCCACTGTGGACCCTCTGGAGAGACTGGTTGCTGGGAGGGAGAGTGGGCTGGGTGTAGGTAGAGAGGTGTGCCACTAACGGATGCGAGCCTGTAGGTAGGCCGCAAGGTGAGGCGCAGAGTACTAGGCTCTCGAGGGCAAGGTTTTCTGGTTGCTGCCACTGGGTAAGTCTTCACTGGGGGTAAATGGGTGTCTTAGGTCTTGAAAAACAGGTAGAACTTTAATAAACACAGAAGAGAAAGTTGAGTCTTCAAGACAAAGGGGACAGCAGAGGCATAAGAGTGTGTAGAGAAACAGCAAGTGGCAGGCTGAGTCTGGAAAGTGCAAGGAGGTGAGACATCTTCATCAAATCGGAGAAGTGTTAGGTGCCCCCCTGCTATGTCTAGAGTGTTTTCTGTGAGCAGTAAGGAGCAGTTAGAGGTTTTGGAAGGAGCAGTGATAAGATTACAATGGCATGTTTGTGCATGCATGGGTTTTGTTTTGCTTTTACTCTTAAAAAATTTTTTTTTGAGTCTTTTTAGGAATTGTTAGGCAACTTTTACTCTGGGAAGTATGTGCTGCCTGTCTTTATGTCTTTTCTTTCCTCTTCCTGCCTGGCTCAGCTCCTTCTCAGGCTGCTGATAATGAAGGGTGGCAGCGCTGGCTCCTGGGAGCTCATGAGAAGTCTCTGCGCAGACCCTGTGCCTGTTCTTCACCGTTGCCCGTTCTCCCCCCTCTTTTTCGCTTCCTCCTCTCTCTATCACCACCCCCATTACCAGCAGCAGCAGCACTCCCCTCCCTAAAATAAATAAACCAGTCACTCCAAAAGGTTCCAAGCACATTAGTCACATATCCCAGAAGTTTAATACAGAATTATTTTGACAGCGAGAACAAGAAGTGTTTTCTAGTTGAACGCACAGAACTTGCTTCTTCCAACTGGGCTTTCTGCCTCACAGACAGATGATATGTTTTTAGATGGATCAGCCACGCAGGAGACTGCGTCGCTTCCCTTGGAAACATGACAAACTGCTCACTACCAAAAGTGGTCGGGAAAAGATGTGAAATGAGAGAGAGAAAAGAATGAAATCGTGTTCTTATTGGGAGCATAACTTTCTCCCTAATAACTTCAGTACGTCACTGAGAGATTTCTGTGTTTACTTATTTATCGGCCTGCCTCTGTTGCTGTCAGGTCCTTTTTTTAAACCTGGACCCGTGCGTGTTCTAAAAGATGAGGGCAGATCAAGTTATTTGCAATGCGGTGGCTCTCCAAGCATTCCATTCGAATAGCTCTTCCAGAAATATTTCTTGACTCACTTATTTAGCACTTTCTATTGCCGTTACTAAGCAGATTGAAGAGTCTTCTCTGTGCTTTCACCAGACTATGCCAGGGTCGATATGGATCCCCTCAGCCCTACTCAGTGCTTGGGAGAGGAATGAAAAGCTGAAGTCCTTGTCACTAAGGGGGAATCTGGCCGAAGGTGCCAAAGCCGCATCTGAAGAGTGAAGATCAAAGTAGTCCCTCTTTCTAGCTTTGATTTTTTCTCCCAGGGCCTTACCACCAAGCAAGAAGACCTTTCCTCGAGGGCAGTTCACTTGGGTGTGAAGACCCAGAGAGTAGCTAAAGAAGTTCCAGGCCTGTGAAGCCATTCCCCCTAGCTCCCATACTCCTTCACTGCTGGCTTCTCAAAATCTTCTAGAGATTTCTAGCATTTTAGGGGGTTGGGTTGACCTCATTTAATCGTAGTGCATGCTCTGTGGAGCTTTATTAAGCTCTTATTATTTCTCATTAGCTACCCTTCATCCCAGGCCTCCTCCCTGTGTGGTCCAGGCATAAATTGTCTTATGACCTTGAATGATAGAATCTTTGGACCTTCTTTTTCTCGTAAAATCCTTTTCAAATCCCTCATGGAATGTGATGTAAAATTCCAATATATAAAATAACCAAAATGCTGTTACAGGCAGTGCTGCCACGAAATGTGGAATATCGAGTAGGCTTCTACCCAAGACCAAGTCATCTTTCCAGAACTCTATGCTTCCCTGGAAGTCACTTCGAACACCACTGTATTGGAGTGAGATCAAGACTGCTGACAAGTCTGATGATGTGGTTCTGCTTTCTTTAAGCTTCTCACCCTCTGTATGTCTCTTCAGGTTGAGAAATAAGCCCCTGCACATATGAGGGACAAGGGCCTAGTGGGAGATGTGACACATGTCGGCTTCTCATACAGGGATTGTGAGCCTTTTAGCTTGTTCACTCAGGTAATTCTTCTCAGGTATCCTGTCCTGCCACACCTGCACCTGGGACCTGTGCTGGAGGGTAGACTGAGTAAATTCTTGTTGCTATTATTGGTGCTCTCAGCTCATAACCTCTATCTCAGGAACTTTTATGAGACGAGTAATGCCACATGACATTCAGGCTCTTCTCAGGGAAACTTTGTGTTTAAGTGCTGAGTTTTTTTTGTAGAAACTAAAGCTTGTGCCTCTTCTCCTTCCTCCAGGGATATTTATTTAGCACCTATATTCATATGACATGCTGCTCTTCCCTAGTGAAGGTGCTGCCCTTTATGAGCTTTACATTTTCACATCCTAAGACAGTTTTTAAAGAGCTTTTCCAGCCAAGCTCTCATTTGAGCCTTAGAACAGCTCCCGGCCAAGTGAGACTCAAAGAGCTGGGACCTGTGCAGTCACGGCGAGGCACAAATGTCAATGTTAGGCTGAGAGGAAAGGTGGGATTTGAACTTCCTTATGCCACGATGCCAAGCCATCCATCTACCTGGCAGCAGGAATTATGAATTATGACTGGATATGCTAATAACAGGTACAATCTATAATATTAAGTGCTTACTTGCATGTCAAACACTGATACTAGACTCCATGTACGAAGCTCCTTTAATCTTTTTTTTTACATTATACTTTATTTTTTTTACTAACTTTTTTTATTTATATATATTTGACATCAGTTGTAATCCCCATGTATTCCCCATCACCATATCACCAGTGCACCATCACCTCAGTCCCCCGTGCTCCCGTCTGCCTTCAACCCTCCCCCTCTTCCCTCCTCACCAAGTGTCCCCAATTTGTCCGTGTCTTTTCATTTTTGGTTTTTATATCTTTATTGTTATTATTATTATTTTTCTTATTCCTTTCCTTGATCCTTATTTGGTTCCCTTATATTCCTCCTAGGGGAGGAACCATCTGGTATTTTTCTTTTGCTTTCTGACTTACTTTGCTGAGCATAATCCCTTTAAGTTCCATCCATGTTCCTATGAATGCATCTAGTTTTTCATTTTTGATTGCTGAATAGTATTCCACCATGTATATGTACCACAGCTTCCCGATCCACTCATCTGTTTTTGGGCATTTAGGTTGTTTCTAGGTCTTACCTATTGTAAAGAGTGCTGCTATAAACATGCTCCTTTAATCTTTTTAACTACAATTACCCTGTAAGGTTAAAAGGATTATTTCCAGTTTGCAGGTGCATCACTGGAGTGGAATTGCTGGGTAATATGGTCTGATTTTCTTTTTCTAAGTGTTACGTGTCTAGGGGAATGTCTTTATTGACTTTTCTTTGTATAATTCTTTAAATAAAAGGTTTGGAATTACAGATATTTAGTCAACCAGTTTTTGTTTTAAATTGATGTGATGATTGCAGGTTATCCTTGTTTTCAGAGAGATTTTTCTGCCTCTGAAATGCAATTTTCAAAAGTTTGAAAGCTAGGAACCACTTGGAGTAATAACTAAGTCACAAAAAGCATAAATGCCTAATGTATGTTCTCATTGGCTGGCTGACTATGTCTTGATCTTTCAGTGGATTTTCACTTTCTTAGGCCAGAACACACTTCTCTCTTAGATTAGAACAACTCTCTTCCTTTCTTCCCTATTCATGCTTGAATAGGTTCCCATGTGTACGCACACACACACTTCTTGAGAAAGAGACCATCCTATATGTATTAAATGCACTACTTTCTCTTGAGAATATGGTTAGCATACCTTTGGGTGAGCAAAAGGAAAGTCTTTTTTTTTTTCCTGTGCCAAGTTCAGGGTGTGAATCAATTCTCTCTGGCTTTTGCATTTTAGTAAATGTTTCCTAGATGGACTCATCAGATTTCCAGTAAAGACAAACAGCTCAGAAACCAGATTGCATTCATACCCGAGGCCTCAGTTGTGTGACCCAGGCATCAGAGCTCAGATCCATATATGGCAAAAAAGGGAGCAGGGGAAGGGAGTTGTGGGAGAATACCAGACATACAATGCATTCCTAAGACATGTGCTTCCACAACGGAGCCAGCAGGCCTTCTTGGTCTCCATCTTATGCAGAACATGTTCTGCAGCGTTTTGAGAAAGAAGCCAGTGTTCCAAACATCTGCCACAGAGAACAGTTTATTTTCTCTTCTTTTTGGTCACATGTAGGTTTAATTTGGAGTCAGTGTTCAAGTCAATGCTAGCATGGAAGGAGGACTAAGAAATTATTCTTGGAGTGAGCAGATGTGGGTTCTCAGCCCGATTCCACTGCCATCCAGCTGTGAAACGCTCTTTCTGGCTTGTTTTTCTTCAGTGTCAAAGTGGCAGGGCTGAATTTGATGATCTCCCAGATCTCTACTATTTCTGTTTTCTTTGGTTCTAATTTTGCCTGAGATTTTCCAGTTCCTGTGGAATTCCCCACATAAAGTAGTTTCTAATTCTTCCAAATACTTCCTGTGGTTTGAACTTAAAAAGACAAAATAAAAACCCTGGTCTTGAATTTTTCTTTGTGATTTCCTTGAATATGTTTTGAATGTACCGTGGGCCTTCACTTGGCAGATGTATTCTTGAGCAGGCTGGAGACCAGCACATTTCCTTAGCTTACTGGTCTTCCCTTTTTGCTGAACCTTCCTGGAGAAGAAGGGGGGGTACGTCCTACACTGAGTTATATAAGCAGGTGCGCCCTTAGTAAATGCAGACTTCTGATGACCTTGTTAGTTGTTTGCCTCCTATAATTCTACCTTATCTGTGGGAGAAGTGGGACCAGCAGGAGGCAGATCCCACGGCTTCCTCACACCTTAGGAAATGGAACCAGGGATGTGAAATGGAGGTGTTGGTTTTCCAGTCAGTAATTGGATGAGTCACTTGCCTGTCACAGATGTTAAGAAGGTTACAAAGAAAGAGAAAGGCAAAACTCTGGCTCTCTGTAGTGAGGTCCACAGTCATTTCTACTTCTCAGGACCAGTAGTAATGTCTAAGATTTCTCTTTATGTTTGTTTGTGTATTCTTTAGTCTTTTGTCAACAGACTACAATAGTTTCACTGCAAAAGTTTGTAACCCTGCACTCTTTTTGGAAGGAGTTCTAACTGAAGTTGTCCTCCTCTCTTTTCTTTCTGAAGGCTCAACATTTGTTTTTCAGCTGAGATAAACAGAGATTTCTTTCTTCTTGATAAAATATTCCAGCCTTTGGGCATTAATGTCTAGTGGCAGCTGTGTCCACCAGATCACTGAGCCCTTGTGGAAAGTTATTGCTCTGAGAAAGCCACGGTAGCTCAGCGGCACCCATAGGAGTCCTAGTGTTCCCTGCTGACACCCACGCACCAGGCGCAACTCTGCTGTGCCTCCCTGGGATGGCCTCTCTGACTATTGCACAGCTGCTGAATCTGGGAAGAAGGAGAGACGGGCAGTGTGGATCGCAGAGTGATTGTTCCAGAGACAGTGGAGCTAAGAGGTCTGTGTTCCGACGGCAAGTTGCCCTGTGAGTTGGTCGGGATGTTCTAAGTCTCTGGATTTTCATATCTCCATCTAGAAAGCAGGCCTTTGTCTGAAGGTCTTCCCTAGCCCTTAAAGCATGAATTTAAATATACTTTCAGACTGACTTTTCATGTCTGATAGTCCTCCTACTTGGGTATCTGAGTAACACTGAGCTCATCACCTTTCACAAAGTCCTGTCCACTCCATTGTCTTCTTTAATGTCAAATGGAACAGAACCAAATGTTCCCTTTGTGGGCTCCAGCTCACCATATTACAGCCACATTCTTTAGCATGACGTTCAGCTTCCTTCATAGTCTAGTTTCAACAGAGGGTTTTAGGTTGAGGGGCTTGAGGCTTCAGAAGCCTTTCTTCTGTGTGTGGCGCTCATCTTGACGTAGAAGTCTCTGGATTCCTTTGGTGCCATGGTGGCTGCCGTGCTTATAAAAAGAGGAAACTGCTCATGATGGCAGAGTTTCTGGGTTGGGAATGGAACTGAGAAGAATAAATCGTGATTCTGGGTTCTCTGTTGGACTCTGTAGTTTAGGGGAGATTTAAGTAAACTGAATAGAACATACCTTCTGCTTTTTAAATGCCTGGTGCTTTTATGAGAAAACCACAGGGAAGACCAATCATGCAAACAGTAATAGTTTATCGACCATGACTAATCTCTGAGGAGTGTAGTATGTGAGGTAGGTTTATACAGGGCTTTGCTGTGGACTAACTTCTTACACACCCATTAGCTCATGAGATCCTTACAAACAGGTCCATGAAGTGGCAGGAGAAGGAATATCACCCTCATTTTACTAAAGAGCAAAGTGATGTTCACATTGAGTGAAGAAGCCATCCAGTGCCATGTGTTAAATATAGGGATGGCATAGCAAAGGCTCTTCTGCCTGACCGTGTGTTTTGTGTTTTGCTGGTAACTTCAGTGTTGCTGATAAAACAAGAAACATACACACACTCTGCCACCCATGGATGGTATTTCATTCAGTCAGTGGCTAGTAATGATTTGTGTGAGCCGTAATATTTGGTGAATCATTCTTGGTGATCAGAGGGTGCTGTGTCGGTCAGCTCATTTTCAGGACTGGTTTGTCAAAAAGGACAGCAGAACAGATAACAGAAATGAGGCTTTCTCGTTTCTGACTGTTCGTTTTTACAGGTGTATTTGCATATTGTTAAATAATGAAGTATTTATCATTATTGAACCTTTAATACTGCCAGACTTTGTGCTAGATGTTCATCAGTCAGTAGAGGAGAACCCTAAACCAAGGGATTGAAAGGACTTAAAAATTTATGTAGGAAGCCCCGCCTTTCCTCTATCCTTCTTTCTCTCTGACACTTTTTGCCAGGAGATAAGTCCAGATGCACTGGAATGCTTTATGGGGTATCTTACAGTGGAGGTTGTGTTCCAAAGGTGTAACCTGTCATGTTTAGGGGTATATACAGCTATTTGGAGCTTACATCAATGATTGTTTGTGGATCCATGAAGCGGTTTTATAAATAGCATAGTTTCCTCTTAAATGTATGTTTACTCTTCTTAAAAGTTTCTTGGGTTGACTACTGCTCTTCAGAGAGATTAGTAACTCCCATTTATTCTAAGATTTCTTTTCATGTGATTTCGGGCTGCTTATCTTCATTCTGAACACTGAAAATTGGGAAGTCAGTGCAGGCTGTATTCTTTCCTTTTGATTCCATTTTTTGGGGCTAGAATGAAATCTATGCCATTGTTTAGATTCCGAGTTAATAGGGGACCTATAACTTTACTTATAACTTTATAACTATTATTCTTGCACTTATCTTTTCTTAGAACCTACTTATCCTTTCTTAGAACCACAGAATCTTCAAGTGGGAAGGGACCGTGGAATCTCATTCAACTAACACAAGACCCTAAATTCCTAGAGGTCAAGAGCTATGTCAGATTCATTTGTGTTCCTTGTCTTGCTGCAACGCCAGACACTTAGCTCAGCGCCAAGGGGCCCCAACAGAGGAATGTTAGATTGAATTGGGGATCCCATCTAGTGCTTTTTTTTTTGCCTCTTACTCAACTTGTCCAGTGAGTGCTTGGTGTATGGGCCTGTTGAGTGTGATGAGTAAGTAAATCATGTGGTTTGCTGTCCTCCACTCGGGCTTTAGCCATGTTTAGATTTAAGAATGCTGAGTAACTAATAAAAAGTGATTCCAAAGCACTCTGCAGATGGAAAGTGCTTCATGTGTAATAAATAATAATGGTCTCTCAAGATTAGGCACAACCACAGAAAGAAGTGCCTAGCTTGCAGGCTATAGAAACTTTTGATAGACCTTATAGTGAAAAGTGGATTGGTCGGCACCGACTCCTGCCATCGTTTTGTAATGAGCACTTTCATCTCTAAGTTGTCATCTATTCCTCATTGTGGGAACAGCTTACTTGCTGAACTATGGAAGGGGGATTGCAGGAATATCATGCAAATTAGTAGGTAAGATTTCTAGGCAACATTTTGGTCCAGTCAGTCCTTTGTTTAAATCCAGTCCTTTCTAGGTTTGTCCTCTTCCTCTGTTGTTATTTCTTTTAAGGAGTCTGTGGTCACCTCTGTTTTAGTTCCAGGCAACATGCTATTCTCACAGGGTAGAAACAGGCTCCTTGCTCCAAAGGAGACAGTGGAATGATGAGGGTTTGGAACATCATTTTTAAAGTATATGGTCACTTGCCTGTGCAGACTGCAACGTCCCACATACCCAGGAGACTCCACTTCCTCTCTGGGATTTTACACAGTGAAAATAGGAGGATCAATCTGATTTAAATTTGGTGACTCTATGGCAACTATCACCAGGAGGCGTGAACTGTATTCCTCACTTACATTTCCTCACTTTATTGCTAAGAGTGAAGGATAAAGTGAATCTGGCTATTTTTCATGCTGACTTTACAAACGTCTTCTCTTTACCTGCAGTTCAGCCAGACATTATTTATTCATTCAAGAAATAGTTATTGAGCATCTACTATATTCCAGGGACTCTTCTTGGTTCTGGTTAGTCAACAAAGCAGTCTTCTGCAGCTAACTTTGAAAGATTTAACAGAAGTATGATTTTAAAAAGTGACTTGACAGAGGTATGCTTAAAGAAATAAACACAGAAAATAAGAGACACAACAGTTCTTTCCTTCTGGTTTTCCCTCCTACTTTTTCTCTGACTTCCATTTTTTTCTCCATAAATGGACCCCATCCCCCTTATTCTTTCTGCCGACCCTATGAAGACACCTGTGCTTTCTTGTCACGACTCTCATTTTCCTCCTTTGTCTCCTCTCCGTTCCTGCTGTGCTTTGTAAGTGGGGATGCAACAGGTAATGCTTAATGTCGGCTCGACCCCAGCTCCATGCTCATTTCCCACCTGAGCCTGTGCTCCCACGTCCAGGTTTGCTGTGTGGGCTGATGCCCTGTTGCGAATCACAACCTGGAAGTGAGTGGTCAGTGGTCCTGGGGCTCTTGCGTGTCCATTCAGTGCCCCAATATTTTCAGCATCCTTCTGAAGACATGAATACGGCCCCGAAGGCTAGGCAGTGCACATGTTGTCAGTTTAAAGGGAACTCTTTTAAGAAGTATTCTTGATTCTCTCCTCTCTCTTAATTTCTGTAATGTACATGGTCAGAGTAGACTCTTTCTTTCCTTTCTCTAAAGTCTCATGTCTCTTGATCTGGCCTTCACTGAATGTAACTTGTTATGATGGTATGGCTCTTTTGTTCATTTGTTACAGTCCCAGGAGGCATGGATGATGTCCTTGTGTACAAAGAATATGAAGTGAATGGGGAGTGGGGGGAGAAAAGTCTCCTGTTACGAAATCTGGTTCCTTGTTTTGGGGTGAGGACCTTTGATCCACATGAATATCCTGCAAATGTAGAGAGCTAAGTTCTACATTGGCCACGTAGTTGGATTTCCAGATGCTCCCAGATTTTCACTCAAACCTGAGATTTGTAGGTACCTGACCATTCCTGGCTAATGTTATTCACCCCTAAACTAGATATTTGGTAATGGGACCAATGATGACTCCTTAGGAGATACTCAGCAGAGCCTGCGAGGCAGGAGTTTCCTTCTCCGCCTTCCTGATCTAGACTCTGAATTTCTGTTCTACTTATTGTCCTTTGCTTTGCTATTGGATTTTAGATCATGCAAGGTCACTGTAATGATCAAGTCTACTGCATACATACTACATGTTAGGTACTAAGTAAATTGCTTTCTATACCCCATTCCGTTTAATCCTCAGAGCCACCCTGTGCAGTGGGTACTAGTATTATCCACGCTGGATAAAATGGATGAGGAAACTGAGTCTTAGAGAGGTTTGCCAATTTGGCACAACTTATAATTTCAGGCTCAGGGTTAGCTGTCATGTCTCTGACTGCAGCTTTTGATTTCTTATTCTGTTCATCCCCGGTTTCTTCTCCTGCCCTTCTCTGCTTACCTGGCTTGGAGTAGGTTCTTGTCTGCACATACTAACCAAGGACTGTTGTAGGTCTGGAGGGAATGCTCTTCCTGGTCTCTTTCTTCTCTTGGCACCTGTAGCCAGAGCCTTCCGGTGTATGCTATACTTTTCTGACCTCTCACCAGATTCTAAATTGGCTTTCAAGGCTGAATTTGCTGACAGGCACCTTCTAATGGGCTCATTGTTTTTCATGGTTTACTTGGTTTATCGTCAGCTAGGGACAGCTTGACATTTACTTCCCTGTCTCTTGGATTCTGATCTCTTCTCAGTGTTTCTCCACGCTTAGCAAAGACTCCATGACCATGTGAATTCACAGTGAGTGTGTTTCTGCGTAGCCATCATAATACAATATGTTATACTAAGATCTGTGAGCATACTTGCTGATTGGGAGTGGTCTAAGAAGGAGTGTGAGCTTTGGAGAGAGGTATGGCCTTCACATCTGGTGGATGATGGTAGACACAGCCTAGCCACTTGAAATCATTACGCTCTCCAGGGAATGTTCCAGCCCGGAGCACTTATATTATTGGTGCTTAGCATTTTTGTATTACTTTACATTTGCAAAGCGCTTTCCAGTGATTTATTAGCTGTTCTTGTTTTAATAGTCCCTGGAGGTAAGTTGATATTCAACCTTCTGAGAACATAAATGCATAGAGAAAGCTTGTCTCACTAGATATTATTGGAACTGGGGTCAGGACTCTGAACTCCTGGGATAAGGCCATTTGGGGTCATTGGCTCACGTGGATTAGAAGGAGATCAAGTGGACTTAACTTTAGCTCCAAGAGTCCTAAGGCAGAGGTGGAATGATGGCAGCTATTTATGGAAATTGCAAAGAAGCCATTATCAAAAGACCTGGATTCCAGTCCTGACTCTGCTGTTGGCCAGCTGTGCTGACCTTGAGTAGTTGCTTTTCCTATGTTTGTTTTAGATTCACATTCTGGTAAAACGAGCATTATATCCCAAGTCCCTCTTGTGTTAAATATAATTTGGTGACTTTGTATCTCCTTTCTGGAATGGATGACCAGTGAATTCCATCACAGGGAACATGCATATAGATTTAAACCACTATCGGCTATGTAATTAAAAAGGTGCTCATCTTCCTTTTTTTAGCACTCAAGGACTAACTGACAGTGATCCACCTTCAGATTCATTTCAAGAAGCACATAATCCTCATTTACTATAAAGAGTCAATAAGATAGTGAGTCAAGCTGCTACAGGAAAGTCAGACTGCAGCCAACACCATCAATCCTGTATCTTATGGGTGTTGTAGAAAGTAATTAGCAGGCTTGATTATCTCACTGGTTCAACACACGTTTTAGGGATGTGATGTAATGCAAGGAAACATTTAGTTGTCAGATTTTAGGGCTGTATCAAATTTACTCTTGCAGGAAAAGTCTAGTTGTCCTGGCAACCTGAAATTGATTTTCTTTTTGCTCTTGTCAGCTGAAACTGGTCCCCTTTGAATCATTCCTCTAATTTAATATAGAGAACTGTATGTCCCCACCTGGTGACCGAATTGTTCTTAATGACAGGTAACTCCAGCAAATGATTCTTCTTTCCTGCCTGATCTAGAAGCTATAGTGTGTTATTGCCTTCTCCCTATATTGTTCTCTTTATGGTTATTTGTCCATGGAGTCAGGTGTAGAAGTAAAGTGGCATTCAATTAACTAAATGTTTAATCTGGCCTATAGAGCAGTGATGTAACTGGCAGCCAATCACAGCATTTCAGTTTCAGTCATCTCCCAGGCAGGGCTGGGATTAGAATGAGCTCTAGGACAGGGAGTCCTTTTGTGGGGATGTTTAGCATTTCTGCTACTTGCAAAGAGGGATGTGATGGCCCAGATGTTGGAGAGAAAGTGAAGCTACCTTACTGTTTTCTGCCCATCAGCCGTCTCTGTCAAGGGAAGGGGATGATCTTTAAACCAGAAAGGATAGAATCCATGTTAAGAAGAAATTGATGCCCACGCCAGAGGAGGTTGTGAGAGAGCAATACACTTACTAAGGGACTGCAAAGTTTGCAGGTCACACACACTGCATCTCAGGATATGGGGAACTCCTGATGGTAACTGTGGAACTGCTGCCAGTAATTCTGAGGAAACCTGGAAATCAGCACAAATGCCAGAAATGAGAGATGAGGAAATAGTTATCAGTTATCAAGAAAACAGGTATCCGGAGTCTAGAATCTGCTGACTTTGTTGTGATTCCTGGTATAGTTCTAGACTGGCTTATGCAGTAGGTGATTTATGAGTCTTTGGAAGGAAACTGTATTCACCAGCAGCCAGAACAGGTCACTTAGCCATTTCCCTTTTAGTTTGGGAAACTGGGGGGATGAGATGATATCACAGGCTCAGTGTAGACAGTGCAGACTTTGGAGTCAGATTGTCTGGATTTAAATTCAGGGGCCGATGCTTAGTAGCCATGTAACCTTAAGTAAGTTGCTTTATTTCTGTGACTCAGCTTCCTTTTCTATAAAATGGGATTAAAGATAGGACTGACAAAAGATGCTATGAAGACTAAATGAAATAATGCATGCCAACTGCTTAAAACAACACCTTGCACATATTAAGTATTCAGCACAGGATGCTATCATTACTCTTAGTAGAAAGACATTTGAATTTTGTAAAGCATTAAAACATTCTGTATATATTTTAAATAACAAGGAAACATATGAGCTGGAATACAGACTAGGTAGTGAATAGATTTAAGGATCCATGAATTCACACACACTTTATAAAGCGGGTGGAGAAAGAATCACCCTCTTGATGGGAGAAGCTTTACCGTTGTATTATAGGGGTGAGGATGCAGGGAGGGGGAAAGAGTTTGTGACCATTTTCCTACCCATCAAACCCTTTCTCACTCTCCTGTCATGTTTGTTCCATGAAGTAATCATCACGGACAATTTGGTATGTGTCTGGTTCTCTCATGCATTATGTTCCTGCATATATGTATTTATTTTTTATTTAAAAAAACTAAAAAAAATAATGCAAACTTCACATTTTTGTTCTTTCATAAAATGTCAGGATGAACAAAATTGGAATGGTCACTTGGAACTGTATTGCCATTTTCAGTTGTGTCTCATTGTCCTTTACCCCAAGGCAATGTGGTCCTTGTGTTGTTTTCCCTTCTCGTTGTCACTTTTGGGGATTTTTCTTTTTTGCTTCCTTTGTATTTTATTTACTCATACATAATTTTCCTTCCCTTAAACACCCTTCCGTCCGTCAGTCCGTCTTCCCTCCCTCCCTCCCTCCCTCC
>JAGFMF010011696.1:1089240-1247852 GCA_019455555.1 Galemys pyrenaicus
CCTTCCTTCCTCCCTCCTTCCCCCCTTCCTCTCCCTTCCTCCCTCTCGGTCTCTCTTCCTCCCTCTCTCCTTCCCTCCCTCTCTTTCTTTCATTATTTATTTAGAATATCTTGTCCTTAGCTTCAAATGGATCCTAGTGACCAGGCCTTTGCGTGATGTTATAGGCTCTCAGTGAATCAGATTTTGGCCACCTCATTCCAGCTCTGAAATCTCAGCTTGCTACCAGTGTGCTTTCTTAGACTTTTGTTTCAGTGTTTCTGACATCAGAGGTTGTGAGACCTGTATGCAAGGTAGTAGAAGGTTGACTAGTATATACTTTCCTTACAGAGGGTAGGTTTGGTTTTGGTGGAGTGTCCTTGAGATAAGTGAGTCAGAACCTAAGTCATGTGACTTAAGATGTGTGTTCTTGGTTTCCTGGTTCTTGGTCTCTGACACAAGTTAGGCCCTACCTGACCTGGCTTTGGGCTACCTTTCTGCCTGCTCCCTTACTCTTGTCTACATGTGGTCATATTCCTCATCCCACATGGAGGGCCATTCTGCCCAGCTGGGTTTGCGGGCACATACCCTTTCATACCAGTCCTGACTTCATCTCCTTAGGCATTTCCATTTGGAATCAGTCTCTTTCCTCCTTTATTCCAATCTCAAGGCTTGTAATTTCAGAACCATTGACCACCTTGTGTTGGAGTGGGTGATACCACTTTCTGAACACTAATCGCCAAAGACCAGGTATCTTTGAGCCTTTGGATCCTAGCTCAGTGCCTGGCATTATAGGCACTTTGTAAATGTGTATAAAATAGAATTACTAAGAAGGCCTGAGGGGTTAGAAGGTTAACTACAGTTAATCCAAGGAGCTAGAGGCCCCTGGAATCTGGAGGAGGAATGTATAGCATTTACGAGCAGTTATTGGCTTTTCTCTAGGCTCTTTCTTAATCCTGTTTCCCTAGAGGCAGCAGTAAAGGTGGTGTCTGCTGAGATGCTGGTGACATTTCCAGTGAGATCACATCAAATCTCTTCTCCTAGCTCTTAAGTTCTCGAAGTATCACATCCTTTTATTGGAACAGCTTAGCTTTAGAAGAGAAGGAAGAAGTTTACATGATGGCCTCTGAATTTTTGACTTTGATTATTAACCTTCTTGAAGAAGATTTTGCAGTTGCCTGTTAGAAGGAAGGCAGACATGCCAAGGTGCTACCTTTGTGAAATGATGGGGAGTTCCCATCTTATGCTGTGACACTGACCTAGGGAGCCAGTCGGGGTCGGGCTGTGCTCACTTGGCATGCCGACTTAATCTACTTTCCACTATTACCATTGGGATTTTGATTCCATTGCAGCTTCTGAAACGCCTTTTTTGACTTGTAGTTTGGATTTTACATTGCTGAATGTTGCTTCCAGTGACTCATGCACAGAAAAACCCTTTTGTTTAGCATGTCACAGATAAACCGAGAATTTAGGTGAAAAGAAAATGCATGATGCAGATGCAAGGGAAATAGAGTGAGCTCACTTCCAGTCCTGATTCTCTTCCAGTCCTGCATCTGCCAGACACATATTGTGTGACCTGGAGCCTTAGTGTTCAGACCTATAAAATGGGGACACTAATCATTATCAGGAAGGGTTGTTATGACAGTTATCTGAGGTTATTTAGGTAAAGCATCTGGCAGACACCTGTTCTTTTCCATAGTCGAGCGTCTCTGTGAAGTTACAGGGTTGGTTTACGAACCCCAGCTCCAGTAACTGTTTGAATTGGGATGATTTACATAACTTCAGTGAGCTTCTAAACCTGTCTGAGGACCACTTAAATGGGTTTCATTTGGGATTAAATATACCATGCATGCTAAATTAGAAAGGTTGGAGAGAGTTTGTAAAAAGCTAGCACGGTGGTGTCTCGCAGTCTTGGATACCCAGGTTGATCTTGGTATATGATGCATATACTTATTGGGGTGGTGTACCACAAGGGTGTTGACCAAAGTCCCCTCGATGGCCTTCAAACCTCTCTGGCTATACACCAGACATGATGGACAGGCCTCGTGTTGGAGATGTGATTTTAGAAAGATATAAACCATCGCATGTGTGGAAAGGCAGCCACTCTAGTGGAGGGTGTTCTAAGAGCTTTCATTTGAAGGACTGATAATATTTTATCCAAAGAAAGAGGGACTTTGGGGAGAGGGGAAGGTTGATATGGGTGATAGAGAGATGACTTAGTGTTTGCCCAGGTAGAAGTTACCAGACCTAAGCTAGGGCAGTGGCTGGTGAAAATGGAGGAGAGGGGCTGGCAAGGTGGTTGGGGCAGAAGAAGCGGGATGGAAGCTAGGAAGCCCAAGGCAAAAATGGAGGGTACTGTCAGAGAGAAGGGTACAGGCATGGAGTTACTACATGAACTCCCAGGGTGTAGCTACTGTGCTTCCCAGGATCAGAAAGACAGAGACATTTTGTTGTTATCATCCTGCCAGGTAATGAGCTTGCCCCAGGTATGTGCCTGCCTGCATGTGAGTGTGTGTGTGTGTGAGTGTGTGTATGTGAGTGCTTAAGCATGAGCATAATTAACAGGACCAAAGAGGCTGGGGACTTACCCAAGACCATAAAACTAGGAACTATCTTTCATTTGCTTAAAGTGCTGAGTTTAGTAATGACTGTTAGTGACAGAAATGGGCAGGGGGAACCTGTAGGGAAAGGGCCTTGCCCCCATTTCCTCTCCCTCCCAGGCAGGTAGTGAGTAGGAGTTATAAGTTTCAATGTTTGATAGCACCACCTCCTCTGCTTTCCCAGAAATTATTCCTCGAAGTATGACTCGAATCATTACTCTGTTGGGAGATGTCTCAGTTCAGAGCTGACTTTCTGCTCTAGTTGTTTATGAGAGAAATGGTGGCAGTGACAATTCAGAGGTGACCTAATGAAGAGGCAAAAATAGGGCATTTAGGGTTGGGGGCACTGGGTATTAGGGTTGGCCCTGTTTTTAGAGA
This sequence comes from Galemys pyrenaicus, assembly GCA_019455555.1. Classification (NCBI taxonomy): domain Eukaryota; kingdom Metazoa; phylum Chordata; class Mammalia; order Eulipotyphla; family Talpidae; genus Galemys; species Galemys pyrenaicus. Next base: position 1,092,195 of record JAGFMF010011696.1, read on the forward strand.
CTTACAAGAATTGAACAAGTGAATCAACTGGTTAGTGTCTCTGATTTTTCTCCTGAAAATTGGGGCATAAATGTTCTTGCTTGATAACTTTGCTCTGACAGTGATTTGCAGATTGCAATGCCAGAAATAGTATCATGAAGACATGGGGGTATCTGGACTAGGCTTCTATGTCTATGTGTGTGAAGCAGTATGGGGAGGTGGTGGAGTGGCCAGCATCATGGGTGATGCAGATCTCTATTATCATGATCATGCCACCATCTTTTATTGGGGGTGGGTGGGTCTTAGAACCTTGTGATTAATGCCAGTAGAATTAAGAGCATGCTGATTCTACCCTGCTCTGGGCTACTCACGAGCACCATCATTCTGCTTTACCCCCAATTAGGGGCTGAGGTTCTCTTGCTTCAGAATTACCTTGGCTAAGAGAGCTCTTTGTTTCTGGAAGATTAACATATCTTCTCCGCTAGCATATCTCTCAGGTACAGAGGAAGAAATGCGAGCTTCTGGAGGAAAGTGACTTTCTAGGACCTTAGAGTGAATTGGGAGTCCTGGGGTCATTTTTGTCACATGGAATATTTGACTATTTAGTGTATAAGACCTACCCTGAGAGAGACAGAAACTTCTAGAAGGAGCATCAGCTTTTTGAAGCCTTCAAGAGGTAGAAGTCTGTGTGTGACTGCTACTGTGGGCACCGAGGTTCCCGTACACTTCTCTGTGCCCAGTAGTGACTACTTACTTGGATATTTGGGTTTGGGTTGAGTCATCAGGCCCGTGATCTAGAGGACCTGTGGTGTGCTTGGCATAAGACTGGAATTAGTCAGAGGGCAAAATTGCTTGCCCTGGCTCCAGAACTCACGTACTCTGCAAGCATGAGAAAGTCTTTTTTGATTTTCATTTTCCATATCTTTGGTAACTTCTGGGGGACAGGATTTTCTCTCTGCTGCTTCATGGGGATGGTAGGGATATCAAAGGAAAGAAGAATTTGTTTCTGTAAATAGTATTGTGGTATTCAGATATCATAGGTTTCTGCTGCTTAAAACAGACAGCCAACTTCTCTTCTTTACTCCCTTTCAGAGTAAATGTATCGATACCAGAAAAAAAAAAATAAAAGCCAGTTAAATTATTGAGAACAATCAGTAAACAGTCTAGTCTTTTTTTGGTGTCTGAAATTCTCTGAATTTTAGTCTGGATTACTTGAAATATAAACTGGGGATATATAGAGGAAACCATGTAAATCAAATCACAAGTTCAAGATTCTCAAGCTAGCTCCCAGCTAGCACATCTACCTTGAATTACAATATTCAGTTCTCCATAGACACTGGGGCTTGGCCCAGTTTTTTAAGGCAGCTTGGGGAAAATAACTGCTCATAGATACTTGATGGTTGAACTCCAGAAGGTCTCTAGGAAACCAAGGCCAGGCAAGGTCACACAATGAGGAAATGGCAAAATCAAGATGAGAAGCCAGCTCTTTGGATTCTCAATCCTCTGTTCTTTCTGACACATCACTCTTCCCTCCTGTCAGGTGAAGAGAGAAGCCAGATGGTTTGACAAATGGTTCTTGTTGCTGTCAAATCTGCCTTCTCTTTCTGCTCAGACAGACAGTTCTTACCTTCCCTTTTTGGGGGATTAGGTGGGGTGGGAGAGAGGGAGGGAGGCTGGATGGAGGAAGAAAAACATTTTGTTGCTTGGCTTTTTTTGTGGCAGAGATGACCAATAAGCTCTCATTTCTCTGTCAAGAAGCAAAGCTTAGGCAATGAGTAATTGTCACCTTGAATCTAAAGCACATAAAGGCCTAGAAATGGCAGGCTGTAGTAGGAGACAACATTGATTTCATATATATTCATCTTAAAAAAACCATGTTTAAGATGCCATATCCATAAATACTAATAAGGCTGTCTGATTCCAATTTTCAGGTGAGATTAGCATTTTATTGAGTATTTTATCTGTCAGATTCAATACTCAATGTACCATCCTCCCAGGCTTATTAGCATAATTGCTGTGCTTAAGCAACAATAAAAAATTCAGCAGTAAAATAGCAGTTAGTGCAGGCAATTTGTTATCAAAAGCTTTTACTTAAGGACAGCTCCAGCCTGCATTTATTAGCAAGTTAGGGTTGTAATTTATTTTTATTTGGAAAAACAAAAGGGGGGGGATTTTGCTTTTTTGTTTTGGAAGTAATAGAGAAATTAAAAAGCGTTGCCTCTCTGGAAAATTGTCCATATCCCTTCTTCCTTTGCTGAAAGTAGCCTGTGATAGGAATAGATACCACTTGTGTGAGGCACGTGACTCAGACAAAAAGTCGCTCTCCTAGGCATTGGAATAAAAGGGTAGTGTGCCCATTTGTGTCTGCACAGATGTTTCTAAAACCCTTTCACATCTCTTATTGCTTAAATCTCACACCAGTCCCATGAGGACTCCATTTTGAGGAAAGATGACTGAGCTGAAATGACTTGTTCCAGATGAAACAATGGAAGGGCAGGGCCCAGCTAAGCTACCTAGTATTTTAGCCTCGAGGCCAGTCTGCATTGTGACTCTTCACACTGGTGCTCCAAATGCTGGTGTGCACTCCATGTCTTCTGCCCTTTGGATGGCTTTTATACTAGCTCTGTTCTGTATGCCGGGTATAAGCATATGCATGTGCATGCACACACACACACACACACACACGCGCATATACACCATGTCCCAAATTTACTGATACATCTTTGTAACTGTTTATCCTTTGAAGGAAGAGTTTCCATCATATGAGTTTTCTCTTGGTATCAAATGTCCTCTGTTTCTTTATAGCTCTCCCTCCTCCTGATTGACTCAGGAAAGCAGGATTTCCATCTCTGAAGGACCTGGTGCAAAATAAAATGATTTTATAAGTAATGTGACTGTCAAGCAGACAGAGATAAGATTTAAAAATGTGGGGATTGCGAAATCATTTTTCTCCTTTATTTCTCGAGAAATGTCTCAGAATAAATAAGAACATTAAATTGAGGCTTTTTAGTGTGGTTTAAGCTTCAATTATGGGTAATAATTTTCAATTTGAAGATAAAATTTTGGGTGAAAATGGACAATTGAAGCTCCCAAACTTTCAGAGAAGTTATCCTAGCATCTTAGATTGTATTTCCTTGGGAAAAGTTGTATAATCTCTAATTCTGAATATTTTTAATGTGCAGAGCACTGTGCTGACCGCTGTGGAACTTGTAGACAAGATCAGAGCAAGCTGTGACACTCAGGTATGGTTAGACTATTAGACAGGCTATTAATCAGAAATGAATATTGTTTTTGTTTGAGCACCTTTTATGTGACAGTAGCACTACTAAGGTTTTTTTTTTTTAGATTACACCTTTTAATCGTAACATTTCATGCAGTTATCCAGAGTTAAACTTTGTTGAGCACTTACTATATAGCAGTCCCTCTAACAGTGTGTTATATGCATCATCTCAGTTAATTGTTATAACAACCCGAAGAGATATTGGTAGGTGCTATTCTTACTGTTCTCATTGGTTAGATGACAAAATTGAGGCACAGAGAGGCCAAGTCATTTTTCCAAGTCACACAGCTGGTAAATGGTACAACCTCTCTAATCATCTTGTCTCCCAAACATATGACCTTTTTACTCAACTACTTGCCAAAGAACAAATGAATAGCGCGATAGAAAAACAGACGATGCCAATGATGAGAAGAGCCCTGTGTAGTCACTGTGTCAGAGCCGAGCAGAATCTGGGTGATTACGAGTCCTAAACTTCGAATTGGACAAGGCCTCCTGTCCTGGTATGCCTTTTAGGGTTAGTGAAAACCTCGGTTAAATTGCCTCTTAGAATCTTAGTGTCTTTCTTTGAATTCGGGATAATACTGTCTCTCTCCCAATGTCAGTGTGAGAATAAATTAGAAAGTGTGTGGCAGCGTCTCCAAAGGTGCCTGAGTCAGCGTGGCTGTTGGGCATTGGAAACAACCGCAAAGAGGCAGCTTTGTGTGCTGGTTAGCAACAGCCCAAATTCAGGTCCCCAGGCCTTAAGTCCCTTCTGCCACATAATATTATATGGCATTGGGCAAACAATTTCATCTTTTTGTGCCTCCATTTCCTCATCTATAAAATGGATTTACTCAGAGAGTTATTGTGAGAGTTAAATAGTTAAAAAATGTAAAGCATGTTGATCAGTGCCCAACATAGTAAGCACTGTAAGCATTAGCCCTTTTTATTCCCTCATACTGCAGTGATGAAGGACAGTATGAAATGAGCAGTTGAGGACTGTTTTAGGACTAAGATCTGTTCGCTCACAATAGTAAACCATGTTAGCTTAGAACACAGGAGTTGTATTGGCTCAGTTTTTATTGGTTAATGACCTTGGAAAAGTCCTTGGCCTCTCTGTCCTTGATTTTTGCTTATCTGCAGATGGTAGTTGAGAGAGTAAACTTCAGTGATAGCATGGGCAGCAGGGAATGGAATGCACCCACATCCTTGATAAGCTGCTCCATGGCGAGTTGCCCTGTGACTACTGAGGATCAGTTTGCTGGTCAAAGATGACCTGGAGGGTGGCATTGCTTCTGTGCCATCCTGGCAGGTCTGTCTTTCCTCAGTCTGTAAAAACCCTGGTCCTTTCCTCAGAGCTCTTTTACATTTTCCTCCTGTGTAAAAGGCACTGAAATCCTGGGACCACCTCCCAGAACCACTTATCCTGTACCAGAGGGAGGTGGGTGGGAATGCTAGAACACCGGACTTTGAAAGGTGATATGCTATAACTTATAATTTATTTACCTTCAAAAATAAGAGTACATTGAGAAGTACTCGGTTTTAAGGTTGTGCTGCTGAAGGTAACTCTAAGATGGAAGATTCTTCAGCAGCATGCACTTTCTTGGGTTTCTTGTCCTATAGAACAGCTCTCCATACAAAGTGTGTGAGTGTGTGTGTGTGTGTGTGTGTGAGAAAGAGAGAGAGAGAGAGAGACAGAGAGAGAGACAGAGAGAAAGAGCAAGACTTGACTTCTTGGAATTGGTAGTGTTGATTTTGGGGTATTTCTTTGGCTTATACAAATTAGAAACAGAAAGGCAAAAGTCTTTGTTCATGTCATCTAAAAAGGTCTTTAGAGGAAAGGACATTAAGATAATACCTTACATTTTGATGGGGCTCTGTGGTTTCAAAGCACTTAAATATACATCCTCTTATGTACATCTTATGGCATCCTGGAGGTAGGCAAGGTAGAGCTTGTTATTTCCCTTTTAAAGATGATGTAACTGAGGTTTAGAGGGGTGAGATGAGTTTTTTAGGCAGTGATGGATGCAAACCCAGAACCTTCAACGCTGAGCTGCTTTTGGTTTTACCATCCTGATCTGGGCACTGTGAGGTCAATCTTGCCAAGTACTATCTGGGCTATATAGATTTGTGATAAGTCTTAAAAATGTTTGTTTTGGGCCTCCCTGGTGGCGCAGTGAGTTAAGCGGCACACTATGAAGCAGACCGCAGCCACTGCAGCACGAGTTCGATCCCTGCTGCCGGCCAGGGAGGGGACCCACACGGCTTGGCAGACCTCTCCTGCCTTGCCCACTGCTCCCCTCAGCAGTGTATCTCAGTCAAATCTGCCTGTTCTGCTCCCCACTTTATCTCTGGTGGAGCCTCTCATCTCCTGCCCCCACACTTCTGGCCTGTACCCCAGTGCTTGTATGCATAAATAAATAAATCTTAAAAAAAAAATGTTTGTTTTTCTTCCCTTTTTTATATTGACTAAAATGTTAACTGTGTTCTATATTAACTTGTTTCTCCCCAAGTATAAGTAGCAATGAATTTCTAGGACTCTCTATTAAACCTGCCTGTGTTTTTCATAAATCAAATGTCAAAGAACTTCCTGAAACTTGCTTTAATGAACAAGTGAGGTGAAGGTAAAATTCCCTTTTCACATGAGGTAATTAGGAAACAGGATGTGCAACCTTGCTATAGGAATTTAAAAAGGCACACTTGTGCAGATGTACAAACTGGATGAGTATATTATAGAGGGATTCATGCTGGTAGAAATATTCAGTGAAAGAAGTTCTCATTAAGCATATCAGTTGTTTTTGGCTTGCATAAAAACCTAATGTCTTCTATGAGTTGGATACAGTGGGGGTATATATTCCTACACTCCAAAAAATAGAAGCATGAGTCAGCCAGAATTCTAGTTTTGATTGTAAGGTGCCTTTATCTGGAAACTCGGTGTATCCTCAGAAAACACAGTGGGCTAATGGAGGTTACTCTTGAGCTTCTTAATGATGAGGAATCAGTGGTATGTGTGCTTGGGGGTTGGAAAGGAAAGGACTGAATCTTCTTTGGCAAATGTCTTTGATTCCCTTTGATGTATGGTGCCACATAAGCCCAGGGCTGCCCCACATAGCAGAGTATGGGTTAGATTACATGTATTTTGTAGACCTCTTTCCTTCATACAAATGACTTCTTAGGTGGCAACTTCCGTTGTGAACTGTCAGCTTCCTGACAGTGTCTGGAAAAGCCTTTTTTAGCAGAAGGCAGAAAGTGTTTCAGTTGTACAGATGACTTTCTCCAACTCCCTCCTTCCCACCCACTTTGACTTTCCAACTCTGATGGTTTTCTTCTAGGTCTAGATCATCCTGGAATGTTACTGATGTGGGTATCAAATTTATGGTATCTGATTTATGCCCCAGATACATATCGGATTGTCCTGCTTCAAAATACACATGGCTACGCATTCTCTCTCTCCATGAAAGTCTGTGTACCTTCTATGCCTGCCATGTAATAATTAGCTCCTGCTCTGTAAACAAGGGGAGAGATGAAATCAAGCGTGGCAAACTAGATGTGACCAGCTGCAGATCACCTCTTTTTAACTTTTGTTCATGCCCTTAATACCTTAATCATGCATTGATTTGTTCTTTTGCTAGATTTTGAACTCTTATTGTAAGACTGATATACCTTTTTTAAAAAAGATTTATCTATTTATGTATAAAAGATCTGGGGTATAGGCCAGAGGTGTGGGGGGTTAGAGGAGTCACAAGAGACAGAATGGGGAGCAGAATGGGTGGATCTACTGAAACACACTGCTGAGGGGAGCAGCAGCTGAAGCAGGACAGGTCTGCTGCACCATGTGGGTCCCCTCCCTGGCTAGGGATCGAACTCATGCTGCAGTGGCTGTGGATAGCTTCATAGTGCTGTGACTCAACCCCTTGCGCCACTGGGGAGGCTCTGGTGTTATATCTTATCAATCAACATTTACTGTGCTTTTTACTAAATAGTTGGGTCATAGCTGAAGAAGCTGAAACATGTTTTCACCTGAGAGAGATGATTTTAAGTACTGCTCGGCCAGTACATAGCAAACTCTGCTGCGCACCTTGGGAAGTCAGAATTACAGACCCCAGGGCTCCTCCCTCAGGGAACAACAGTCTAAGCTTATGTCATGTCAGCAGAGGTGCTTTGCGAACTGCGGACCCTTGCCCAAGTGGTTCATCTCTATGAGTTGTACATTTCGAATGACTTAGGCTACAAGGCTGTGGTGCCAGGAAGGCACGGAGCAAGTTCTCGATGATTCTGGCAGATGGGGTAAAGGAACGAGTCTTGGAGCCCTCGGTGGGATTTTATGCTTTTATTATATGAGGTGACCAGGTACATGGCAGGCAGGGGTACCGGGGGGCCAAGAGGTTGGCAGGTCTCCCAGTCCCCGGCACATCTTACACTCTTGGCTGCTTTGCTGCTGCTTCTCCTGCTCTTGTTCTGCTGGCATCCTATTCTGCTGGTGTCCTCATGACATGGCCCTTATACGCCCGTGTCTAAACCTAGGCGTACCCACTTGCGCATGCCCACTTAGGCATGTGTGTAGCACCACAGGTGTCCATCATTACACCAATGGCAGGGGGGAGAAAAAGCCTGATACTTTTCTCTGAACCTACAAATGCCCTGCCATCTCCTCCCATATATGAGAAGCCCTTAAACTTCCTTACATGTGATGGGGTGATTATGACTGGGACATCGAGGGCTCTAGTGCAAGCTTGCACAGGTTTGGCAGTGTAGGGTAAAGGTTGATCAGGTCTTTCCACCCTCCCACCACTGATGATGGACACCTGAGGTGCTGTGAGCACTCCAGGGTGGGCATGCACAGGTGGGTGCACCTGTGTTGGACACGGGCATAAATGGGTGGCGTCATGAGGACGCCAGAACTGCGAGCACCAACAGACAGAACTGTGAGAACCAACAGGCCCTATGGCAGCAGCAGCAGAGAGAGAGAAGCAGCAGCCAAGAGGGTGAGATGCGCTGGGGGCTGGGAGGCCTGCCAGCCTCCCGGCCCCCGGCACCCGTGCCTGCCATGTACCTGGCCACCTCTACTAAATAAAGTATGAAAAGCCACCGAGGGCTCCAAGACTCTCCTTCCTTGGCCCATCTGCCCAGAACCATCCCGAACCTTGCTGCCACTCCCTTCCTGCCGCTACAGGCAGGTTCACTATTGTTTGGGGCATGGAGTCTGGAGCCCTCGATGGAAAACTGCCACTGCTTTTCCAACAGCTCCTGCTGCTTGGGCTGTGGTGGGAAAGTGCTCTGGTTTCAAATGGGTAAGCAAAATTTAGTGTATCCATAAAATGGAATTTTTTTTCAGCAATAAAGAGTAAGAAAAGTACTGATAGAGGCTACAGTTTGAATGAATCTTGAAAACATTATGGTAAATGAAAGAAGCTGTCACAAAGACCACATATTATATGACTCCATTTATTTGAAAACTCCTCAATAGGGAAATCCATAGCATCTATAGAGACAGAAAACAGATTAGTGGTTGCTGGAAGGGATGGGGTGGGGATAGGGAATGACTGCTAATGGGTATGGGTTTCCTTTGGGGGCGGTGAAGTGTGCTTAAATTAGTTTGTGGCAATAGTCACACAACTCTGAATATACTAAAAACTGAATTGTAGACTTTAAATGGGTAAATTGCATGGTGTGGATTTATATCTCAGTGAAGCTGTTTAAAAAAATAAGCAGATTGCCCTTTACGATCTTTTGAGGGTTGCTTCAGAGAGTCAAAATGGTGCATAACGCCAAGTTTTAAAATCATCTTGATTTGCTTTGGGCCATGTTATCGTGTGTACTTAATAGTGATGACCACACCTAAGGAAAAATTGACAACCAAACCAGAACCACCAGACTTGAAGCTTATTTCCCCTCAATTTCACGCACAATCATTTTAGGGACTTTAAAAATACACACTTCCAGAAATGTTGAATAGTGAGATATCCGATAAGAAATAACAGGGTACTGACAGTCCTGATTGTATAAATAGGCGTTGGGATTGCGTTCATGGCTTGCTTGTCAGTACAAGAGAAATGTGCGATTATGTTGAATGATGGTTAATTTCCTTAGCCACCCATTTAAACATATAAAGATATGCGGCTAGAAGACAGGTGCCCGGGGAAATGGAGCCTTGCAGCTTGGATGAGAAATCCCAGCAAAGGACTGGAAGAAATAAGAACCTATTTAAGAGCTCCCATTGGTTGATGGCAGACTCTGCCTGATGCGAGGGAACTCTGTGCCTCATAAAGGCTTTTTCATTTACTCTTGTGTTGTTTGTCTGGACAGTGCTCTCCCCTCCTTTCTCAAGTCATTGTCCCACCCTCTCTCTGACTAACCTATTGTGTCAACAGAGTTACAAGAGCAGCCAGGGAATGTGTAGAGACTTGAGGACAGTTGTACTTTCTAGCGCTATATGTGAACAGTTCATATACAAACACTTCGCTTTGATTAAGTATCCGGTGAAACCAATTCATATGAACTCCAATTAAACTTTAATGAACAAGTGGGTGTATTAATATCAGCTGAGTAATGCAGGCAGCCTGGATTCCAGTAAGTGACTCACTTTTCTGAGCAGCTCATTCCCCATGCACAGTTAGAGTTACTAGAAAGCTTCTAGCTATATTTGCGTGGATCTGGTCTGGGCCTTGTAACTCTAGCAGTCCTCGGGGCTTGTTATTCATCTCATGACAAAACCACAGTTCGCCAGACCTCTGTTTCAAAGCAATGATGAGGGTCGGGGTGTTCATGTCAAGCAGTGAGACCCTTCCTGGAACAGTGACCATCTGGACTTTTCTCCAATCTCCTTTTTTTTAAAGTGAGAATTCTTTTTCCATTTAAACCTAGAGGCATGTAGGTAAAGGTTGAGGACAGTGACAGTGCAACCCTTCAGTTTTGAAGTGAACTTTGCCTCCTTCTGTTGCCTTTGAGTTTCACTTCCTATCCCCATCTGCCTTGTGCCCCAAATCTACAAACCTCCCCCTGGTTACATCAGAGATAGGAGGCTGTACTGGAATGATGAGCCTTTTGAGCACAGACCCTGTTCCTTTTAGAGAATGATTACGGTGCCAGCTTCATCAGGGAGATTAAAAACGATAATGAATACTATGCTCTTACTTCCATGCCTGGTGCATAATAAGTTCTCGGTAACGTTAGTTGACTTGCCCTAGCAGAGGAGGTTTGAGAAATGAATGGGGTCTAGTCATAGGCAGTGAAAGAACTTAGATTTTCCTAAAGATTTGACTTAATACTTTAAAATATCTGGGTGGTTACAGAGTGATAAAGACCAAAAACTGGGAAGAGAAAATGCATAGCAAGGATTCAGGGAAGGGAGAGACCCCTGAGTCTGAGAATGTTCAGACATCTTGGTCTGGGTCTGGATAGGGTGAGGTAAGGGTTTGGGGAGTGAATGTGAGGATGAGTGAGGGCAGAGTCAGTGAAGGCAGAGACCCTGATGTACCCAGGTACAAGTCAGGGTACATTCAGTGTGGTAAAACTGTATGCTGGACCTTCAGGGTCTTAACTGAGACTGAAATGAGCCTTTGGCCCACAAGCCTCAATCCCAGCCCTATTTGCAGTTCTGCCTCCATTCTTTTGTATCTGTCTGCAAACCAGTTGAGAGTGATTCAGGAGACAGGCAGCTGGAGATAAAGACTGGGTTGTAAACTGGAATGGACTTTAGGTTTGTTATTTCAGTGGGCTTGTTAACACAGTGTCCCTGAATCAAAGTTGACCTTCTGATATATAACGTAGCCTGTGACAGCTCCCCATGGCAGGGGCGGGGGAGGGGGACCTCTGCCTAAATAACTCCTTATCTTCAGTAGCAGGGTGTGTATATTTCAAGCTTTCAGGCAAATCCCAAAACTGGGAGGAAGGTGCTGAGTAATGTACTTTCTTCTCTAAACTCATAAACTGGGTAACTCACTCCTCCTGCCCTGGGACAAGGGGGTGGAGGGAGACCGACATGAAGGCAAAAAAAGTAAGGTAGAGTGGAGGGTCGCCATGAGATGACTCACCTGCAAATGTCAGTCAAGTCCTAACAGTTCCTTTAGGGGAAACAATGGGAGGCTGGAAGTTAGGACAGGGCCATACGGTGAATGTGTGGGACAGTGTTCTGAGCAGGGAATGATGTAATTCATTATGGTTGATCAACTAAGGAAACACCATTTGAAGGACACATTCAGATGCTTCAGACTAGAGTAAACAGTTCTTGTGTAACGCCGTTCAGGTCTGTTAGGCATGAATCAGCCCCCATTTCAGAAATAATCACCCCTCAGCGTGAAAGTAGTGTCAGTGGGCATCACACATGAATATCAGGCTCTTTGCATCACCCCAGATTTCTTAACAGAGAATGCCATAGGGTAAAGACATTCTTGAGGTAAAGGCATAAATTCCATAATGATAGCAGAGCTGGTCAAATTTTGATGAATTCCATTTTTGAAATTTTGGATAAAGCAAAAGGGATTCTTGCAACCAGGAACTGAATAGATTGATGATGTAAATTAGGAACTATATGTTGCTTATCAAAAAGAAAAGCATGTATATTAGGATTTTAAGATACAAATCAATAGTTTATTTAGCAATTAGAGCTAGGTATTTCATTATTTAACAACTGCATACAGCATTATTTCTTTTTATATACTGCTGAGAAAAGTCTGTTAGTCTCGTTTTACAGATGAAGAAACAGTAGACAAATTTAAAGATCATTACCCAAGGACACTTGAACTAGGTTTTATTATCCAGTTCAATCCTTTGTTTTATATTGAACATTTCACATTGAAGTGAAACAATGGTATTTGTTTACAGAGGTCCACAAGACAACTGAATTGGGCTTCATTCTGATGTTTAAAGGAATTGGAGAAGTATAGTTTTATGTTCTCTTCATTGTTTTGACTGAAGCGATTTGTCATAGAAATTTAGTGGCCATGATACTTTATAGCACTTTGATTCTTGGGGTGGGGGAATGGCGTGACAAATTCCTTCCAATTCAGGGTTTCTACAGAGCCTATTGTTTCAACAGTATTTAAAGCAATATGCAGAGGATTTGCTCATGTACTTTTACTTTTCCAAGATAATGAATTGAATGTATTGTATAGACTAATTAGTCATCCTAAGGTGAATGCCTCTTTGAGACCCATTCCTGCAAACACAAATCCTGTCCAAATTTTCTTTTTTTTTAAAAATAATTTATTTATTTATGCATAGAAGAGCTAGGGTACAAGCCAGAGTTCCAGGAGGAGAGAGGATTCACCAGAGACAGTGGGGAGCAGAACAGACAGACTGACTGAAGTACACTGCTGAGGGTGCAGTGGGCGAGGCAGGAGAGTTCTGCTGTGCCATGTGGGTCCTGTCCCTGACTGGGGATCGAACTCACACTTCAGTGACTGCAGAATCCCCACAGAGTGGTGCTCAACCCCTTTCACCTCCATGGAGGACCCCAAATTTTCTTTAAGTCACTTCAGGGCTCTTAAGTCGATCTTCTTTGGAAATCTTTGACAGCTGAAAGTGCTTTTCTCTGGGGGCAGCTTTCTGCCATCCTGGGACACCTCTTTGTTCCTCAGGTTTCTCTCTGGTCCTCCTTTGCTCCACCTTATCCACTTTGAGCACAGGTTACCCCTGGCCACTCAGTTCTTCTGTGGACACTAGCCTGGCCTGTCCATTGTTTGCCTCAACTTTGGTGTTTTGAGTCCCCCTCTTGATGGCTGCTCCACATAACAATAGACTTCACCTAGGTTAGTGGGTCAACCTCACTTAGAGAAGTTGTAGCAGAATTCAGACTTTCAGTCTGAACTTTCAGTCTTTGGGTGTGGACTTGGCATTTGCAACTTGAAAATCTTTCAGGCAATTTCACTGGGTACCCTGGCTTTAAATCTACGGTTATCACTTGAACTTGTGCAGTGCTTGGAGTAAAAGCTTTTAAAAAGACAGGTCATCTATTGATACCAGGATGAGAAAGACACTCAGGGCCTAAGAAGAGAGTGAGAAGGTTTCAATAGGGTGTGGTCTCATCTGGAGAGGAGGTTGGATGATGCTACCAGGGAACAAAGGTCTGTCTGCTTCTTTTCTACCCTTCGATCATGCCTGTAATGAGTATTTATTCTGCCAGCAACATTCTTGTTCCTACACGTATGTGCTAAGATTTCTGTTCTAGAAGTTTCCACAGGTAAGGGCAGAAGGATTGAGGACAAGAGTTCTTAGTTCAGCACCATTAAAGTTAAACTAATCATTAGTTAAGGTAATATTCTTTCCACGAACACCCAGCTTCTTTTTGCCCTCAGCTCCTAAGCAGACCCAGCCTTTTCCTATATGTAATCTCTACATCATTAATTTGTCTTACATCTTTAGTAATATATCAGATCTTGTCAGAATCAGTTAGCTCTTAAAAAAAAAAATCTTGAACAGGAAGACTGGTGATTTGCTCACTGCAGAGTTGAGATGGAAGCCAGTCTTCCTTCAACCAGCTTTGCTTCCCTGGGTGGTTTTGAGTGTATTATGTGGAATAAGTCACATAATCACTGTTCAGTCATATCTTACCTATTTTAAAACTGCATAATTGATCTTACTACCTTACTTGGGTGCACATCATCAGTATGCTCTAATGGAAAAACTTGCCTGATGAAGGAGGCAGGAAGATGTCACAGCAGCACTGGTGAGTCATCCCACGACCAGTTAGATTTGAAGCACGGTGCGTCTTGGACACTGACTCTAAGCTTCCTTTAGTGATCTGTTATCTTTCTTGCTGATTTCCTTATTTACGTCACACTGTCTTTTTAAAAATTGTGCCTGGACCTCCTCTTAATAGATTGGTCTGATCCCCTTAGAATAATTATATGTCTATGAAAATAGACATATATTTTTGTATAGCAGGATGTTTTTTGTCCTTGAACAAAGGTCTTTTATTTTCACCATGTTGTGAGAGGTGAAGTTCCCAGATGGGTTTATATGTGCAGTATTTTTTTTTTTTTTTTTTGCTCACATGTTTTCCTTTTATTTACTGTTTATTTAAATACAACTTAAAAAAAAATACCCAAATCTTAAATGCACAACTCCATGAATACTTACCTATATCCTTATCCAAGGTAGTCTGGAGAGGAAGGAAAGCAAAACAGTTCTGGAGTCCCTTTAGGAAAAAAACAACAACCCAAACAAAACACTTTTTCTGAGACAGATAAATGGACACTGTAAAGAAAGGCAGTAGAGTACCAGGCAACCTTGAATAAGGTCTGTTCTGTACTATTTTGCTTTATGACCCTGGCTGCTGGGGTGTCAGTGGGGAACCTTGAACCCTTCTCCCTGAGTTGTAAAATGGATGAGTTGAGTTAATGCATATGAACAGAGGGACAAAACAACGAACTATTTCTATTTTTTATATTAACAGAGGTACCAGTTGTTTTCTAAAAATAAAATAAAACTTTCTTTCTCAATTAGAAAAGTTATATAGAGGCTTCCCTAGTGGAGCAAGGGGTTAAGTACCATACTATGAAGCATCTGCAACCACTGTAGCACAAGTTCAATCCCTGGCCAGGGATGTGACCCACATGGCACAGCAGACCTCTCCTGCCTTGCCCGCTGCTCCTCCTCAGCAGTGTATTTCAGTCAATCTGCCTGCTCTGTTCCCCACTCTGTCTGTGGTGAATCCTCTCAACCCCACACCTCTGGCCTGTACTCCAGTTCTTGTATGCATAAGTAAGTTTTTTTTAAAAAAAGTTATGTATATTTATTTTAGAAATTAAAATTCCCAAAAATGTGAAGAAAATTAAAATATCCTTAGCCCATCATGCACAGATAACCACTGTTCTAGTTTACTTGTATAACCATATTAGCTTTTTTTAAAGGAGTGACATCATCTTATTTATATTAATTTTGCTTGTTTTCTTTACATAATATTATAATGTTAGTATTTTCACATGTCAGTCAACATTCTTCAAATATGCATTGAAATCTGCATAATATTATGGTATATTTACATATATTGCAAAATATTTGACACTGGCTTCCATTATTAAGTGCTAACTGTTATCAAAAAAATCTTGCTTTAAAACAAGGCAGGCACATTTGGCACTTTTTACAGTGGAGAATTGGACTTACAGTCTTTCATTATAATTAGTATGTATTAGGCTAGAGTTCAGAAGTACTTTCTGTTCTAAGTCAAGTTAATATTAGACCTGCAGAACTGTTCATTTAGAGACAAATCTCAACTATACTAAAATCTATTAAGCCAAATGTTATAAATTAATGTAACATTAATTAGAGAAACACTGAAAATTGTATGGGTAGTCTCATGAAGGAGAGTATGGGCAGTGCCAAAAGGTACTGTTAGATAAATTGGCTTATGCCTTTGAGAAGACTTTCTGTTTCCTCTTATTGGGAGGATGTGGTAAATTTGTTTTGCCAAAACAGTTTATCTTTCATTGCTGGGCATATATATAATACTATAGTTACTACATTTCTAGATATGAAGACATATGATGCGGAGAGAGCTTTGGATATTTTTTAAAAATACAGATTGAAGGGAAAATTGGCTAAGAGAGGATATTGTGTTAGTATTTTGGTTCTAAGCTTGAGTGTTTTTATCTTGGATGTCTTTCTTTTTCTCTCTTTATGTTTCTGTAAGTGTCCGCTTGTCACCTTGTCATCTACACTTTTCTAAGTCTGCCCTTGCTGTTTGTCCATATACCCACCCATCTATCCTTCTACCTTCCATCCTATCATGCCTCTGAACAGCTGTCCTCTGGCCATTCTTACCCACCCCTCTCATTTGTCTCTCTCCATCTTCATCTGTCACCCATATTCATCTATTCTCCCATCCATATCTGTCTGTAGAGCAAACAGAGAATATTTTGATGGGGCATACGAACTTCTTGTTGCATTTTACAAAGAAGATTATAGGGATGAAGAATGTAACAACCACAAATTTAAAATTACTAAAATTTGATCATTTGTGCTTCTCTTCAAAATTAGGAGTCTTCTTCACAACTGGCCTGATTGTCCATTTTATGATGCCCATGGGAAGTTCTTATATAATGTAGTTTGGGGAATGTTCAGCTGATTTTTTGTTAGAAGTCAATCACCAGAAGGTAGAATAAACAAGAGCTATTATACCTTTGAGTAGTACATTCAGAAAAGCAAATAATTTTCTTGAGTTTGGACAAAGGAAATCAAGCATGCACTAATGCCATCTCTCCAAATTTATTGACATAAATGTGTATTGTAACTATTGGGGAGATTAGATATATCATACAAATGTATTTCTGAGGTGTTGAACTTATTTTTGAACAAAATGGAAAGAAAGAAAATGAAATGTTGCTGAAAATATTTTCTTCTGATTCTGAGAAAGCTGCTTTGCACTTACCTATCTTAATTCTCACATCAGCCTTGTGGTTATTCCTATTTTGTGGATAAGAAGCAGAGACTCAAGGAGGCTAAATGATTTGATCAAGTTTACCTGATTAACTAGTGGTGCAGCTCCGTTGAAATCCAGAATTGTTTGACTCTAAAATTGTTACTCCCTGAAGTGTGCCATCCTGGCACTGTGCAGAAACCTTGTAAAACCTGTGCCATCTACCAGCTCTCCACTTTAAATTTTATAGTAATCCAGTCTCTGAAGAAGATCCTGTAAGCAGTACAGATTTCAGTTCTTTTTTTGAAGGATGAGTGGGTTTTCTTAATGAACATGGTAAAGAAGACAGTTCTTAGAGATAGGTATAAGATTGAATCTGTGAATTTAACTTTTGTATTTTACAGAATGGGGTTTCCCTTATGTGCAGCTGTGTGTTTAGCTTTGAATTAATCCAATTCTTATTGCTCTAAAAGACAAAAAGTTTCCCGCTCTAAGATGCATGTGATGAAGGCACACAAACAAATGAAATACAGTAACAACTTTCCTTAAACTTCTTTAAGCTCTAGAAACCCAGAAAAGACAACTTGTATAGTATATTTTGCCAGATCAGCTGTTATGATCACAAATAAGCCTGAAATAGTCTTGACTTGAAGACACAGCAGAATTATTTAGTTCTTTTCCTAGGTTTGAAAGTTCGTCTCCTCACTTTTTATTATGCTAAACAGTAGCATTGCTAATAACATTATATACTGGGTAGAAATTAGTTTTGGTATTTAGAATGAAGATGGAGAGAGGGTAGAAGAGATTCTGCCATAGTGCCTCTGTATATGATCTTATTGTCACTTTCTATCTTTATTTTATTCTCTGAGTTAAAAATTGCCTACTGCCTACCAAGCACTGTGCTATATGGGAAGGATATACTTAGAACAGAGGTCAGCAAACATTTTCTCTAAAAGGGACAATGATAAATATTTTAGCCGCTGTGGACCATATGGTCTCTGTTGCAACTACTCACTCTGCTATAGATAATAAGTAAAATACTGAACTCTGCCACAGACAGTATGTAAATAATTTGAGTGTGACTATGTTCTAATAAAATTTATTTACAAAAATAGACAGCGAGTCAGATTTGGTCTGTGGACCACAGTTTGTCTACACCTGTACTAGAATTTCCATGAAAATAATGAAGTTTGCCTTGTGCATTGCTCCGTGACTGATGCCTCCAACAATGTCTGGTGTTTGGTAGATGCTCAGAATTTTTGCTGAATAAGAGAAGTAATAAATGAGTAAATGAATCAGGTTCCTCTGATCTCTATGAGTTCATCATCAAAGAGAAGAAGTAAGAAATACCAATATGTAACATGGGTATTTAAAGAAAATACAAAATACTGTAGGAAGTAAAAGGTACTTTGCTGGAGAAGAGTGAGTGGAGGATAGTGTACTCAGGTTGCACTTTAACTTGACCCTGAAGGGTAAGTAAATATATGTGACTAGCCAGAGATGGGAGAAGCATACTGAATGCAGAAGAAATACATGAAAGGAACAAGAAGCAGGACATTTATGGTGAATAATGTACAATGGTATTCTCTCATAGCATTTCCCTGACTTACTTGATCACCAGGAGTACCTGTTATTAATAATTGAGATTCTTAGCATCCACCCTCGAGATTCTGATTTGGTGAGGCAAACTTTTCTAATACTAGTTTATAAAGATTTGAAAGGAAGCAGTAATGGGAGCTGATATTGGAAAGATAACTATTACAAACAGAATCAGTACTGAATGATGGCAGCTGGGTCTATAATTACCTTGTACTTTTTTTTCCTAAATATTTATTTATTTATACATACTAGAGCTGGGGTACAGGCCAGAGTCCAGGGTGGTAAGAGGATTCACCAGAGACAGAGCGGGGAGCAGAACAGGCAGATGGACTGAAATATAGTGCTGAAGGGAACAGTGGGCGAGGCAGGAGAGGTCTGCTGCGCCATGTGGGTCCCCTCCCTGGCCAGCAGCAGGGATCGAACTTGTGCTGCAGTGGCTGTGGTTTGCTTCATAGTGCATTGATTAACCCACTGTGCCACCAGGGAGGCCCCCTACCTTGTACTTTAAAAAAAAATATTTATTTATTTATGCATACAAGAACTGGGGTACAGGTCAGAGGTGTGGGGGGATGAGAGGATTCACCAGAGACAGAGCTGGGACAGAACAGGCAGATCAACAGAAATACACTACTGAGGGCAGCAGCAGGTGAGGCAGGAGAGGTCTGCTGTATCACATGGGTCACCTCCCTGGCTGGGGTTCAAACTCACACTGCAATGTGAGCTGCAGTCAGCTTCATAGTGCATTGCTTAACCCATTGTGCCACCCAGGAGGCCCCACCTTGTACTATTTATAAATGTGCCATAGACTGAGGAGGATCCCTGGTGGAAATTCACCCTACATGCTTGCCTTCATATGTCCCCTTGTGCGTCTGTGGTAGAACTCTTTATGATGAAACAGATTGATATTTAGTCAGTTGTGTAAGTTATAATGAAAATACCAAATTTTGTGTAGCTACTAGATTTATTGCCTTTGAATCTCTTGGTTGACAAACATCTGAGGCAAATGGATTCAATGACTATTACTCTACTTCAGAAGTTAGTGTAATTAAATGCCTAAATTTGTAGGCAGTGACCACTGGGAGGGCCATATGTCTCCTTTTTAATGAGGAGAGGGGGTACTGAAGTCTAGTACATCGGCAGTGACTTGCTCAAGTGCTGCCACCAAATTATTGGCAGAACCAGGAGTGTAGTGCAAATGCCAAGTTACTCAATTTAGTTTTCTCTTCAAAGTGCTAAGACACATTTATCAATAAAATTCCTAATTTATGTAATTTCTCTCCCCCTTGAATCTCACATCCTTTTGCCCATACCTCTTTTATGCTGCTTAACATTAAGTTATAATCTCTTCTCCTGGACTAGTGCCTTACTGCTACCCCAATGAAGACTGAGATATCTTTCCATGGATATCTTAACATATTTCCTGACAGTTAGCATGTGTTCAGGAAATAATTGTAGACTTGAAATATCTTGACCATCTTTTCCTTTCGTATGTGTTTTGACTCAAGTTTCTTTGCAGTTCTATTGTCAGAAAAGCAGAATTCTCCCAGAACTTCTGAAACAAAAAGATACTTCCTCTAAGCATCTTAAAAATAAGTTGAAATCATCATTATTGCCTAACCTTTCTAACAGCTCTTTTGATATTTCAGTATCAGCAACTTCATAATAATAATGTCAGTAAATTATAGAAGAAAGAAATTGAATATTTATTTGAGTTGATATTTTTAATTGACCACTTACTTAAAATAATGATTATAGCAAAATGCTAAGAAATTTCATAACTTGCCCATTTCTCTTAACTGCCAGATCTTTTATTTTTTTTTTTTGTCTATGTCTCTTAGGAGATTTAATTTTTATATCTTGTGCACTGTGGCTCTGTATGTACATTTGTCTCTTGCAGTAAATAGGAACATCTTGAATCAAAGCTTTCAAAAATTGTTCTCTGCATCCCCATGAAGCTTAGGTGCGTACTAAGTATACATGCATATAAAGAAATATGATTAGAAAATGGTAAATTTTATCTTTACTTTTTTGTTGTTCTTTTGAGTCTGACTTTATGACATGATTTTTGCTTAACGTTGGTTGTGGGGTTGTTTTGAGGCTGGTAATACAGCAGTGAACAACACATAGTGATTTCACTCAGGGAATTCTAGTTTGGTTGACAAATAAAAGTAAATATGAGATATAGAAATCTGAGATAGATACAAGTAACTTGTACAGAATTTGGAGGTAAGTTAATCCTGACCAGTCAGTCAAGGGAGGCCCTAGTGAAGATTATGTTGGAGATGAGCCTGCCCGAGTCTTGATCCTCCATTGTAGTTACTGTGTTGATCTTTGTCAACAACAACACACACACACACACACTGCTATATACATTTTTTTCTCTTTGTGGCCTGCTTATGGATTTAGGAGCAGAACTATCTTTGCATGTGTCCAGAGGAAAAGACAAGCAGTTTTCATGTTCAGTTGCAGGTTTGGGCATAGCTGCTAGGAACTACCGAGCTGAGTCGCCTTCCTGGTGGCCTGAACACCAAGCACATTGGCCAGAGAGAGAGAAGTCCGCTGTTCTGAACTGTATCACAGTGTCTTCTCCAAAAATTTCCCTTGTTGTTCTCCTCAATAGTTAAGTCCGTTAAATAGTTCCCTGAGTGGAAGAGCAGAGTATGGTGGATGAAGTTTCACTTATGATGTCAGACAGTTTTGATCTCATATGTAACTTTATCATTTATTATTTAAATGACCTAAGACTGTTGATTCTCCTTTCTAAGGTTCATTTTCCTCATCCTTGCAAATGGTGATAATGGAAAGTACTTCATAGAGTTGTGGGATTTAAGGAGCCAGCCAAGCTCCCATGTCAGTACCTAGGACCTGGTAACTCATGTGCCCACAGGGCCAGAAACGCATGAGCAGGTGACATGTACATTTTATGATTCTGATACAGACATATTGCATTTGCATAGTTAACATATAGCAGAAAGCAATGCTTCCAGTCCCTTCTCTTAAAACACAAATCCTCTTATCTAATTTTCCTTTTCTCACTTTTGAGTCTTGGGTTTAGGGGATGTTTGGTTTCCTTTGTTCTCTTAGGGATGATCTCAGTGGAAGTGAGGAAGAAATGTGAAGGGTCCTGACTCACAGTCTTAGCTGCTGCAGGGAGTGGTGGACTCTGAGCCCCTATGGGCCCTCTTGGAGAAGGGTGGCAGCTGCCTGGCCCTCATCGGTTGCCGCCACATCAGAATGCATTGTCAGGCTTTTAGGTGAGATGTTTAGGTTTTTAAATGTTGGCGATT
The DNA here is from genome assembly GCA_019455555.1 of Galemys pyrenaicus. Taxonomy (NCBI): domain Eukaryota; kingdom Metazoa; phylum Chordata; class Mammalia; order Eulipotyphla; family Talpidae; genus Galemys; species Galemys pyrenaicus. The sequence goes on from JAGFMF010011696.1 coordinate 1,113,676, forward strand.
CATTCAAAATTGTTAGAGCATTTCAAAGAGAAAAACACTTCATAGGAGAAAAATGTAACTTATGATCTCAGGTGTGTCTGCCTTCATTCAAAACAACAATGAAGTGCTTTAAAGTCCACACTGTACATGGCAGACAGCACTCATCAAAGGGAGTTTGTGGGATTTAAGGAGTCAGTGTTCGCAAAGAGAGAGGACCCACATGGTGCAGCAGACCTTTCCTGCTTCACCTGCTGCTCCCCTCAGTATTGTATTTCAGTCAAACTGCTTGTTCTGCTCCCCACTCTGTCTCTGGTGAATCCTCTCACCACCCCCCCTCACCGTGCCTCTGGCTGTTACCCCAGTTCTTGTATACATAAAGAAAATAAAAAAAAAAAAATCCTGTTGCAAAAAAATCCTGTTGCTCAAGCCCATCTTCAAACTAATTAGGTCAGAATTTCTGGAGGTGGGATTTTGTATAAGTATTTTTTTAAAGCACCAACTAAGTGACTGGAAGTAGAAGTAATAAAGATAACTCCTCTTCCTACATGAAGCACTTCCTAATTCCAGTATCTTGTTTTATTTTTCTTTAAGGAACTTTCTGCTTTCTGGAAATTATATATTCCTTTATCTGTCTATGAATGCTGTGGATTCATCTTTGGGCTCCATGAACTATGACTGTGGGGACTTATTAGTTCTTTGCTAAATCCCTACTGTCCAGATAAAGGTTCTCAGTATATATTTATTACAGGCATAGTAGGTTCTCAGTAAATATTTATTGGAATGAATAATTAGTCCTTCACAACAGGGATCTTATTATCTGGTGTGGGAAGCAGACATGCTCACTTGATTCTATGAGTTAAGCTGTTAACAGTGCTTGGCAAACTGATGTCATTCAAGCTTGAGATACTCTTGTTTGTCTCTTAGACACTGTCGGGATAAATTGTCTCGACATGTAACAAGTGGACTGTGGGGCATTTTGGATCTCCTGTAGTGCTAGACAAGATCCTTTCTGTGCTCTACTGTCTGAGTGTGTGTGTGCACGTGCATACACACACTCATAAGTTAACAGGTGACACACTCATGATGTCTCCTGGCACAGCTTTTCAGCAAGAAGCTAGGGATCACAAGCGGGACATTCTGAGTTTTGATCCCCAAACAGCAGGCCATGTAACATATTCAGGCCCGATGATAGAAGTTTACCTCACTAGCTATTCTCTCTCTTTTAAGGAAATCAACCAGTGTAGGTCACTCTGTCTCCACCCTCCAGCAGTAGTCATCAGACCTTCTCCATGCAAGACTCTTCTGATAGGTAATGCTTGCTCATCTAACAGTATCTTCTGGACTGTGATAGAGGGAAGGCAGGCTGTGGTGAAGTGTATACTTGGAGGCCTATCTGTAACTGCTTTTGTTCACCCACTAAGGAAAGCCAATGGGAGTGAAGGTATTATAGGGATCACCTTGAAAGAACACTTAGTTCTAAATAAAAGTGAGGTCATTTGAAACTGTAGGACTTTACCATTGATCAGTAACCGATCACCTGGGGCACATCTAAGAGTTGGTCAATGCCAGTGATAATGAAAATTTTTAACCACTCACATGGCTCAGGTACTAAATTATCAAAACTCACCCCGATGTTAATGAATCTACCATTGAATAGGAATTGACAGCAGTCTTGCTGATGGAGTCACAGTGTGTCATGGTGAAGCGCTAAGAGTTTTCCACAGAGGATTGAGGGAGATGGTAGGCGGTCTCTGTGGGCAGGGCAGAGGGTAGAAAGAGCCCCTTTCCCTTAACAGTTTTTATACTTTGTGGGGGAGAGTGATTTTTGATGTCTCAATTTCCCAGGCTTCAATGCTGGTTAAGCCCCTCTGATAGAACTCAGGATGAAGCCTGAGGGAAGGGTGGCTAGTAAGGGAATGAGGACAGTGGTGGGGTTTGTGCTGTTGTAACTGACCACCCCTGATTTCTCTGGTCAGATTTCACCAGGGATGAGTGCACTTTGGAGAGTATTTGGTGTCTTCTGTGCTTTTCTAGAAAAGTTATGTCTTACGGCGTCCAAAAAGAAAATTTGGTCTGTTTTAGAGTTGAGGCAGTTTAATGCAATGAACTGAATCTAAATAGGTTCACACCTATATGATATTCATGAATAGTGTGTGTCATGCTGCTTGTTTTGCAAATAGGCTGATTTTGACAAAGGGGGAAAACTGGAATTTGTTTACTGTAAATTACAAGTAAGAAACAACAGAAAGTTGAATATTAGAAGAAGTCGGCTATGGCAAAACCACACACTTTCACATCAGTAAAACATGGAGTTCTGATCTGAGTGAAATGTGAAACTCCTTACAGACCACAGAGAGTAAAAAGGAGTACTTTTGTTTCATTATTAATACCATTGTCCTTGTTTCTTTAAATGAGAATTGATAATAGCCATAAAGGCCTCTCTCTAAAGGCCAATGCAGAAAGAAAGTCAAGCAAAATAAACAAACATGCACAAACCTCACCAACACCATCACTTCTCACAAAACCCAGTGCCTAAAGCTGCTTCATTTCTAACTGTCTCTTGTTAAGTCATCAGGTTCTACAGAATTTCTACAGATTTTGTCCTATCAGGACAGAGTCTTCATTAAAGTTTCCTTGTGTTCTTTTCCCCCCTTTTCTGGAAGTTTGGCAGAGCTGGCTTTTTGTTAAATTGCACAAAGGGTCATTTTGATCACTACGGTGCCCAGAACTGGGTGTTTACAAGGACTATCTGTGCTCAGAAGGTGGGCGAGGCCAGGGTACTGACTTGGGTGAGCTGTAGGTGCTTGAGCGTACAAATGGATCTCTCTGGAGGTGAGCCATATGACCTTTAAAAACAAGGGCCAATGGAGTTGAGGGACAGAGGCCCATTCCTTGCCAACATGTGAATTGTGGTGACAAGTCTATGGACTGGAGGTCAATAACTTGATTTTTCATCCCTTTACCTAGCACTTAATTAAAGATGATTTCTGTTCATTTCTCAGTGAATAAGGAAGTTAAAAATACATGTTTTCCAGTCATTCTCCTGGTTGATATTTAGAATTGATGATTCTGCGCTAGCTTCCTGGGTACTTGAATATGTATCAATGGAAGGGAAAGCTAAGGCCAGAGGGGTTGAAGTGGTTTTGGGCTGAATGTATGTGGATGAGATGATACCATATCATCATCATCATCATCAAAAAAGGACTTATTACTGTTATTTTAGGGACAGTTCTTATAGTGGTGGGAGCCAATATTTTATTAAAGTAGTTATTAATACTTATTAAACCTTTATTCCTTGCCAGTGTTTTGACTGGGTGCTTTCTATATAGTATTTCATTTTAATTTCCACAACAATCCATTGGGGTGTCCATTTGACCTTTCTGTTTCATAACTGTGGAAACTGAGATACTGCAAAAATAAAGTAGTTCCAAAAAGTCAGTAATATTAAGTAACAGTATCGGGTTAAACTCTGATCGTACTTGTCATTCTCATTCGTACATGCCATGCTAAACTGCACAGAGGGAGAAGCAAGCCATCTAGCCAGCTTCTTCCCCTTCTTTTTAGTGTTTTGATTGATGCATAGTTGTCGAGCCTTTCTTAAAAAAATAAAAACAAAAACTATCTCAAGTAATGTAAATAAGCAACACAAACATATAGTACAATATTAAAAAGTCACATGTAATGAAAAATTAGTCTTTCTCCTATCAATGTCATATCTCTCTACTTTTCCCACCCAGAGGCACTGTTATTAGGTCCTTACAACTCCTTCTAGAAATAAACAGTTATAAAGGATATTATGTATGTATTATATACATATATATTTCAATGTGTATGGAATATTTACACAAAGGAGAGCTTACTACATGTATTATCTTGTATCCTGATTTTTTCATATATATTTAGAAGATCACTTCTTGGTCAGTAGCTTGTGTCTGGTATCACATAATTTTTCTCTTTTTTCCGGTTATTATTATTGATGTTGGTCATAATTTTAAACAGGTTATGCTTATTTATACTTCTTTTTTTATGAACTGACCTTAGCCCTTTTTTTCCCCCTTTACTGAATAGTTGGACTTTTGGCTTACTGATTTTTTGCAGTTGCAAAATTGGCCTTTAGTCTGTAAAACCCCACAACTTTGCAGGGTTTTTTTCAGCTTGCAGATAAAAATTAAAAAATAAATTAGTCAATTCAGTTTTTAGGTTGTGTAGTTTTAGATATTGTGTATCACTTAGAATTGCTTTCTCTGTTTAGTGCTAGTGATTATTTAAAAAAAAGTCCAACTTTTCTTCTACTTATCTGAGTTTTACCCTGTCTCACCTTTCTCTCCACTTCTACTTCTGTCTGTCTCTCAGCAGCTGATCCTTACTTTGGTAAAAGATGAGACATAGGTCCATTTTGGTATTTTTCTAGATCTGAACTCCAAACACTATTTATTAAGTAGTCCATCTTTTCTATACTCATTTGAAAAATCACCTTTATTATATATTAAATCCATTAATGCTAAACAACTTTAAATAGTTAATGCTCAGGAAATCGCATCATATTTTGAGATCTTCTCTCCACTCATCTGTTGCTTCATGCACCATTATCTTGTTTTCAATTATTAGAGGTGTACAGTATGTTTTATTATCTAATGGGTATTCTGTACTCTCATTAATTCCCCCCTTCCAATTTTTTCTGTTTTTTTTACCACTTGTTTATTTTCTTTGAGCTTTAGAAGAAACTTGTCCAGTACTAAAAATAGTGCTCTATGATATTGTTATGAAGACTGCTCTCAGTTTATTCATTATATATTATCCATTTATAAAGATGTCATTTCTTTTTCTTAGAACAGTGTGCCTTTCTTGAAGTATTTTTTATGTGTTCAGGAGCATTTAAAAATTTCTTCACTTAGGCCACAATGTTTCTTATTGGTTTATTTTCCTAGGAAATTTCTCCTTCTCTAATTAATGGAATTATTTTTTATATTATCTAAGTGTGTGTGTGTGTGTGTGTGTATGTGTAACCTCCTCCACTCTAAACCATTGGGACCCTCCCTCTTTTGTTCCCCAAATCCTACTCTCTCCCTCTTGTAGCATCAATTGACAAACTTTTTAAGATATTTTCTCACTTATCCTGTAGACTTGATTGCATATATAGATTCCTTTTTCAAATGTGAAATCATGCTAGTGTTCTTGGAATAATGCCCATTTGGCCTAGATTGTGCATAATTTTTAGAGTTGTTGGACTCTAGAAGTCAATAATTAATTAACAATATTATATCACCTTTTATAAGTGAGATTACTTGAAAATTGTGTATAACTATGTACTATCATTGTCTGATTTCAGTATCAGTGTTATGCTTAAGTTATCCAAAATTAATTTGTGAGCTTTCATTTTGAAATAATTTGAATACCATTATGTGCTCTATTTCTTAATAAGTGATAGAATTCCTGTGAAACTTCCTTGGTCTGATGCCTTATTTTTGAGAAGTGAGAGTGTTTGCTCTTTGACAACTTTTAATATTTCTTCTATAGTACTGGAAGAGTTTGCTTTTATACCTTTTCTGTGAGAACTTTTGTTAATTCTATTTTTAGTAAATCATCTATTTCAAATTGATTTGCACAGAGGTAAATAATTTCTTATAATGATTTTTATTTCCTCTGTTTTTGGTTTTGTCCATATTACTACCTAAAATTTTTTTATTTCCCTATGTTTCCTTTGCTTAAACAAAAATTTAGATACTATTTATTTAAGTAACAGCACTGACATTTATTTATTGACTCTACCATTCTTTATTTTTTTCTTAAATCTTCAATAATACATTTCGTCTGATTTCTCTAGGTTTATTTTATTGTTTTTCTAACTGAGCTTAAGGATCACTAATTTAGCTGTATGTCATGTGAAGTGGTGTTTTAAAATTCATTATTTGCTATGTATAGTTTTCAATGCCATATCCAATTAGAATCTATGTCTCATGGAGGCAGGCTCTTTATTCTTTTGTCATCTACCCTAGTGCCTGCCATATAGTATAACATGGTATTAAACTCTGGCCTTTTGTTTCTGCATCTAAGCTTCATACTATATTTTTGGTGTATTCAATTAATAGATTGTTTTAAAAATTCTACTAGTACAGTTTCTTCAGAATTAAAGTAAACTTGGGAAAATAAAACTTTGTAAAGATTAGCTCGGGAGAAAATCAGATTTGTGTAGAATCAGAATGTGGAGTTGATGGTTTAGCAGAGATTATGCCCATAGTTATTGTGGACTTGCATCCTTTGTTCAAAATAAATATTGCCATGGCCCAAGTCCAGAAGGTAAATGATAAAAACAGACCAATTTTAGTGTGGGGAACGGTGTAGAGTTGGGGAATCCCAAAACCCTGCTCTTGGCTTTCTTACCTCTTGACTTCCTCCATGTCTCATTAAGAAACAATCATTTTATTTATAAACTTGAGTTTTTGGATGAGAACAAAAACAAAAATGCAAAGAATGTAAATGATTAACTCAGTCTTGCTCAGTGAATTAGAAACATAAGGTGGGACTACAAATGCTGTCTTTGCATCTAGTGTTATTCCCTGGTTCCCAGGAAGTCTGTACTTTGCTCCAGACTGCATTTTTTGATGGACTTAATATTTGCTTACCTTCCTTGGTAGGTCCAATAATCTTTGTTAAGGCACAGACTGCGTACTTGCTGTTCCTCAGGGGGAAAGCGATGATTCAGGCTCTGAGGTCTAAGAACTGCAGACTTAGTTTCCAGTCTCTTGATGAAACTGCTAATCTGAGTGCCAGTGGTGTTTCTGCTACACGGACACCTGCCCACACAACATGATTAGAAATTATAATGATGACGACAATGAGTCTTCCAGGACACCCACATTCTTTGCAAGATATTTCTGCTAATCGTCTCTACCAGAATCAGTTGGAGTACTGTTTTATTTTTGATTTTTTCCCTCCCTCCGTAATTCAACTAAAAATGCTTGCCTTTCATGCCAGCATAGGGTAAATGCTTGTCCTCACCATTACTGGTATGTCATTTTTTGTGCAGGGCACCCTTGCACCCTAAGCCTGGCAGCACGGTAAAATGGAGAGTATCCTGGGCCAGATTAGAAGAGATTTTGGTTCAGATTCCAGCAGTGTCTCAAACCTCTCATCTCTGTAACTTTGCCTCCCTTTCTGTTAAATGGGCATCTAATTTTGTTGTACCTAATTTACTAGGGTAAGTAGGAATCATATAAGGAAATGAGTAAGGAATGCTCCATTAACTCTACGCTGTAAATCAAAGGGTCATTATTGAAGATGTTTTTGCATTGTTGATATCTTAACCTGCTAAAGTTATATTTAGTGTAGTACAATCAATGTTGGCATGAGAACTGGGAAAGCAGGTTACGGTATCAGTTCAACATTGGAGCAGTCAGGGCTGATAAAGGGCTAAGGATAAGGCCTATAATGGTATGATATTTAGTCTCTAAATTGAATAGGGAAAAAAATACTGCCATTGTGGATTGGTAGATGGGGAGAAAAGAGAGGAGGAATGCCTAGAACTGGAAATCTCAATGGGGAAATACAAATTAAAGTTAGAGATGGGTGAAGGCTAGAGCAGGGTGTGATGATGGAGTAATAATCTAGAAGCGACAAAGACAATCAGAAAAATGCTGGCACTGACTTTGGACCCTGTGTGTCTGGAGTGTGGGAGGACAAGCAGAAACAAATAGAGTGATTGTAGGGAAAACAACATCCTTAGAGAAGAACTGTCTCCAAGAATGCCCTCCAAATATCCCCGAGGAGGATAGAAATCTTCTCAAGGCTCAAAGGACTAGGAGGAGCCTTGTCTTACATATTTGTCTCTGCATCCTACTATTAGCAGGCTTTTGTTTGCAGTACTTGCCTTTGTTTGTTGGTTTGCTTTGGGCCTTGCTTTTTAACTTCAGTTCTGGAAATCTGAAAGAACATTTAGGAAGGTTTCTGATAGGAAAGAGCTGAGTTAGGTAATTCCGTATCTGTTTTTTGTTCACTGTTTCTTCATCTGAAAAGTGTCAGACTCCATGACTTGGCTTTTGTAACACTCACTGCCTTTGTTGAAAGGAAAATATTTTTCTCCAGAACTAGGATTAAAAGAACAGCCAGTGAATATGTTGACATTTGTGTTATAGTGCTGAGGGTTGGGGAATGGAGTGGGATGTTTTCTAATATTCATTTTCTTTAGCAGTGGACTGGAGCTTGTAAATTGAGTTCAGATAATTTTACCTTATAGTCTTGTTTTCACTCTATGTACATATGTATATATGTACCTATGTGTGTTTGTGTGTATGTAGGTAAGTCCCTGTCTCCTAACCTACCTATCTATGGAAGATGGTAGAATTAATTTCTATTTTATACTTTTAGCCTTTGGTTGGTTTGTTGAATCAAGTAAACTGAATTGAATAAAAACTGATTTCTGAAAGAAAAATTTGAAGTAAGGTTTGATTCTTTGCTAAACATTTTCCCAGGTGAGGTTATATAGTTTCACAGATAGTTGGGATGGGGACTAAAAAATCTGGACACAGTGAAGCTCTGAAAACCCTGTAAATGTGTTGGCTAAGCTTTTACCTTCGTAGCACAGATGGAGACAGACTTATTTTCCCCAGTAAAACAGAGCCAATACAATCTTTGAAACCTTCAAAGTGATTTGGGAAGATGAGTCCTATATAAATATAGGACTGTCCAAATATAAAAAAATTTCAACAATTAGCAAAAACATGAATTTTGCAGTTACAAATTTGTGTTTTGGACAAGTTGGCCTTTCTCTTCTTTTTATTTATTTATTTGTAATTATTTGTATCAGTTTAATTTGCTAACTTCTAAATTTCATTGAATATTTTAACTGACTAAATATATTGGAAATGCTTATAATAGTTTCTCATATAACACATATTAATTTATTATAAGAACAACAAAAATTGAGAAGTCACTTTATGTAATATCTTTTCTGTTCATTTGATGTTGTCAGCTCTTTTCCTGATTGAATTTTGGTTTGGCTGGAAGCAGCCTGAGGGTGTTCATCGCCCAGTAATGTCTACCTGTTGCTGGCCAATAAATTATTTCAATAATAGAGTTCTTGTATGCTTAGCTGACTTGAAAGATAATATCCTTTATAAACAAAGCTTTTCAGTGTTAATGACTAATCATTGGTATAACAGGTATAACATATTTAATTAAACTACAGGTGTTATTTGGATTTCCCTGGTTTTTCGTTAATACCTTTTGTCTGCTCCGTGATCCAATTTCAGATAGTACTCTGCATTTAATCGTTCTGTCTTTTCATTCTCCTCCTGTCTGTAAACCCCTTTTCCCATTTTTCCTAAATTTCATGACCTTAGTACTTATATGATACTGGGCAGATATTCTATAAATTATCACTTCATTTGAGTGTCTCTGATGTTTCCTCATGATTGATGGGATTGTGGACTTTTGGAAAAGACCACCGTAACAGTGCCATTCTGCTAACTTCAGTTGGAGAGAACATGATACTATTATGACCTAGAGTAGGATGTTAGCCGTGTGGATCAGTTTTATTTTTTTATGTTTTAACTAAAGATAAGTTGTATAGAATTTCTAGGACTCTGATTTACTCTTTTGTAAATTCGTGGTGGCAACCTCTAACTAGTCTTTAAACGCCTATTTATTTTAATGAGTGGTACAAAGTTCCCAAGCAGGTTACCCCCAAAGCTCAGTTAGATGATGCAGTTAGGACCTGAGATCCAAGCTGATACTTGCTACACACAACCTGTCTTCAAGTTCTAACACTGGGCCCATCCTGTGGGGACAGTTGAACTGCAGTGCTGTTTTTGGTTATTCTTAACCCAGAGAGTAAAACAGGAATTCGGACTAGTGTTAGAAACCTAATCTCCAACAGAAAGAACACCATGGGAAGTGTGAGTGATTAACTCCACCCATCTTTTCCAATGATTTCTGGAGATGATCTTTCCCTTGGTTAATATGATTTCTTGCATACTGACCATTTGCTAGTCAGGTAAAATCATTCCTTGAACATGAAGCTAAGGAATAATGACAAAATTTGACAATTTGGCCCATATGTGTGGATCCAGACCAGAAGGTATGAAAGATAAATAGTTTCTTACCTGTTTTTCTTGGTAGCTTCATGCATTTATGTACTATATATTTATTGAATTATTGCTCACCTTGTATTATTCTCAGTGGGGTTAGGAAGAAGTAGTGTGGATGATTAAAGTTGGACAAATGAGCCATGGGTCAAGACACAAAATGTTTGAGGGTGGGATCTCAGATCATGCACATGATGACAGTAGTATCTCAGTGTGTAGAGTGACTAAGTTGCTATTATGTGGGTAGTTATCCTTGGTCTTGTTTGATTTTCCTCATACTTATATGTGTCTCTACAATTTGTCTTCTCAGTGTCCTGTAATCTCTTGATCTTGAGATAGAGCAGTGAGAGAAATACTTTGCCATAATGGGTGGGTTGGGTCTGTCAATGGGAATTCATATATCAATAACTATTGTAAAACTTGTCTTCAATGAATATTTCACTCTATTCACTTACTGGGAGGTGAAGGTTGAAGAGGTAATGGGATTGGTGCTCCATGTTCAAATAATACTTTGGATATGTTTGTAAAATGAATTTCCTTTTATTGTTCTCTTTAAATGTGGCAACTAAGAAATATAAAATTGTGTATGTGGCTTACATTATATTCCTACTGGACAGTGATTGGAGTTTCAAAAGAACATAAAGAATAGTCAATTGACCTTACGTTCTCCTCTGAGTTCTAATAATGTTGGCATTAGAGGGAAAAGCTTCAACAGTTATAATTTTCATTAAAAGAAATCTATCTGATTCAAAAGAATTGGCTCATTTTACATTATTGCTTGGACTGGAGAAGAATCTGACATTTGGTATTTTCATAATTGAGAACATAACTTGCTGACTTAAAAAAAATCACAACATTTTGTGCTTGGCCTTAGGTATGAGATTTGTAGCTCTTTGAAAATATGAGTTGTGTCCTTTTCTCTTCCTTACCATCCTTTTCCCCAAACCACATACTAACTAGCACATAGAAGGTGGTTAACTGGCATTTGTTGGGAAAAAGAAAAAAAAACAACTTAAAAAAGAGAAAATGTGATGAAACTACCCTATATTTATGGTTGGAGAAGAGAAATATCTGTATTTGTAATGCAACCCATTTGTTTTAAGACAGTCCCCAAAATAGAGAACTTCTACTCAAGTGTTTATTTACTTCTAGATTTAATTACATTCTCATCAGGTGTCCCTGTCAGCTCTGCTTATGATAAAGAATCTTTTCAAAATGCTTAACCTCACCACCCCCTGGGTAAAGTGAGACAGAAAAGGATGCTGCTTATAAATGTTAATCCTTACCTTGTCAGATGTTATATCTAAGGGCCTATAGACTGGATTATTATTAATTTTCCTTTTCTTTCCTTTCCAATATCTTTGTATACAATGGAGGGTATGAGAATAATGATGAGTGATTTTAAATGTGGAGTATATTTTCATTTATTTAAAAATATACTTCATAATGAGTCTGAGTCTCTGTTGCACACATGACTTATTGGCACAAGTCTTGCATTATGTGGACTCCCAGAGTCTTCCTTTTTCTATACATGCCCTGAGGGGTGGGGGAGGGAGTACATGGTATGTAGTGGTATTAGGTCAGAGTCTTCTGCTTCAAAATTCAATAGCCTCCATGTCTCCATGCTAGGCATGGTGCAGACTTAAACTGGTTCTTGTATTCAGCCATTGTCAAGAATATTTGCCCTGGTCAAGGCAACTCTTACAGTATATGTAATATCTTTGTTGCTTGCTAATCCTTGAACATTCCTTTTGAAAGAGAAATACTGGTAATATATAGTTTTATTTCTAAGAAAAATTTGAAACTTTGATTCTTCTCCAGACTAAAATGGAAGATGGTGGATTGTCTTGCAAGTGTGTGCAGGGTGGCTGTAATGACTGAAAAAGCATTGGCCTTTTGTGTACTTCCTGGCTCTGCTATTTTCCTGTTGTTGGCTTCTAGACAACAGATCATCTCTGAGCATTAATTTCTTCATCTGTCCAAATTGGAAAATATCTACTTTACAGGGTTCTCACATGTACATGTGTGTTGGGCCTATTCTGGGGACCCATACGTCTCTTAATAAACACTAAATGAATTGGTTTTCTCAAACATCTTTTGAGTTCTTGGTGATAGACCAAGACCATCTTCTCTCTCCACTTTGGAGGTGGGGGAGGAGGGTATTCGGGTGATTGTGTGGTAAAATCCACTTTAATTCTAGCTGTGAGAAAAGATCAGGGAAAATGTGGTAAGCAATTGCTTCTAAAAAGCTCAGACTAAAAGCACTTGATGAATCTGTGCTGGCTTCCCGGTAGACTAATCTCTGTACTGCCCGCACAGCACAATTAATAGTTATTACTCAAGAAGGAGCAAATAAAAAAAAAAGAGAGAGCAGGCATAACAATATCCTTTCATCTTCCTAAAGATGGTCCCCTTTGTCAGGTCCGTGGAGCCATACCTGTGAATCATCCTGGGAAAGCACTGTGTGGGTGACTAGAAGGAAGATCTTGTGGTTCATTTCTTACCCACTTCCTGGGCTGGGGAAATGACTGAGCTCATCTTTCTTATCTCCTGATGCCTTGTCAATATCCACTACCGTTCGCCATGCATCTTCACAAACGAGGGACTCTTTCTCACATCCTCTCTCCAAACACATCACTCTGTCCAGAGCCAGGTACTTTCTAGGCAGAAAAAATTGTAAAGCAAAAGCAGAATAAAATTGAAAGGATAAGCACGGGGCTGGGAAAAGACACTGGCACTGGAGGAAAAAGGTGTAAGTGTAAGCATGAGCGCAGAAACATTCAAGGCATGCTTGTTTGATGACGGTAAGAAATGAGACACAGTTTTCCTTCAGGAGGCCTCTTGACCTGAGTCTTTCATTCTTATGGTCCTGGAGTTAGGTTCAAGTTTTGCTGCTTGCAGTCTTGATCAGATTAGAAAGAGACTCTGACTCTGATGCTGAATGTCCCAAGTGAGAATATAATCCTCCTACAGATACAATTTATTAGATAGACTGGAAGTGAAGGGCATAGGCTTTAGGGAAAGTTTCTGTTTGAATCCAACTGAAGCATGGATGATTTTGGATGAGATACATAATGTCTCTATCATTATTTTCATCTGTGAAATAGGAATAGAGTTGTTTTCAGAACTGTGGCTATGTTGAGTATACCTGGAACAGAATAAGCTCTCAATAAATAACTAATGTTGTTGCTGTTATTATTATTATCTGTAATGACAGTCATTTTTCCCAGTCCTGTCTTATGTGGATAAACTGTGACTACAGGAAATATTACATGTGAATGTGCCTGACACTAGAGGGATAGGACCTACCTAATGGAAGACTTCTTCAAAGAAAGCTTGGTTCAACTGCAGGATCTTCTTTTGTTTTTGTTTTCACTCATAGATTATTTGTATTCAAGCCTTGGGTAGTTGCTTTATTGCAGTATTTCTTGGATTTTCCCTCATTTCTCTATTTTGCTTATTAAGTCAAGCTCTCATTGCCACCTGCTTTGCTGGTTTTCTGACCTGCAGATTCTCCTTGAGTCCTGGTTCTCAAGTGTTCTTCATGGGCAGCAGTATTACCATCTCACAGAGCTAGAAATCCAGTATCTCAAGACCCCACCCAGTCCTGCTAAATCATGGAGCATCATCCCTGTCATGCTGTTGTCTAGTCCAACTCATTTTGCTGCCACCCTTGTTCAGGGTACATGTGACCAATGCATGTGTTCTGCTTCAGAACATATCTTGATTTTGATTGCTTTCATCATCTGTCTTACAAGAGGTGGTCAAGAGGGTAAATGTGGTGTTGTGGGAAGAGCACTGATAAGACTCGATCCATTTGCCATTGACTTGACTCTAGCCTGTTTGAAAAATGGTCCTGATACTTTGATGCTTTCACCTTGTGGCCCTTCTCCATACTACAGCGAGATCTTCTGAAGTTATTAATTAAATATACTAATATGTAGTTTATAAACACATAAATTAATATACAAATTAAATCATAGCACTGCACTCCCACATACTCGGCTTTTAAATCCTATACTGGCTTTCATAGCAGGATGTTCATGGTAGAAACCTTCAAAAGACCTTTGTGTTCTGCAAGACCTGTGGGATGGACTCTGTCTTCTTTGTCGCCACCCCAGCCACTTAGTCAGCTATCGGTACACTAAAGAAAAGTCTTCCTTTTACTCTGCACAAGCCAAATTTGTTTCCACCCGACCTTCCTCCTCTTCTATACATGGCTGGTTTAGAGTCCTTATTCAAGGCTTAGTACAAGGCATAGGCTTTAGGGAAAGTTTCTGTTTGAATCCAACTGAAGCATGGATGATTTTGGATGAGATACATAATGTCTCTATCATTAGACAGATCTTCCTTAATCTCTAGCCAGAGTAATATAGTCCTTATCTCTTCGTTGCTTTCTCTCATCATCTCGTTTTCTAGTCTGCCCATGGTTCTCTGAGAGTATGGTTAGGATAACTTTGTTTACTTCCTCTATGTTGCGAAGTGTTTTGGTGAGAAAGAGTTATGGCAAAGTATTGTGGCGTGCTTATTACTATTTGTTAGACACTGTATGTAGTAAAATATAGATCACTGTGCCTCAAGTAGTTATTTCATTTTATTTAATGGATTTTTTAGTTATATCTTTGTCTTCCACTCATCTTCAGATGTCCTCTCCCTAAAGGTGGCGACTGTGGCTATTTGTTGCCGTTGTATGCCCAGTCTACAATGATTACCTAGCATAGAAATGCTTTTGAAATGGTCATTTAGGAAATGAATGTCTCCCTGAAGATTACCATCTCTGAAGGGTCTCCCTAGGAGTAAAGAATAAAATCTTGCTCTTGCCCTAATCGAATTATGTTCAAGAGAAAAGCTCTTTAGTTCATTTTTGTCTTTAATCTAAGGCAGGGAGCAGGTGTTGACTCTGCTTTTGGATTTTCTCTGGTAGCCTTGGGTGCAGAAACAGACCCTGATGGTCTGGGAAAGGGTTACTTGAGTGGCACCTTCATGGGAACAAGTCCTTTCTAAAGCATTAAGTCTGACATTTGGTGGGGTTGGAAATACAGGCCTTCAGATTTTTACGTTCTTTGTGCGCACGTTGTCAATGTGCGTATGTGAACCTTTTATTATTATGGACTCCGTTGGCAGTAACCATGGTGAGTAGACCTATCACACAGCATTTTTCTGAGTCAGTTTAAAATGCTGACAATTAAATATACCGTACTCTTTTAAGCGATCCATCAGTCTCCCTTGTTGTCATGGTGACTGGAGTATATTTAGAAATGTGACAAGTACACTGAGTTCAATTGCACTTTTGCCAAAACATAGTTTTGCAGCTAAAATTGAATTTCCTGATTGAAGATCCAAGTGCTGTTAAGGGGGCATGATCATTTCTATACATTATTCTGGAAGCATAACTTACATCATTCTATTAAATCAGCAGTTCAAGTCTTATCAGGCAAGTAAGATATTGACACTTGAAAGGGTTGTACTTAGAGTTGATGAAATAAAATGAAGTAAAGATGCCATTATGTTTTTTCTTTAAAATGAAATTAGGCCTCATCAATATAACTAGTTTAATGATTAATTCCTTTATAAAGACATTGTGAGTGTACGCGCATCTGTTTCTTCCAAGTATTTTTTAATCTAAAGAAATATACCAAGGATCTCCTCTCTCCTACTTGTAATCTATTCTTAGCAATGTGAGGTCATCCTTATTTCTTTTGGTTTGACCTCGGATTGTGAGCGTTCTTATTCTTCCCAATCTCATTTCTTCTGCTTTTCAAATGAAGTAGGGTATAGAGATAAAATGAACATGACTTTTTGCTCAAACAGAGGAAAAAGTGAAAGTCTTCTCTCTTGTCTAATCAGAAACTTGTAGTGTCCTATCTCCTGTCAACACAATGCTAAAAATGATGTTGATTACAAACTGCACACTTGACCATAGAAACTTTACAAATTTATGCAGTTTCTGGGTCATTATTACAACCCTGTTTCATTCATGGCCCTAGAAAGATTCCCTGCTCTTGAGGTGAGAAACAAATCCTTCTGCATATATTTGCCTCTCTTTTCATAAAGCTGAATACTTAGCCACTGGGCTTGATTTTGATTCCCTCATCATATATGGATAAACTGTTTCTATTTCTTTCATGAACAGTGAAATAATCTATTTTGGAAAGAGACGGCCTAGTTATAGTAACTATGGGTAAGATTTACTGAGTTTTTACTATGTGCTGGACATTGCATACAGTAAACTCTTATATGGGTAATTTCCCTAGAGCTATGAAATAGGTCCTAGTGGCAGTCTCATTTTATGTTAAAGAAGTAGGTTAAGAAAGATTCTGTATCTTGACCAAGAGTACACCTGGAGTAGCAGTGGAGTGTGGATTCTAAACCACCTGCCCTCTTAATCATTGCCTTCTTCACAGAAGTGTAGTTTTTGATTTTGGATATTTCTTGGGTTGAGAAAGTAATCAAAACAGCATCAGACAAGTGAGCAAAGGAAAAACTAATTTCATAACGTGTATGGGCAGGTGAGTGACAATGATTATGTAATTTCATGGAGAAAAGTGATATAAATACTGATTCCAGGTCTGAGAAGCCAAAATCAAAGGAGGGGAAAGACTTCATGTGACAAGAAGGGGATGATTTCATGTGATAAAATCTTGCCTCTGGACATGTGCCTTGCCTTCAGATGGGTTTCTCTGATAATGTGCCTGTTTTCTGGAGATATTCCTGAATCTAAGTTATGTGTATTCTTTAGTGATGGTAACAGTTTCTGTAGAGGCCTACAGACCTAATTGACCTTAGTTTCTCATAACAAGGTGACACTAATTGGGAAAATGCCTAATCTGGACATACTAAGAGAAGCCTCAACTGACCTTTCTGGGAGACTGATTCCACAGTAGTTTTTAAGGTTTAATTACAATGTGATATCTGAAATCAATAATTTTTTTAAATACTCTTATCTTAAAATCCATTGCTCTAATGATCATTTTGAGTAGATCTCCTCCTCTGATTTTGTTACATCATGTCTTGGTCCTTTGGAAAGTATTTGTTTACTGACTTATGAAGCATTTTTTTTATGTTGACATGTTTCATCCTTTAACATTAAAACATCACATTTATTAATATCACCATTGATTTCATCAAGATGATTATTTAAGTATTAGGTAGATGTTAAGTGTACAGTCTTAGCTTTGAGGTTTTACAAATTCTAATTTTCACTGAAAAACTTGAATTTTATCATTGGCAATAAATTTAATTATTTTCCTTGAAATGATAGATAGACCTTTTGGTTTATTTTTTAGAACATGTCTGGCAAAACCCAAGTCTGATTGACCAGAGTTTTTCCATCATACTTTCAAATAAAATTGTGTTCCATGCAAAGAACTATTGTTCAGCTCTTGCTGCAAACAATCACACAAAAGCATTTCTGGAGACAACCATTATAAATCAGGATTCAGCAGAAGTGCTTCACGCATGCTTCCTATTTCATCACACCGAATATTAAAAATTTGTGTACTCAAGAGTTTTAATAAAGTTGATAAATTTCAGTGCATTAAGATCAATGTTAAGTGAAATTAGCTCCCAATTCCCTTATAGTGTGGATGCCTGGTGGTGAAAAATACAATGACTGTCAGTATATTTTAGTGCTACTGCCTTGATTATTATTAAAACTCCACTCATTTTTATGCAGTTTGATTTAATGCATCATTGGTATAAATGTAAATCAACAAAATGAAAAGGACTCATTACATATTCGTTGTATTATGAACTTGGAGACCGTTAAAAAGGCCCAGAGAACCCCAATGTGTTTGTGGATACTGAGAGCCACAGATCTAATCTAGTCCTTTCATTTTATAAAAAAGGAGAGCTGGAAGAGACCTACCCAAGACAGCTGCAGTAGTTAGTGGTGGGGCTGGGACAAGAAGCCAGTTGTTAGTGCATTCCTTTTTCCCTTCTTTTGATTTCCTGTTTGAGTTTCAGCAATTTTTGAGGTAGGCATTTATAATTCTTGACCTTATTTGGGAAGATTTCCATATTTTCCCCATATAAACCCTTTGCATATTACCCCCACTGTGCACTCCATGCACACTGCCCTCTCTTCTGCTTTTAAGTAGGAACCACTGCTGCTCTTGAAAAAGAACATGCTTTATCTTTGCCAATACCAAGAGAAGTTGAAGGAGCAGTTGACTGCTTGCTCATTCTCTGGTTTAGAATTCCAGCTTTGTGGGGGGAAAAGGATCAGTGAATTTGGGTTGAAGCAGTTGCTTCTTCATCTACAGTAATTATACATCTCAGAAAGGATAACTACAGACGATATCATGGTATAACCCTCCCTCATTGCCTTCCTGTATTAAAACTTCTTCTTTCTTTCCTATAGAAAAAGGATTTTTCCAGTAATAATTATTCTTTACTTTTGTTTATATTAATACTTCATGTTATGTTTTCTTCAAGAAGAACTGGTCAGACTGAAATAATAGTGAAGAATGTTGAAAAGGCAATAGGTGTTTCCAGATATTACGTTTTATCTTTACTACCTTTGTTTTGTTTTAGAGTAGATCTTTGTGAAGTTGAGAGTTGATAGAGATTGCAGTGTATAAAAATGAATAAATCTGGCAAACTGTGAAAACAAGCTTGCAGATTCTCAAAAGTATTGTTCTATCATTTTCAAGAATGTTGAACATTGTTTGCAAGATCTCACTTTGTTTCTCATCTGACATTTGATTGCTTTCCTCAACCTATGAGCTTTTGAGTAAAAATTTGTTTTCTAACAATCTTCTGTTTCTTTCTCCATGTCTGTCTTAGTTACCTAAAAGGGTGCTCTGATGTGACCTTTGGCCTCCACATGAATTAGCTCTTCCTGAAACCTCATCCTTTTCTTTCCATAAAACTGATGTTTCTTACCTTTAGTTACCTGAAAACCATTTCATCTTTGTTCCTTTTTATACTTCTAGTCACAGTTTTTCATAGTCATTTATTTGAAATTGCCCAGTAGTGACTCCATTTTAATTCTTCAAAATGTGTTTTTCTGCTTCCTAGTTAAAATTTCTAGAGCATAGTAACTGTTTGTGCTTAGCACCTCATAAGAACTCCTTAGATGTGTTGAGTCAATGTTTTATTTATTCAGGGGTCTCTTCTTCAAAGGGTGTTCTTGACTTGTTTAGCTAGAGATTGAAACTGTTGTTTCTTTCTGAATATTTGGTAGTTAAGTCCCTGGGATGCAGAACTGCAACGACCCATCATCTAATGTGGACTCCCCCCTTACCAGGATGTGACACATGGCTTCCCTGACAGATGGTCATTTAGCCTCTACTTGAACACTTCCAAATCTTTCCGAGGCAATTTGTTCTGCTACTGGACAGCCTCACATTTAACATTCTCCTTCCCATTTGCTCTGAAACTTGATCTCTGTGATTTTAACCAAAATAGTTGTATTGCATATTTTGCACAACTAATATAGTTAACACATAATGAATCCTCAGATACATGGAGAGGGTTTTATTGACTAATTTATTAATTGTAAAGGATATTTTCAATTTATTTTTTATTGAAGTAACATTCCATTGTCAAACTATACTAGCTTCATGTGTGTATCATTATTAATCACCATCATATTATAAACCACAATCACCTTAAGTTCACCATCGAAGTTCAATTTTATCCTTCACGATTAATTTGACTGGCCCCACCTTATCTATATCTCCCCCATTCCTTCTTGAAATCACCAATTTCTCCTATACTATAATATAAAAGCTCATTTTTTGTTTCATTAAGTTCATTTTCCTGTTTGGTTTCTCACATAAAACATGTAAGTATAATCATAGAGTGCCTGTCTTGGTCTATCTGATTTATTTCACCAAATACAATGCCCTCTAGGTCCATTCATGTTGTTGCAAATGGAAAACCTTCCTCTTTTTTTTTTTTTATAGCTGACTATATTCCATTGTTTATATATTACATCCTGTTGATCTAATAATTGTCAGTGGGTAGTTAGGTTGTTCTAGTTGACTATTGTAAATGATGCTGCAATAAATATGGCGGTGCATGTATCTCTTTGAAATAGTATTTTGTATTATTTTAAAGTAAATACTCAGACATGGGATAACTGAATCATTTGGAATTTCTATTTTTAATTGTTTTGAGTCCCAACAGTTTTTCATAATGACTGCACTCATTCACAACCCACCAACGGTATATAAGGGTTCACTTCTTTCCAGATCCTCTAAAACACGTTGTTGCTTCTTTCCTTTTGTATAATTCATATATGAAGTGATATCTCATTGCTCTGACATGCATTTCCCTAATAATAACAGAAGGTGAACATCTTTTTGTTTGGCTGCTTGGCTATCAGGATGTTTTCTTAGGAGAAGTATCTGGTCAGATCTGAAAATAGCTTTCCATAGTTTTTCTCTGATTTGACTTTCTAAAGAAAGTGTGCTCTGATATGACCTTTGGCCTCCACATGAATTAGCTTTTCCTGAAACCTCGTCCTTTCCTTTCCACAAAACTGATGTTTCTTGTCCTTAGTTACCTGTAAACAATTTCATCTTTGTTCCTTTTTATACTTCTAGTCAGTTTTTTATAGCCATTTATTAGACTTACAAATTGCCCAGTAGTGATTCCATTTTAATTCTTCAAAATATTTTTTTCTGCCTCATAGTGCTGCCTTCCCAACCACTTTCTGTCTTCTTTCAGCCTCGCTCTTGCTACTTAAATCCCAGGAATTTAAAATGTTTGAATGTTCATATCCTTTATGTCTTCTTTATTTACACATCACTTTCTAGACTTCTATCATGTCACCAAATTCTAAAGTCTTGCAAGCCTGCTTATTTTCTTTTCTGGTATATTAGGAAAATTATTTTTTATAGAGTAAATGAAGGGCTGTGAACTCTAGGACACAATAACTTAGTAGGTGTGTGATCTTAATGAGATTAAGCTTTCTATGGTGGTTTGTGCAGATGCAAAATTGATTTAATTATGACTATTAAGAATATTAGTAAGGTTTAAAGTATGGAGAATGCTTTCCTCTATTACAGAAATATGAGTGTTTAATAAATATTACTTTTAAATTAACTGTTTTGGGTCCTTGATCTATATAATGATTTTCTTCTTTTTCATTTTTTATACATGAGGCCTGGCTTTTAGAATGTATTATTTCAAGAATTTCTCCCTATGTTTTTCTCTTTCTCTGTTCATTTTATAAAATTTCATTCATACTTAAGAATCCTACAAAATTTCCTGTTTTCTTTAGATTTGTTTCCCCTTTTATTTTGTAACTTTGTACATATTTCTTAAAATGGATTTCAGCAAATAGTTTTTCTCTCCATGAATTTTCTCAATTTCTGTCTGCATTTCTTCTGATATGTTCAGCCTTTATTTTTTTCCTATGGAAACTTTATTTTAACTCTACTGAGTTAATGAAAATGGGTAATTGTATGTTACTTAAAACCTCACTGAACCACTTACTCATTAGGTTATAGAGTTATTTAGTTAACAATATATTTTTTAAAAAATAAGTGTTATTAATTTTAATTCAATCACCATTTATTAAGCATTATTTTATGTACATTGAGCTAGATACTGTAGGGACTACTTAGAACACATTTTTTATTTGTTCATGTACTCATTCAATAAACATTTTCTTGATTGTTTACTAAAGAGCAGATTCTGTATTTGTATTTTGAATTCAAGAAATTGAGTTAGAGTTTCTGTCCTTAAGACATGCAATCAAATAAAAATATAGAACAGTGTGGTAATTTTCACGATCTTGATATGAATCAGGGTATTGTGGTAGTCCTAAGAAAGGCTGCTTCACCAAACCTTTCTGGGTCAGGAAAAGTTTCATAGAAGGACAGTTGCTTAAAGGTTGAAAAGGAGCTCAGAATCCAGTGTAATGATAAGATCCATAATAAGGGTTGTTTGTGTTCAGTTATAAAACTAACTTCTAAATTCCACTGAAGGTACCAACTTATTCCCCACCCAAAAGTACATGCAGCATTTCCCATTCTTTTGTTTAATTTAAGGGTCTTAGAACCAGCAGAATGACTGAAAGACAGGTATGATGATATCATAGGTTCACATTTGGGACCAATTACTGCATGAATGCATATTTTTATATTCCAAATTATGAATAATAACAAATACACAAGAATAATCTCATCATAGTAGGAGACATTACAAAATATTTCTGCATCATTGCATTGTTTCTTATAGAAGATCTTGGTGCTTATAGATTTTTAAGTGTTTTAAGCACTGTTATGGATAGATATTAGCACAGGAATTAACACTGAATAATAATGTTTGAAAGATTTACAAGAATTTTTTTCTCTCTTTATCCCCAAGTGATCATGATATATTTTCTGATTTTCTTTAGATCACAAGTCCAGACCTGCCCATAACTAGGTATTTACTAGGAAAGGGTCCCATCACCATTCTGTGTCCTGCTTTGCCCCTTACCAAATGAAAACATTGCAATTATACTGATAATAGCACCTATTTGACCTCACTGGATTCAGGTTGAAAGTGAAGTCACTGGTCTAGGTGTAATTATAACTGGTTACAATTGTAATACAATATGCACCTTCTGAATGATCAAATAGCTACCTTCAGTGAGGGTGAATTTAGCTTACTTAAGTTTTACCTGTTTCTCCAAACTTTCTGAGGTAACTGCTTGTTTTACTCTCTTCTGTTTATCCAAAACTGATTGCTGGTTAAGTGCTAATATATTCAGTAAGCACTTGTTGATGGATTTTTTTTTTAAAGTACTGATCTGTTGAAGTCCTGTGCTGGTAATTTGTAAGCTATTTGTATATTTGCTTAAGACTCCTTTATTCTATAGGACTCCTAGAGTCTCTCATTTAATTTCTAGATTATAACTTCCATTGATAGAACCTTTATAAATATCACATTAAGAAGTTGAGCAGTACCTTTAGGCCAAAGCAATTTACTTTTAAAAAATCTGATTAATTTCAACACAATCAGCCAGGATGTCAGAAGATCTCAGTGCCTCTGATAGATGCTGACAGGTGAGGAAATTAAAATCAGGGAGGGAAGCAATTAAATGCTGGCAAACATTACTTTAATGAGACAACCAAATCATTCATAAGCCCTGGAATATGTTGTATTTTTGATAAGTATTTTAGTGAAGAGGGTGAGAGAGTGCATTTAAAAATTCTTCATATGGGATTTAATGATGCGACTGGAGGACAGTCCTTGTTTGTCCTCTAATGTCTTTGGCCTAATTTAGTATCTCAATTGCTTTTGGAGGCAGTCTTTCTAATAATAATGTTTAAAATGATGATATTGTTTAATGCAAGCAAATCTTCGGAGAAATAATCCCTTACTACATCCTCTACCTCTGCATACAATTTACCAAAATGAACAAAGCGTAGATGCAATATAGGGCTAACCAAGGTCAAGACCTGTGAGAACTGACCGAAAATAAGTATTTCATCCAACTTCCAATTAAAAAAATTTGGGAACTATAGTGCTAATAGTAAAACCCAGGCCTTCAACTAACACTCCCTCTTCAGAAAGAAACTCAGATATCACAGAATTGAAGCCTTCCATGTTTATTGGTTTACTGGAAGTTTTTACGAGACTATGTCATCTTACTCATTTGTGTGATAGTTCTTGAAAATACCACATATTATGAGGTATCTTTACACTGGTCTTAGTAATTCTGATGCCACTTAGTTGGAATTTTTGCTCAAGTATGTTAGAATCATCATCTTAGAGTAATGTTGCTTAAAATGTCCTAAGATGCAATGGTCAACTTCAGAAATACCCTGATTAGTGAGATATCTGTTGACATAAATGGGGTTTTCTTTGTTCATTTCACATGTTCTTTCATCCCTTTCTTCTTTTTTCTTTATTCTCATCACCTCCCTTCCCCTTGACTTTATTTGTTCTCTCCCATTTTTTTCCCAAAATACCAAAGAAATTATCCATATCTTACAACAGTCCCAACTACATTTGGTGAGTTTTGCTTTTACATAGATTCTAGTCAGTGGGTAAAGTTATACAAGTTAGAGGGTGATTACAATTTTCAAGTCTCTTTTCTTTTGGTTAAAATTACTTCTGGAAGGGAGAACATTTTTATTGGGAGAAGATGGGTGGTCTGACTAAAAATGAAACTCTGTCAGGTTCTGGGTCAACAGTCACGAAACACACAAAGGCAGTCAGGATAATTAAGTTCATGACACATAGTCTAGAGAGAGATCTATCCTGTGGACCAGATATCTTTCTGGGTCTAGTGGAGAACTTCATTTCATTGGGAATTACCCAGAATTTACCTAACACACTAACAAATTATGTAAAGAGGCCTGAGAAACTTCTTAGTGTAGGTTTCAGCCTTTCTACTGTTTAAGATGAAACTTATGGATGAAAATTCCTTTGCAAGAATTCCGTGGTGCCAACTTTTCTGTTGTTTCTGTGGCTTGTGTTTTGATAGCTTGCCCAGGGATGTTGTGTCTCTAAAACTTGAGGGGAGAGCTGAGAGTGTTCATGGCACACTTGCAGTGAATACTCCTTTTGCTTCAGCTAAATAATGTGTCACCATCTGGTTACACCACAGATCTGAAGGCTACTCAACCTGTTCTTACTTGCTATTGAAGCAGAACTTAATACTAAATGTGCTTTGGTGCTTGGACAATGGCATATAATCATTGTCCCTTTCCCTCCACACAGAGCACTTTCTAATGGGTGGCTGCACTGCAAAGTAGGAAGGAGCTCACTGATTTGGGGACCAAGAGGCAAAGTCAGATTTTTATCTAACTCATATTAATTGTGATATTTGAAGTTTTGTTTTGGTATTGGTAAAATTGGAGTTAATATGGCCTCACTGGAGTTTTACTGTGAGTTGAGATATAATGGTCATGTGATACTTTTCATACCATACAGTATAATGTTAAAAGTTGATGAATGTTTGGATTTTGTAGCACATGATAAGACTTTCTTGCAATGTATCCTATCAACAGTGTTCTGTTCTTTATCTGATATATGTCCTACATGAATGTGGGATATTTTAATAAAACTTTGAAAAGGTTTATATTTACTAATAAATCTATCCATTGTGATAAATTCCCTTGTTTTTGAAAGCACTATTTCTTTGAACCTAAGGCACAATAGAGACACAACATGTAAAATGATGTGTAAAGCACCTTCAGGTCTTTTACTTAAAGCAGTATCTATTGCTTTTTGTAGTTGAAAAACAGTCTATTTTTTTTTTTTTATATTTTGAGTCTTTGTGTTTTGAAGCATTCCCTGTGTTCTTATTAGGTAAGGGAATATGAGGTTGATATGGATGAACATTATTTTACATCTGGGGATACAAATCAAAGATATGTCTACTCCAGAGATATGTTCTAATTTTGCATGCTTATAACACCATTTGTGACCATATAAATGGACTTAGAGGAAGAAATGTTATCATTTTATATATATGTTTATATATGTATAGATATATAGATATGAAATCATAGAAGATATTCTTTCAAAAAAAGTTTAACTGAGCTTTAGCTGCAAAATAGTTATTATAACCCTCATTTACATATAAGGAAATCTGCACTCAGCGTTAAGTAACTTGCCTAAGGCCACTGGTAAGAGGAATTCAATTCTGACTGGTTGTAAATCCCATGTGTTTTTCCCATTTCCTTGTGTCAATCAAATAGTTGGTTTTTTTTTTACTGTTCCCTTTTCACCAAGCCTAGTGGATCAAATCAATGACTTGTTTGTCTTTCTGATTTCCCAACCTAATATCCCAGGAGAACTGAAATATAAAAGAAAAATTACTGGTCCTACACAGAGTTAGAGGATTCAGACTCATATGCTGCACATCCTGTGCTGTGTAGTGTTAGGAACATTACCTTTTCTGAACTTCACTTTCCACATTTATAAAAAGAGGACGTAGTGCTCACTTTTCGTGTTGTTCATGAAGCTAATCAGAGAAAGATGTTTGTTCCTGCCTCATCTTACTTATTCCTCCACAAGCTTTGGTTTCCTCACTTATGAGGAAGAAT
The DNA here is from genome assembly GCA_019455555.1 of Galemys pyrenaicus. Classification (NCBI taxonomy): domain Eukaryota; kingdom Metazoa; phylum Chordata; class Mammalia; order Eulipotyphla; family Talpidae; genus Galemys; species Galemys pyrenaicus. The sequence continues at coordinate 1,139,738 of JAGFMF010011696.1, forward strand.
AATCTTTCTTCCTATTTCTTCTTGGGTTCATATAGGGTGAAATGAGATAATGAATGTGAGAATGTTTTGTAAAATAAGAAATTGTAATATACGATACAGCTTATGGTTACTAATGGAGATATGGAGCTTATAACTTCCACTGTTTTGTTACAGACACTGCAATTTGTTGAACCTTTGACAGCTGATTATTCCACAAGCTAACTGTCTAAGGTAAGAGAAGACTGGCATCTTCACATTTATGAAATGTTTATAGGCATCTTAGTTAATACTGAATAAGATTGATTTCACTCCAAACAAAAGAAATATGAGGGTATTTCATGAGCAACAAAAACTGAAAAATTGTTAGTACAGTGAACTGCCACCTCCCCCTTATGTCTTCTTGATTTAGATTTCCCTTTCTGTTTTTAGCCCATAAGGTTTAGTACCAAAAGCACAAACTCTGGGCAGTGCAGGAGGTCTGGGCTTGGTAAGTATGCTTGTGTTCATGACATGCCATGTAGTGGGACCGTCACATTTATTGTCTTACTGTCTTCCCAGCTCAGGTATTGCAAGGACATTCTGCACACTTTCCTGACTCTGACCCTCAATTGAGTGTGTTTTCATTATATTACCCCGACAGAGCTGTGTAGCTCTGAAGGGGCCAAACTTCACTAGTTCAGTCCATCATAGTCTCTTAGGTACCAAAAAACATCTCAAGAAGACATAATCCAAGGCTACAATAGCCACAAAATAACCCTACGAACACAGAATGTAAGTTAGAGACTTTTGAATGCCAGGATCTGTACTCTATCATGCTACTCTCATGTGTGAAGGAGACACACCTTTGGCAGAAGAATACATTCATCTCGAGTTTGTCATGAAAGTGACCAGAAAATGTTAAGTGATTGTGCTACAAGGAGAAAGAAAAATACCAGATGGTGTCAGTTATATGTGAAATATAGAGAGATCAAACAAAGGGTCAAAGTATACCCTTGACAGCTGACCATCGAGCCGAGGCATCCTGAAGGGGAGGAGAATGAAAAGGGGGAATGGGGAAAATGGGGAAAGACGGAGAGCACAATGGACTGTGTAGAGAACTATGGGTGTTTCGGTGGGGGGAAGCTACGGTGACCATACCTGAGGGAAGAAACCCTTTATTGTCAAAAAATTCAGTAAGGATATAAGAAAATGGTACTTCATTACAAAATTTAATGATTATAAAATAATTGAACTTAGCGTGATAGTTGTGAAGTTTATGAGGTGTGAGTTCTCTCCTGTAGCTAACCACCTATCGTCATTCCCCACTTAGCTCTGCTGTGCGCGGTGTCTTCACTTAGATTTCCGAGGGAAGAATAACTGAGGAAGTTTATAAGGTGTTCTAAGGGAAGGCCCAGTAAAATAGCAGCTTTGTGGAATATTTGATATCAGCTTATTTTAACTACTGTAATCCTATATTCTCCTGATGTTTTCATAATTCTCTTGGCATGTTATTTTCAAGACTTGGGATTGAAAACTGAACTGTAGCTATACAGACCTTTGAACAAGGAAAGTTTGTTGGCATTGCTCCATATTTGTAGGACTTGGTGACGTAGATTTAGTGGAAATCATGGTGCTAATCTAGTTTTCAAAGTTGATATTCACTGTTCACATTGAATAAGAACATGTCATCTATAAAAAAGATGGTTGATGTATGGATGTGAAATTCCTCTAGAATTAAGCATAGTGTTCAGTTGCTTTAATTAGACTTTGCTCTCATTTCTACAAAAGAGTGGGTTATAGAAACAATAGTGCCTAAAATTTCAGGACTGTTTCCTGATCATCTTTTGGTCCCTTTCTATGCCATACATTGCTCTGGTAGAAATTTCTTTCTAATGTATTATTTTAACAGATAAATATATCAGAAAACAATGAACTTTAGACATGCAATATCATAGTTCTTGATATAATTCTATTAGACAGAGATATAAGGTGTTTATTTAGAAACTGCAGTAATTATACTTTCATCTAAAGGGCAATTGCTAAATATTAATAAAACAAATGCAAAAAGTGGTTAGTTGTGTCTAACCTGGCTTCCTGTTGAAACCTACCTTGGAACTACAAAGAGTATTTAAACAAGCCATGAAGCTTATGAAAGTTTGTTTTTGAAAAATAATTTAATATTTCTGTCTTTCTATATATCTTTCTATGCACCCTATATATTTGGAGGTGGGGACTGGTAAGGAGGAAAGATGAAATCTTCTCAAATAACATTTGGAATGTGGAGAAGTGAATATTCTGGGGGCATGCAGTAGAAATTTAAAATAATTCTGTGGTAATAATTGGTATTAGTGGCAGTAATGAAGAAAGAATAACAGTTTAAATAAATAATTAGACTTGACAGTAGATGTGTCAACAGGTACCCACTTAATGAGTGTAATCATTGTTTTTCTCTGCTTTCAGCATTGATCCACTGACTGTGGTGTGTTCCCTGTCCCGTTTCCAAACCAAATCTATTTAAAGCTGCACTTCATGGAATCTGAAATAGTATACCCTGTTTACTATTTAGAGCTGATACCCAATGTTCTTTAATAGACAAGATCTGTACTTGAACAAGAACAGACTTCTGGCCTCCTGTAGATGGTTGATTATCCAGTTATCCACAGAGTGATTCATTAGCAAGGATGAATAATACCTAATTAATTCTCTTGGACTTGTCTATATTGCTAGAGTGAGTTGTTTATTATAATTCAATGGAAACAGCCTTAATCCCCCTTAAATCAAATTATTCAGTTAGTGTTTTTTTTTTTTTTTCCCTTCATGTGGAGGTAGAGGCTGTGGTTATAAATGAAATTATTTTTTTAGTTACCCAGATAGAGTCTCATTGTTTGTGGGAATGAAGTCATATGTTATGTGTTATGTTATATGAAACAGAAGTCATGGAAATCTAATTAGAATCCCATTTCTGGTTGTACCAACTTGGGCAAGTCACTTTCCTTTTCCAGTATCCATTTTGGCATCTTACAACAGATAGATTTGGAATGGTTGATCATGGCAATTGCTTGATTGTGCATGCTTTTATTTTCTTAGGCTATTCTTTCTCCCTCCTGCTGCCACTTTTCCAAAGTCATAGTAAAGACCTATGACTACTACAGTGCCAGTGTATGAAAATAGTAATTCTTGTCTTTGACTTCTAATTCTTTTACACCACAAGAGCAGTTAGTGATTTGGATGTTATATGCACTAGAATTGTGCATTTAGCCCTGACATTCCCTAATCTCAAGAAACATTGTTTCTGGTTAGAAAGGGATAAAGTTCTATTGTCTCCCATGTTCTCTATAATCTGGTCCTCATTTTTAGAGAATCTGGTAAATTTATCCATGGGTAACATCAATGGGTTTCTCTTCTGTTGCTTGACTTTTCCAGGGTGAGTCATTGACCTATAATGAGAAGTCAGAATGTCAAAGCCAGAGGGGACTTTAAGAATCAGCCTAGTCAAATCCTCTTATTCTAGAGATGGAGATTTTGAGGTCAGGAAGGGAATCTGATTTGTCTGAATATTAGTGACAAATATTAGTCTACAATTCTTTTTTCTAACCCCATAGATGTATTTCTGTGTTTTACAGGAGAGAATTCTTCCTATAAACTGCCCTTTCTTTTCTCAATATCTAAAGAACCATCATATTTCAAGCAAAGCCAATGTCTGTGTCAACGCAGGGATATGAGATACCCTCAAAACATAGGACTCCGGCCAACTTCAGTAATTCCTGTGGTGCAGTGGGGTGGAGGTTGAGGGCCATTTTCTGCACCCTGAATTTGCTAGGAGACTATGGATTCCCCATCAGTCTTTCTGTAAGAGATCATTTGACCCTGACATCACCAGTTTCTTCCACCTGCCTCCTGTCCTTTTCTGATCCAATGAATTATAGGAATGAATTCCCAGCTGACTGTTTACTGTACATAGTTAGGAACATTAATAAAGAGAAGACAGATGAAGGAATAATAAGCACAAGGACAGGAGAGTAATAGCCAACACAGCAAATCTAGTTCAAGGCCTGTAATTCCCAGTTGCTGTGCTACACAAGATTAATAGCAACATCTCTAACTCTTTCAGACCTTCTCTCTGTCTTGTTCTTGTGGGACTCAGCTTGGATGGAGAAACAGCTAGATTCGCCTTTACCAAGGCCAAACTCATGTCTTCATGAGATTTTCAGTTCAGATAAGAGAGGAGTGATTACCCTTTACTTAGGAGATGACTTAGAGGCCATTGAACAGAAACATTCATCTTGGGTGTCATGATGGAGAATATGGATACCAGTTTATGGAGTCTGAGGTTCAAATCCTGGCTCTGAATAATTTGCATTGACTTTGGTGAAAGCATGGCTTTCATTTAAACCTCAGTGTCTCCATCTATGAAATGGGAGGAAGACACGTAGGGTGGAATAGATATCTAAAGTTCCCCTATCATTTATTTTTGTGTTCTTTAATTTATACAAGGTCCAATAGCAAGTTTGTAGCCAACCTGAGTCTTGAATTCAGAGCTCCTTTCTCTGGTTTGGAGTGCTCATCATGTTTTATATTTGTTTCCTAAGCCTTGGCTTATTAGATAAAATTTCTCTTTCAGTTGCCAAGTCCCTTTCTGTTAAGGGACTTGCAAAGATAGTCGTTCTTAATTTGTGTTTGAGTGCCTGCACGCAGGTGTGTGTGTGTGCATGCATGTGTGTATGTGTCTTGGGGTAGGGGAAATATTACGGAATATTTGAAAAAATCAAATGAAATCTATGGAATCATCAGAAGAGGGACAACTGCATAGACTGTTGTCTAATTTCAAAAGGTTTGTAGAACATCATATATAGGTTTTGGATTTAGCAAAATGTGAGAAGTCTAACATGAAATTTGTTCATTCTACATTTCCGTTGGATTTTTGCTGCAGTTCATCTGTTGTCCTCTGAATGTCAGCCTCATTGATGAGTGTGACTCTGGGAAATTATATGGCTCACACTGTTGAGTGGTGTTTTAATATTGAAACTCTTATCTCACTTGCTTTCACTTACTTTAATTTTAACCTGAATCTGTTAAATTCTAGTCATTGTCTACATTATTTACCTTACTCATAAAATAGAAACTTATTTTTCTATTGTTTTATGCTGAAACTGTGCTCAGAGAACTTGAGTGACTTGTCCAAAGTCACACAGCTAATAAGTAGCCATATCCAAATTTAAATCCAGATCTTCTCTACAATATATGATGCCTCCACAGACTGTACTGACTATGAGTGCAGACAATGAAATAATCCTATAAACCATAGAAATCTGTGGTAGAAATGGTCAGTGGGACCCAGCATGCCACCCAGAGTGACCCAGTACATGGGCTACAGGTGCTGAGAATGTCAGGATCACCCATCCTGATTCATTTATATAATTCATTAGGGACATGCTAATCACAAAGGTTGATGTGAGCAGCAAGAGTTTGGGTCATGCCCAGATGTGATGACAGCCACATGCGTGGCTCTGTGCTCAAGTGTCGGTGATGCGCTGCGAGTCCATGCACAGGCCTGATAGCTGATGTCAGGTGGAAGAGCCTCTGGAGACGGTCAGGGGCATGCCCTCACCTTATAAATGGGGATGTTGAAGCTCGTAGAAAGGGTTGAAATTACAAAAATTCAGGCAATGGGCTGATTGCTGAACAAGATAGCTATAATGTCGGCACAGTACAGTAATGTTTGCTTATAATTTCTGTCTTGTTGACTCATATTCATAGGCTTGTTGACAGATGGAACTGGGTTAGGAACTTAGCATTATTAGCTGTGTGATCTTGGGCCCATTGCTTGATTTCTTTGGGTCTCAGTTTTGTTGTCTGTAAAATGCAGATCACACCCTACGACAGAACTATAAGGATAAGTGAAATTCCACTGTGAGGTTCAATACACAGAAGCCAATACAGAGGAAATCAGTATTATTAATAATCCTCATCATAGCCTGATGAGACAAATGCAGTCATTCCATTTTTATAGATTCTGTTTCCTAACTTTATCCTGATACTCTTTAGGTCCTCCTTTCTTAAAGTTTGGACTTAAGACCAGGAATATCAGCATCACTTGAGAGCTTGTTAGAAATGCAGATCTCAAGCCTCTTGCCAGATCTCCTAAATCTGGATCTGCATTTTTACAAGATCCCCAGGTAGTTCTTGTGCTTTTTAGAATTTTAGGCTCAAGACCAAGTTCCAGGCTGTTGGGCGTGGCCTGCTGACAATGACTGGCACACCACCAGCATTCTTGGGCGTGCTGTACCCCTGCCTGGAGATAGCAGGAGGCAGCCCTGTGAAGTTGCTCCCTGGAAAGAATGGAAGAGTGGATTGAAGGAACCCAACAGGCTTTATCTTTTCAATGCCCTTCATTTCCTCAGATGTTCTATTCACCAGGGGTCGAGCTGGTATTGGCTCCCAAGAATTTCTGCTCCCCGAGTCCATGTTCTTTTCATTAAACCCTGATGTCTCAGTCAAGAGGAATGCTGGGCTTTGTGTAGGATAACTCTTCATTCCCCATAGTGGGAATATTTCCACACTGGCTGTTTTACTCTATTACTCAATTCCTAGAGGGGGAGAATTAAAAAAAAAAAAACAAACCATCAAAACACAAATTTAAAAAGCTTGAGTTGAAAGCCAGGATCCTGCAGCTTAATCAGTTATTTTCGTTTTTTAATGAGGGTGACTATTGTGAAATAAGTAATTATTAATTACTCAAAACTAATGAAATATTTTAGTTTCTTTGCTCAAAAAGCATATGGAAGCTAAAAGAAAGCATATGGGTGTTTTTCAGGAAGCATATTGGTGAATGGACAAATTACAGTGGTGCCAATATGCCTTTGCTGTCTGGCTGGGGCCATCACTGCGTGTGCTGGCATCTAATTCCTCCTGTGTTTAAAGGGATTTTAAAAAATTCCCATCTGATGTGTGCCTTGGGTTGCCTCTGGAGTTACACAGCTCTGTCTCCTAGATATTACTGCTGTGCTTCTGTGCTGCCATCACTGGTTAAGTGTTATTCGGTAGAAAACCTTTGCTATTGGCTGCTTTGCTCTTCCACATGTCTCTCATCCTCTGTAGCAGCTCTGCCCAGCTGATGGCTGTGTATTTGCTAGTTTCCCAAAGTGGTAAAAGCAAGTGCCCATTTTAGATTTCAGAACTGGACTTCCTTGTTCCATCAGGACTGTTTGAGACCCTAGGCCAGCCATTGCTTCTCTGTCTTGCTCAAATCTTCCCTGTAAAATTGAGTCAATGATCCCAGGACTGCTCACCTCATAGACACAACTGTTCATCTAGTTTATAGTCCATACCCTTCTCCTTTTCTTTTTCCTTTCTACTTGCTACATATTTAGTCTGTCTTGCAGATAGCTTAAGGGAATTGAGAGTAGTTGCTTCTCTTTTGGCTTCTCTAGGGTTGCACAGAGCTAGGCTCTTGAAAATCAGGGGTAGCAAGATGTTTGAGAAGGTACTTGGATGAGTGTCAGAAAACAGAGGGTTCCAAACCAACCCCACTTAATAAGCATTTAACTAACACCTATCAAGCGAGGAGGCTTGCTGAGACATTGAAGAGGAAAGTGGTAGTGTGTGGAGCTGGCTTTGACTGAGCGCCAACTTAGACTCAGTGCAGTGTCAACTCAGCAATTAAACTATGTGAGTGAGAGTGTTTGGGGAATTCTTTCTGCCTGGAGGTTTCTTATAGGACCAGGTACTAGAATTGACTTGAAAGATGATTAAATGGGCTTTGATGGGAAATTACAAGGAGTTGAAGAGTAAAACTCTGGCAGGTAAGAATCAGCTTGAGGCAAGACCCAGGTGCAGGTGGAGACCAGCCATATCCAGAAAACTGGGCATAGAATGACATAAATGTGTAGTTGGGAGAAATCACTTATTTTTTGATGGACTTCAACTTTCTCATTTGTAAGCAAGAACTTTGGATAAGATACGTTTCAAGAAATCTCAAGAATTCTACAAGCTCTCCTATCCCACATCCAGATAAGCCAGTAACTGAGCCATTATTGGCTCTGACCTGATCATGGCATGGAGTAGTCTCTGAACCCAAGAGTCTTGTCCCTGTTTCAGTGCTCCTCTTACAACCCACTTTACCTTAAGATGATGGTAAGAGGCTGACCATTATTATCTTCGCCTTTAATGTATATGCCGCAGCATGATAAAATGATCTGAAACAAAACAAGTGAGACACTTAACCATGCCAAATACTGATGTCCTTTCCACCAGAGAGGGCAAACTTTATAAACTGCCACCTCTCTCCATTTAGCCTTTGGGGGCCTGAGTCTCCTGCCTGAAGGAGCAGTCCCTAGCCCTCCTTTCAGGGATTCTCTCTCCACCCCTTTACTCTGAAATAGTCTGAATATTGGACTTTGTTTCATAATTAAGCTTTATTTTCTAGCGCCATCTTTTCCCGTTTCCTCTCACCATCTCTTCTCCTGTTCCCCACTCCTGTACACACACATTATGAGGTTTCTGAATGTAAGGACTATTTTCTGCTTCTCTGATTTTCCTTTAGATTTTGGCACAGTGCCCTTGACATCGTGTCCCATAAAGAAGCACATAGCTGTGTTCTTCAACACAGTGGAGGAACAGTTTTCTACTCTGCTGCTGCTTTTTTCTAAGATGGATATGAGACTTTTAGGATTATAGAATTTTACAACTAGAAGTAAACTCAACCCTCTTCTTCTAGTGAAACCTCCTTCCAGGGAAGAAAGGATGCACCCTATGTAATCTGCCCTGTGAATGGTGACCACCTCTGATCCAGTAGATCAGGATGGCTGGGGCTGAGCTTCTACTTGCCACTCCACAGGCATTGACTTGAACCCCCTTCCCGTGAAGACCACTGGGGGTAAAGTTGGAGCACGTGGCTCTGCTGCTATGTGAAATAGATGGAGGCAAGAGTACATTCCCTTCTGCTCCGCCCTGGACAGCCCCGTGCTTTCACACACTTTCGTTGGTCTACTATTCCAAGTCAAGAATCCCATGTGGCGTGAGGAAAGAGGTTGGTTGTAATTGGGACAGTTAGCAAAATCTTCTCTAACTGCTCCGCAAAAGCGTGCTTACCATCTAGAGCTAGCTTAGACCACTGCATGCATGTGGCACCTGTGATGACTCTTAGGGGTACTGATTGTGAAGACAAGTGAAAGCAAGCAAGACTGTGACCTGAACTGAGGTGGAAGCACCTGTGTTTACTGAGCGGTCTTGTCTCCCCCTCTCCCACACATCCCACTGTGTGTGGAGCTGGCCTCGAACATTTGAAGTATTGCCCTATACCTGCTCTCACTACATCTTACGTCTTCCTCTCCCCTAGCCTCCAGCCCTGCTGAGTACATTTTGCTATTCAATTTTCTTCTCCCTCTTTCCTGATTTTCCCAAGTTAACCCTGAGTGGTCTAAGGTCCTGAAGACTCCCCAGTGTTGCTGTCCCACACCTCGAACTGTGAAAAATGCTGGCAGGGAGACGATGCACAGCTCTCTTAAAGACACAGTAAAAATAGCTTGTGATCTATGGGACTCGGCATTAAGCAAGATGATATTAACGAGATTTGAGTGCTGTTCTGAAATGTGGCAGCTGCATACGCATATTGGCCGCCTTTCCTCCCTACCTCTGGCAGCTTGCTAGCGGTGTTACCATGACACTCCTCGGGCTCTGTTTAGATCAGCTATTTTCTGAAGGAGTCCCTGACCTTCCCCACAATAGAAACCGTTGATGTGGTCATGTCAGTGCCTCCTCAGGAGCTGTGTGACTGGCGAGCTCCCAGTTGTCATTTGGAAACTGTTGGGAACTGTAGGTTGGGACATAGACATTGAACATTTAGGAACAAGAAGGATTTTGAAATATCTCAAGCTCTCATTTGATGAGGAAGAAATAGAGGCCCAGTGAGTGGGAATGATCTTTTCAAGGACACAGGGTAAAGGAGGGACAGGGCTGGGGCCAGAACTCAGATCTCCTGATTCCAGCGGCCCTCATCAGTCCAGAAGACTTTGGATGGAGATCTGCCAGGCCAGGGGCCTGGGCAGAGGTGGTGAAGAGGAGTGCATTGCAGCAGGGAGAATGAGGGAATAAGAGGAGTTACAGATAGTTCAGGGTGATAGATGCCTGAGGTGCCACCCAGTAGTGTCTATCCACAAAGATTCTTCTTAGCAGAACTTTCTTATCAGATTCCACAGATTGACTCCTTGGGAAGTGAGCCTAAAGTGGGGCAGGGGAAATAGTGTCATGTTGTCTATTGCACTGAACACTTTCTCGACCTCACATAAGATCATCTAAATTTGCAATAGCAGCATCACCATGACTACCCTTTTTGTCCTCCTTTATATATAATGTTAAGTAGTCAGATAGCTCATCTGTGTGAAATACTGTCTCCTTCACAAGATTATGGAGTCCTAGAAAACAGAAATTATGACCTAGATGGTCTTACCTCCTTTCCTTTTTTACTTCTTCCCTCCCTCTCCCTGCCTCTCAGTCCTCACACCTGACACAGACCTAAATCACATGTGATGAGCATCCCATAAATTGTGTGGAGATCAATTTAGCTGAATACAGATGACTTCTTAAAATGATTATTAATTGATGGTGAAAATAGGCAAATTATGATTGCAGGAAATAGTGTTCTGACCAACTTAGATTCTGTAAGATTTCTTGTACCTTCTTAGTTAATTTCCATAGAACCTAGTATGCTGTTACGTATTATTCTCCTTTTACAATGAAGAAATGAAAGTCAAGTGACCTGTTCAAATTCACTGCATGTGATGGATGGTGGCAGTTTGATTTCCATCTATATCTTCTGTCTCCAGATGTTGTAATGTATGTCTGCTCTTCTCTCTACTTGTGGAAGGGTGTTGTTCCACAGACAGTAGTCCAGCTTTCTGCAGAGGAGTCTCCAACCAAGTTTCTAAAGTTGTAGCCTTCTTCCATAAGACTGTGAAAATAATCAACCGGCTGATTGTAATGCTTTGGGCAAAACTTTAACTCTTTCTTTTTTTTTTTGCCAGTAAGACAAGAAGAAATTCACGTATTTCTTTTTAATATGCTTTTTTAAAAAAAATATTTATTTAGGCACACAAGAGCTGGGGTACAGGCCAGAGTTGTGGGAGGTGAGAGGATTCACCAGAGACAGAGTGGGGAGCAGAACAGGCAGATGGGCTGAAATACATTGCTGAGGGGAGCAGCGGGTGAGGTAGGAGAGGTCTGCTGCGCCATGTGGGTCCCCTGCCTGACTGGGGAGTGAACTTACGCTGCTGTGCCGCGGATGCTTCACAGTGCAGCGCTCAACCTGCTGCGCCACCATGGAGGCCCAAGTCATTTATTTCTATCCTTAATTTCATTAGTTTGAAATAAACTTCAGAATAGGCTATAATACTCTTTTAAGTTTTATTAAATTGACTGCATCTAGAAAATGGGGATAAAAATGTTCTCTTACCCTAAATGAATTGACTAATTTAGTTAAGAACAAAATTAGATCACTTTTATTTTGATTACAAAAGAAAGATATACAAATTTTTGAATGTTGCAGCTAAAGTCTAGATTTTAGGTGGTATTGTTTGTAGGGTTATTTTTCTATTTGCCATATTTGTTAGCTGATATTCATTTTCTTTTGCTAACTTTTATAGGACTTGATTGAGTTTGATGGATAACATTCTGTACTCTGTCTGAAAAACTATAAGTGTAGAAAAGTCTTCTTTTTCCATATATGTGCTCAGAAAGAACACTATTGCCTAATTTAAATTTCAGTATAGAGGCAATGCTCATTCATAGTGACTATGCTATCTTAATTATATCTATATATCTATATTATCTCTATCTCTATCTCTATCTATATCGACCTTGTGTTTTCTTTTTGTATCTAACCTTCCAGGTATTTGAGGAAGAAGATGAATTGAGTAATAGTAGTATACTGTCCAGAGTGAAAATAGAATACCTAAGACAAATAATCTTCTTTGTCTAGTTCAGTTCACCGTCACCCTCAATCTCAATTTGATAGTTTTCTGTGCCATGAAAATACACAACTTTGGGGGCCTCCCTGGTGGCGCAGTGGGTTAAGCAACGCACTATGAAGCAAACCACAGTCACTACAGCACAAGTTCGATCCATGCTGCTGGCCAATGAGGTGACCCACATGGCGCAGCAGACCTCTCCCGTCTCACCCACTGCTCCCCTCAGCAGTGTGTTTCAGTCAGTCTGCCTGTATTGCTCCCCACTCTGTCTCTGGTGGATCCTCTCACCGCCCACACCTCTGGCCTGTACCCCAGTGCTTGTATGCATAAATAAATAAATCTTAAAAAAAATACACAACTTTGGAGTTACCAAAGCAAAAACAAATTGAAACGTGTATGTTCAATGTGATGAGTATTTTATTTTTGTTTTAAAATTATAGTTGAAGTGAAAAGTTAGAATATTCTGTTGTTTGGTGTTAGACAGAGGAGAAGAAGAAAGCACAGAGCTTTGCACCTATTTTGCCTACCCAGAGCAGACTGCTTCCCTTTAGGATTGCATATCCATGTGTCTCTCTCTCTGAGAAGGTGGGAGCGAATGCCGTGAAGACAAGAGAAGTGTTTTATGTATGTTTGTGGCAAAGATTTTGTGAATTCAGGTACAGTAAATTAAAACAATTTCTAGAATATACTTAATTTGAAGTTGACAGGCTTCCTTAAAATCTCTTTAGAATCCCTGTTACTTCTGAACTTCCTCTGCTTCATAGAATTTCTGTAGAATGAAGAAATACCGTCCATCTGCCTACTTGCAAGAGAAATGGGTAGTTTAGGAGTGCAATAGCCTGTTTTCATACTGGCTCAAACTGTCACTGTAAGAAAAGGTTTCATAGATTGTAAAATGTTACAGAGCTAGGAAAAATATATACACATAATATATAGAGTGCATATATATATGTACATACATATACACATATATATGATCTGTTCCTTGTCACAATATTTAACCCAATGTGCTATTTACAGTAATGAATCAAAATGTCAGTTTTAAAAATATGAAGTGTCAAAGTGTTCCCACGTTGCAGGAAAGTTTGATGTGACAGTTTGTTAATCATATGACTATTATATCAAATGTGTCTCACAATTTTTTTCACTCAATGCTCTTTCTTTAGACTCCTCACGCTTTTTTAGTGAATTCCTAGTTCAAGTTACTAACCCGAGGATCACGTTTAGGGTACGTGTCTCTCACACCTCGCACAAAGCTGCTATGTTTTCCTGTACTGAATGGATTTCACATCACTTTAGAGTGGTTTGATTTTGTGCCTGACACATTTATGTGGAGTAGCTAAAAACAATTCCCTTGCTGTAATTTGTTGTTTTCACGGCAGAACCATGACATGAAACTTGAACTTCTAAAATGGTGGTTCTGCATTTTTCCAGGCTGAGTTTCCCAGGGTATGATTGTGATGTCCTTGCTTGTGCTTGCCCACTCTTTGACCTTGGGCATGTGTTTGAGTTTTGCTTGGCACACTGGTTATGCTTACTTCATCCTGCTAAAAGGGCCGAGTTGTAGACACACATTACATGTTTGGAGAAAGGCAACCTGGTTTCTTTGAGGAGGATGTTGTGGTGCAACCCAAGCACGTCAGGCCTATGGACCATACTTAATTCCTGAGCCTTAGTTTTCTCTGAGGAATTGTTAAGGTGGTAATTGGGTGAGGTCAGTGAATTTTTAAGCTTATGGTGTAAGGAACCACAGGGTTCTAGGTGAATTCACAGCCTCAAGTGATAAGGTGAGGAGTGATCAGTGAAGACCCTGGGACCATAAACCCAGGCAGCTCCATTCTTAGGTTTGTTTTATCGAGTATTTCTTTTAAATAAAACATTCCACTACTTAAATGACCAACTTACTTACCTGTTGGTAACCACCCTACTAAATTCTATGATTCTGGCTGATTTCCTGGGAGTTGTCAGTTGGTAACCATGCCAACAGTTGTTGGCTAATCTAGCCTCAGCTTCTGCCTGTGTGTCCCTGAGGTCTCTTTAGAAGTCCTTTCAGTGAAAATGGATTCTCCATACTGAGATTTGAGGGTCGCTAACTGGAGATCACATCTCTAATTTTAATCCTTGCATCTTTTTAGTCTTAGTAAACCGACTTCCTAAGTTACCAGATTTTCAAGTCAGCAAACACCATTATTTAGAACAGTGCAGACACAGGAAGGTATAAAGTTTCAACAGGTGCTTCATCTGTTCCTGGTCAAACATATGTACATTTCTCCTTAAGCTAGAGAGTTTCTGCCAGTTTGGGGAGGAGGGTGAGCAGTGACAACTTAACTTTTTAATGTATTCATCACTTTCCCTTTCACCCTATATACCATGTGGGACATGTACCTATGTCTATCCCCCAGCATGTCAGAGCAGGAAAGTGAAAGTTCTGAATCACAAATCAAAGTATAGCTTGCAAGAACAACCAGATGATCAAGGGGCATACATTAATGACACTATATAAAGCCTTTAAGTATGCACATAATAAAACCAAATTGGGGGAAATTTCTCATGGATAAAAATATGTGTCTTAAAGATGGGAGGGGGAAGAATGCCTATTTTTCTAGGTGTAGAGCCATCATTTTCAAAGTTCCTCAGAAATCAAATGATGGGGCAAGTTTGATTTAACTCTTTCAAGAGCTAAAAGCTGGAAGGGAGGGAATGGGCAAAATTTCTTGTTTCCATTGGTGACAAGTCTCACCAAAACTCTGAGCAGTAGCTGACTGCCAAGGTAGATTTTTTTTTTTTTTTTTTGGTTGAGTCACATATCAACCACTGGGAATGCACATGGTTTGTTGGGGGTAGGAGGATGGACAACCCAAGATATATGTGTAAGACAATTAGGAAAAACCCAGGAGTGATTCCCTGCTTGTTCCCTGAAGTATTTTCATCTCAAAACTTCCTAAGCAAATGTTAAGACTATAAAATATAGTTTTTAATAAAATAGAATTTGGTTAATAGTTTGGTTAATATAGAATGATATAATAGATAGTTGAGTTGAAGGGAACAACAAGAGGACAAACACAATGGCAGACAGGTAACCTGTTTATCTTATTTTCCTTTGATGTCCTTTTCTCTCTTTTTTTCCCCTTCTTGCTGAAGTGTAAGGACCGTCACTCTCGAGAGTCTGTCCACTCTCTTCTCTGTTTCAAAGCAGCCTGGAGTCACATGTGGCTCATCTATGAGCTCAATGAACATTTACTACATGGATGAATGATATTGAAAGATAGCTGTATTGTGGGAAGAAATATGACATAAATCTGGAAAATTCTGACCTGGCCACTTCTAAACTCCTTGGGACTTTTACTTTTAGGCACTATTTTAGTACTTTGCATCACTAACTTACTTAATCCTCCCACCCATCATTTAAGGAAGGATATTGACACCATGAAAAGATGAAAACTGGAGGTGTTATCCATCTTTTTTTTTTATTTATTTAATTATATTTGATATCATTTGTTGTCCCCAGGGAGTTCCCACCACCATTTCACCTGTGCACCATCACCTCAGTCCCTTGTGCTCTTTCTGCCCTCATCTCCGTCTTTGCCCTCCCTTCCCCTGGTTTCTCTTTGTCCTTTTGCTCTTGTTGTGTTTTTTGTTTGCTTTTGGCTGTAATTGTTCTCTTCCTTGAGCTCTGTCATTATTATTATTTTTTTTTTTAGTTTTCGTTCCTTTACATTCCTCCTAAGAATGAGGGCATCCAATATTTTTCTCTTACCTTCTGACTTATTTCGCTGAGTATAATTTGCTACTCCACTGCTGATGGGAATGCAGGTTAATCCAACCACTATGAAAAGCTGTATGGAGGTTCCTCAGTCTACTAAAAATAGAGCTACCACATAACCCAGCAATCCCACTCCTACAGATCTACCCAAAAGAAACAAAAACACTGAATACCTGTTTATTGCAGGTGTTATCTTGATGGAGGCCTCAACATTAATGAGAGGCAAAATCAGGACTTGAATTTAGGTAGTGTGACTGTAGCAGTGGTACTGTTAACCGCTGAGCTCCATGGCCTCTGCACAATGAGTATAATCACACCTGCCTGTTCCGCTTGCAGCATTTCGTGAGGCCAAACAGGATGATAGGTGTGAACATAATGGGTAAGGGGTGAGCCAGCTGGTGAAGGTGAGACACTGCATACATAGGTGTAACTTAATGCAGAAAGTGGAAACTTAGGATAAAGTTCACAGACTAGAAAGAATACTCACTTCTAATTAGGTGGAATGCAGGAAATCTAGGAAGGCTTCCTGGGAAAGTGACTTTTGGGTTGGTCTTGAATGTGGGGGGTTTTAAAGGGAGATACTTCCTAAGCAGATTAAATGAACAGTGTAATAGAGGCAAAGATGTGCAGGTGGTGAAAAAGCAGATGTTAAAGCATCTAACACTGGTTAGGTTCAGAGATTCTTTTTAAAGCAGGATTAGGGGAGGGGGAAGGCCTGTGAAAGAAGGGGAGGAAACGCCTGTGTGGGAGGATGGAAAAGCATTACAAAGAACTGGACCTGTCCTTACCAGGTATCTCAGAATCTACCAGGCAAATCATTGATCACTGGCTTATGTTATGTTTGAACTCATCACCCTTGATCCCTAAATACTAGTCAAAGGAGACACCACTCCTGAAAGAACGGTCCCATAAGCCTGGAAAATGCTGCATCCTCTGGCGCCCTCTTAGGTATTGGCTGTCTAAGTTAGCTTGCTCAACCTTTTAGGCAGTCCTGTGGGACAGCAATCAATTTTGCTTTCATTTGACTCAGAGAGGTTTTTTTTTCCCTTTGAATAGCCCTGGTTCACTTCCCCTGGAAGATGCATTTCAGGAGACCTCCTCCAGCTGACCGTCTGGACGGCTGTGTCCACTTTCCAGTAGATCATCTAAGAATAGAACTAGATCCATTTTCAGGGCAGCCAAAAGACCTATTCTGAAAGCGGAAGTTAGAGCCCCTTTGCTTATAGAAATTGTTATGTGTCATTTAGAAAGAAAGCTGTGCTCCAGATAACAAACTTGAGAAACTGCAGCCACTCTGAGAAAGTAAAAGTGAGAAGCAGGAAGTGAAGGAGCCTTAGGTCTTGAAATGGCATGTGCCTAAGAACCTTGGTTACCAACCACAGGGGCTCCCCTAGCAGGCTGCTTTTATGAGAAAACTTTATTAAAGTCAGCAGCTGGCCAGCTTGCTTAGGAGAGGGCTCGGTGCCCTTCCTATTTTTCACACTGGCCTGGTTGGGATGTAGACGGACTGAATGAATATCTACTCTAGGCTGGATACCACCTCTTGAGGTGTCATGTAAAATTACCTGATTTCATTCCCTCAGCAGTCCAACTAGGTTGGAATTATTATCCTCCCTGGCTTTTATTTTTAAATATAGACAAAGATGCCAAATCCCAGGAGTCTCATGGTGTTGAGTAGAACAGGCTGTTTTACACCCCAGACCTCTGCCCATTTGCTTTCCCTACTGGTCTGTCCAGTAAACTCCTGTCCTAGGCAATTTCCCTGAAGAAGCTTTGAACCCTGGGCGACCTCTGATTGCATGATCATCTGGTTCCTATGGCTACATGCTTTCCTGCCTTAAGATTCACCGTTTGTCTGATGACTCTGAGTCCTTGTGTTTATATAGCCCAGCCCAGCCTGCACTCGACCTTCTCAGCTGTATGGCTTTATTGCAACTGAGGGGACCCTGGCCATCATATGGTTCCTCCTTTACAGACTGTTGTTCAACCTGCTTTGGCGACACATTTTGAGATTTCTGGACCCTGGAACACCTTAATGTCATTTTCATCTCTCCTGGAACACTTCTTCGCCCAGTTCCCTTGCTGTCTGTCCAGCCCCCACCTTAACTTGCAAGCAACACTCTTCCATTTGGTGTATGCTTGATTTGCCTGGGGATTTCAGCCCCAGAGTTATGGCCCACTAGGTCTGAGAACATAGTGTGGGAGAATTTGTTATTTCTAACAAGCTCCTAGATGATTCTGAAATGTCAGTGTGTGGGCTTACTTTGATTAGCATGTCTTCAAAGTACAGTTCAAACCCCTGTTTTCCAGGAAATTTAGCTATCTTAACCAAAATGATTTTTCTTTCTTTCTCCCCTTCCTCCCTTTTCCCCTTTTCTTTCCTTTTCTCTGCCTCCCTTTTCTCCCTCCTTCCTGTGTTCTCATGGAACCCATCCGATGCCTTATCTAAATTAGATACCTTACATTCATGTTAATCTCAGGGTTCCATTATGGACTCCTCCCAGATAAACAAGACGACCTCATATAAACAAACACAAGTCTGGAGAGTGAATCTTGAATCCTGAGTTAACATCTTGTCATAGCCTCATAGGAGTTATGTGTTGTGGGACAATTAACAACTTGTGGTATTGAGTTTTATTATCTCTAAAATAATTATTCCAAATACTGCTGCAGAAGCTCCTGGACAAGATCACGCGAAGTAGTAGCTCTATAAAGCTGTGCAATGATGTTCATAGTAAATTACTGTCGCTGTTTTGATTCGTAAGTTGATTCTATTCATTTTATCATTAATGCTAAAACATGCAGGAGACGCCATTAGTTCTCGGTAACGGGTGGAGAGGCAGGTGGGACGAAAGGGATGCAGGGATTTTAGGAAAGCTCTTTTAATTCCTGGAGATGAACCCCTCCCCAACCACTTTGAGCCTATGCCTAGGTCAGGAAAGCAATGTTTCATCCATATGACACTTTTTCCTCAGGTAGACTAATAATTATATAAATGTTGTTCACATTCTGAACTTCCTATGTAAAACTGAAGAATGCAATGAAACATTAGCAAAAGTTTTCATTTGCAGGAGTTTGTAGGGTGTCTGCTAGTGGGTTAATTTATAATTCTGTTTTCTATAATAAGATTACCTAAAAAAGGAAGTGTCTTCTTCTAGGTTTTCTTAAGAAAGCATATCTATTCCTTAAGTGCCTATTATGGAGAGCCTAGATCTGGCTGCAAAGAATGAAAATGTAATTAAATGTCATTTCTTCTTCCATGGAGTTTACGATACAATGGGAGAAATAGACACACAAATAACTAGCTGATTTACAAAGCAAAGTGACCTCGCTGACAAAGGAGAGGTGCACATGGCATGCTGGGCATTCTGTGGGACGGGACCTGCATGAGAGCTGTAGGGTTTACACGTCTCTGGGGGAGGCTTCCTGAACCAGGTGTTGTTTGAGCACACATTAAAGAACTGAAGGATTTTAGCGAATGCTCTTAAGATAGGGACATGTCAGGTGAAGAGACAGTATTTTACTACTGCAGGCATTTTCTTGGTATTTTATAGATGAGGCTTTGGAGAGTATTGATGCATAGAAGTAGGAGAGTATTTTCTCTGAAGATCCTCTGTTCTAGTCTGGTCCATCTAACACGCTGTGTATTTTACTTTCATTAGCCCATCCCGTCCTCTACAAGACAACCCTTTTCTATACTTCCCTCACGTGAGTTTTTTTCATAGTCATTAGCCTCTATCTTCTGCAAAACTGACTCGCCCTGCTACCATGTGCCTTCACATCACCTTTCTCTTGTCCACAAATATTTTAAACACTCCTTTCATTCTGTACTCCTCAGCTCTTATTCTGGTTTACAGTGTTTCCTAATACCTCTTTTTAAAATTTCCCTTTATTATTTAAATTGACATATTTATAGTATAAATCTTCTCTGAGCTCTGGATCAAGCCCATAGTGCTGGGAATAATCAGTACTCATGTGCATGGATTGTCTGCTGTGAAGAGGCGATAAGGTCACAGTAAAGTGAAGCAGGTTGTTAAAATCTATTGTAAAGAAACATCAGGTGCAGAGCTTGTCTGAGAATGTGATACAAATTTCATATTCCATGGCTGGCACGTTTAAAGCTTTTTATTATTTATTTATTTGTTTGTTTTTGTTTCTCAATGACTTCAATTTAAAAAAATATTTATTTTATTTTATGTTAGAAGCTTTTGCTATTTGAAACCTTACATTTTGATACTTGTGATAGTGTAATATAAGTTTATATCAACTGAATCCAGGCAATTTCACCATCCACTACATTATTAATTCCAGATGGGAAAATTCATTAGGACTCAAATTTTGTTTGAGGCCCAACTGTTTCTTAAATTATTATTACAATTATTATCTATTTATTTTTTTACAACTGATGGGAAGGGAAATTTAACAGCTGTGTGATTAGCAGGGCATGAAATTAAAAATGTTTTGCAGAGAATCAAGAGGTTGTTTACTACAGAATTCCTCATCTGAGAATTAAGTATCATTAAGATTGGCCACAAGATGCTGCCTTTCACCATTTAAGTTAGGTTCTTTATATATCCAGTTGTTTGCTAGAGGGCCTTTAACCTTTTCTGGAAGGAATATGCTAGCCACATCAGCACAAAGCATTTTTATGTTAACAGTCAAGGTAACAACAACATTTCTCTTGCTCTCTAAGTAACAGAGTGACTAGAAGTTCAGCCTCCCTGCTGGCAGCAAAGAATAAGTAAGTTCCACCTTGAGGAATCAGGTAAATCAGAAAAGACTTCAGTCCAATGAGTAGTTCCTGTCTGTTCCTCTTAAAGTGCAAGAATTTCACCTTTCTGTAAAGATACTCACCGACTTTTAGATTCAATGGTCACCTGATATTTTCCTTTACTTGGGTGATGTAACTTCTAGGGCCCTCTAAATGTCCTCCTTTGACTGGATTCTAGAGTCCGGGCCTCGCTTCCTTTATGCAGGATGTTGGCAGTCTGCTACAGAAGCATTAGAGCGTAGGGGGCAAGCACATTAGCTGGAATCTCTTGGCTGAAATTTGAAGTCAGTTCTCTTTGGTTGGGCAAGTTACATGAACTCTCTGAAGTTCATTAGTCTCATCCTCTTAAATGAACCCTGTAACACGGTAGCACTGCAAGGTTACTTTGAGCATTATCTGTGTTAATATGCACTTTACCCATGCCCATGCTCAGAATGTTAGCGACCTCCATTTTTAAAAGTAATGTATTGTTCTGCCTATAAAGCGCGTTATAACACTTCTGACATGGACTTGCTGAACTTCTAGTCTGCAGTCCTTCTTCGATGCATATCTCTTGTCTTTATTAGATTCTTTTCTGTTTGAGCATTATTCATCCTTGTATGAATTTTCTGTAGACAGATTTTATCTCTATATATTTTTTAATTCAACCAAACCCATTTTCTGAGTTAAGAGATTTTAAGGGGAGAGAGTGAGGTGGGTGAAAGCTTAGGTAGACAATTCTTATTGTGATAGACCAGAGATAGCTCCAGTAAGTGATAAGGTATTCAATTCAAGTAGTGTCTCTGTTTCTCAGAGCTATAGTTATGTGAACTGTGGTTTTTAGAGGAGAGAAATACTATTTTGGTTAGGATTGGAAGCAATTGTTAAGTGAAGAAAGTCTTCCTGGAGGAGAGGGGATTTGATCTGGGACCTGAACACCGGGTAGAATTTAATCTGATCAGGGAAAAGACTTTCCAGGCTAAGTGAGGATGTGAACTGTTGTCTTTTTTCCATTTCCCTCGTGCTGCCCTCTGGCCACTCTCCAGGTCTTTTGGAGAGCTGTTATTGCAGCTGGGACCTCCCTTGGAAAGTGTGTGTGTGTGTGTGTGTGTGTGTGTGTGTGTGTCTTTCTTTCATAGTCTCCAAGTGTATAAAGTGGAGGAGCCAGCCCCTGGGGCAAATGTTCTTTAAAGGGATTGCTTTTATATGGGGATGTGTGAAGGACAAAAGCAGAACATGTTGAATGTTTGTAGAGGAAATATAATGAAGGTTTTTGTGAGATCCTTTTTTTCCCCCTCAAAGTTCACTCTTAGGGGTGATATAATTAGCTTTGGTCTTTTTTAAAAAAAGATTTATTCTATTTATACATACAAGAGCTGGGGTATAGGCCAGAGGCATGGGGAGGTGAGAGGATTCACCAGATATAGAGTGGGGAGCAGAACAGGCAGATCTACTGAAATGTACTGCTGAGAGTAACAGTGGGTGAGGCAGAAGAGGTCTGCTGTGCCATGTGGGTTAGCTTCCTGCCTGGGTTTGAACTCATGCTACAGTAGCTGTGGATTGCTTCATAGTGCTGACACTTAACCCCTTGCTCCATCAGGAAGATCCCATTTCTTTTTTTTTTAATGTCAAGGTATCATTTTTCTCTCTTTATCTCTGCTTTTTCTTAGAAGTCAGTATTAAAATCACTTGTCTGCTGTCATTAAGCATAAAGCTGGTGGTTAGGTAAGAGAGCAGCATTTCCTGGAATGTATTATATGTGGGGCAGCAGATGTGGAGATTTAGGTACCTTCCCTGTAGAAGAAGGTCATTATAAGTCAGGGTGCCGCCAATAACTGTGGTGGTTGGTGAATGTGTTTCAACACTGTGGCTATCCTGCTATAGCTCACTGCCATGTCAACCTGGTTTTAAATTGACTGTCACCTTTAGCAAGTGACCTGATGAGACACTTTACTGTGCACATTGTTGGCCAAATATTACATGGCATGGTTGCAAAAGAGTGAGACTGGAGCTTCAGCCAATACCATATAACATGTACTTGCAAGTAGTAGCATTATCGAAGCAGTGGTCCTGGTGGGGTTGCCATTCCAGCACAGAGAACATTTGTTTCTCAGCTGCTGCCATTGCTCACAGCATCCTTGGGATTGCCTTGGAGAGAATGATGAGTTACCCAAGACTTGTAGAATGGGAAGCCAGGCTCCACTTACCTCTTTCTGACATAAGAGGTCTGCGATAACTGTTGATGTGCACAGCAGGGTCTTGCACTTAGGTAGGTGCGTCATCAGCTTCCAGTGACCTTGCTAGCCTTTTGGCCAATGTTTTCCTGTCTCTCTGCCTTAATGAAAGTTGATTCTTAGTCAAGTCTGTGAGTGAATAGGTAGAGGGTGGGGGAGGAGTTCCCTTTTGCATTGGCTAATAGCACAGAGTGTCTGTAGCATATGAACACCTGGGGTGTTCTCCTGGTGTGTCCTCCTGTGGCGGGACTTCTTTATTACAAGAAAGACTCAGAGAAGAAAAATAATATTTTTAAAGATTTTAGTTGTTCATTGTTGCATCTATTATAAAATCTGAGCAGATAAAAATAGTTGAACATACAAATTCTTAATTGGGGCCTCTCTGGTGGCACAGCAGGTTGAGCGCTGCACTGTGAAGCATCTGCAACACAGCAGAACGTGTTCGATCCCCAGCCAGGGAGGGATCCCACATGGTGCAGGAGACCTCTCCTGCCTTGCCCGCTGCTCCCCTCAGCAGTGTGTTTCAGTCAATCTGCCTGTTCTGCTCTCCACTCTGTCTCTGGTGAATCCTCTCACCTCCCAGGACTCTGGCCTGTACCCCTGCTCTTGTATGCACAAATAAAAAAATTGTTTTTAAAAAAGCAACAAATTTTTAATTGCATTGTGTATCTCTCTGTCAGGGGTGAGGAGTTAGTAGGATAGACTACTTTGCTACTTGCTGGTCACAGTCAATTGTCATTTTCATGACATTGTTTCCTAAGATGTACTTCATGGACTGTTACCTCCACCAGTATCAAGTAGGTATGGGAAATATTTGCTCTTGTAGCTACCCATTTTGGAGATTTTTCATGCATTTTAAGCAAGATAGAGACACAGATGTCCATAGGTGAAAATGGCAATAATAGTATTCCTCTCTGTTATGTTAAATTCAGTTCTTGTCAAATTTGCTTTATAATGGAACCATTTTGCAAAGACTTCCCAGACTCTGCTGTGGAGAATTCTTTGGACCACGTGGCTTTATTATTAAAATTCTTAAGGTTCACATCTGTCATCTGGGTTGTACCTCTGTTGTGTGAGAGTCAGGCTAAAGTAGAACTTTCTAGCAGCCCTCCCTTCTCCAGAGAAGGAATTACAGGGTTATTTCAGGATCACACACATTCCAAATGAAATCTTGTCGGGAGGGGAAAAAAAAGAACAACAACTTTTTAGAGACTAATAATTGCAGAAGGAAGACAGTGTTACCAGCCAAACCTTGTTTTGTGAATTAGGGCTTTAGCTAGCAGAGTTATTCCTGAAAATAGCTTATTTTTAAGTAAAACTGTTGGCTTTGGTGGAGGCCCTTTCAACATCAAAGGCATGAATATGGTGCTTTTAAACTGTGACATGTTCCTTGCTTTCAAAACCAGGGCCTGTAGAGGAAACAATATTTTCTTGAACTTTTCTTAAACAGTTAACTTGACTGTCAACACTTTTTTGTTTGTTTATTTAGGATATTCACTTTTTTTTTTTTTTTTAAAGCTGGAGTTGTCCTGGACAATCTTATTTAAGTCCCACAGCACACAGGAGAAAATAGAGCCTTGAAGATTTAGTAATCTTTTTAAGTCTCTCTACTAGTTAGTGGCAAAACTAAAACTAAAATCTAGCTCTTACTTGGTACCTTTCTTGGTTGTACAATATGTTAAATAAAGGAGTTATTGCTTTTTTGATTGGACTTTTAGAGGGGCTGGTAGATTTGTACATGTATCCATATAGATATGCATGTACACACATATATGCACATATGCATATATGTGTGTCTGCATGCTTAAATCATGTGTTTGTGACAGATAGAAACCTCTAACCAAAAATTCAAATTAAGAAGACCATCCACAGGGGCTTGACTGACTCCTTTTCTGAAGGACTTCACCCACTTAAGCACTGTACCTGGCACAGGTACAGTGATTTTTCCTTGAGAAACTGATTCATTAAACAGAAGTGAGATGTGTAGGGCATGCCCCACATTTTATCGCTCTGTCTTATTTCTGGCTGAGAAATTCACTCCAGCCAGGCAGTGTTTAAAGTTTTCAACATAAGGAAAAGAACTGGCTCATCACCAAGTGCTTGAGGGATATGGCTTAGTTATATATCATTGTGTGGTTATTTCTCTCCCTCTCCCCCTCTCTCCTAGTTTCAACCTCTCCTTTCTCTATTGCTCAAGTCTTCAGCAGGAGGATTATCTTAATCCAGTGCCAGGAAAGAAAGCTCAGACCCAAGGAAGGTATCTTTCTGCTAGGTTTAAACTCAGTCATAACAAAAAGCAAGATAAAACTCTTTCTCTGAGTATCTTCCTTTAGATAGAAGGTTTTGTTAGGTTAGCAATTTGGGAACTTCCCCATAAAGAAGTTATTGCAGAATCCGTAATCTAGTGCTAGCTAAATCTGTGGGATGGAGTTCTTTGAAGGGAAGCACATTCATCTCAGTAATAGAAAATATAGGTTCTGGTTGCACTTGTCTGCAAACCAGCTGGGAGATCCTGGGAAAACCAGTAAACCTCTCTGAACCTCATTTGACCTTCTGTTTTCATTAGGGCTTGGAGAGGCATGATTCCTGGAGTAGTTGTGCAGAAGTGAAGTATTAAAAGGCTTTGTGAGCTACAGAAGACATTATAGATAAATGTAAGGCATGGCTGTTATCAATAATAATACAGACAAACTGCAGCCTTTGTGCAGGTACGGTTCTATACTGTAAGTCTGAGTCACTCAGTTCTGCGTGCAGCTGGAGTGTGTCTGTAAAGGCTGGCTGCTCACTTTTCTCCACGGGTGATGCACTGTACGATCATGGGCACAACCCTCCCTGCCTAGGGCCTGAGTTTTATACTGTGAAAGTACTTGGTCTCCAGTTGAATGTAAGGGCCCTTCTGTTCTGACATTTGGGAGGGGCAGACTAACGGGCTGATTCACTGATTATTAATAGCTCGTATTCACTGAGGACTATCATCACCTTCATTTTTCAGAGACTGACACACAAGCACAGAGAGCTCATGTACCTTTCCCAAGGTTGCACAGCCATGAGCAGTGCACCAGGATTCAAGCCTGTTCTGGTGTCCTCCCAGATCCATGGCAGTTGGGTAGATTTGCAGAAGCTTCCAGTGGCCCAGTTGTGTCCCACTGTCAGATTCCTTGTCTAATCAGTGTCAAGATGATTTAGGTTTTCAGTTGTCATTTCACGCCATCATCCATCCCTGGTATCTTCAGGCAGATTTTCAGGGCTGGATTGCATGGTTCTAGTGTCTCATACAGAGGGTGCCCTATGTGTCCCCTGTATGTGCAGATTGTTTTCTGCTCAGCCTTGATAGTCTATGAAGCCCTCAGGGAGCCTGCCTTTGGCGTCCACCAGAACCGGGCCTGGCAGAATGGCCATTTGGCACGGGAGGAGTCTGCAGAGCCACGACTAGACAAGTCTCCGCAGATAGACGTGTTCAAGTTGCTGCCCGTTTGTTTTCGGCCTGATGTGTACTCCCGGCTTGCTCAGGGCCATGACTCTGCCAGTGTCTTTGGGATGCTCAGCTTCGTTTTTGCTTTGCCATTATTTTATTTTTCTAGAGCTCTGGATTCCTTGGGTATGACTTAAGAGTTGTAACCCACTTATTCTGGGAGAGTCACATCCACCGAAATTGGGAGGACATGGACTCTTGAAACTGAAGAAAATTGACTCACGTAGCCTTCCATCTCTTGTTCTGCTTTCCTGCATTGCTTGGTAGTGTTCCAAGATATTTTATTGGGACCAGCTTTTTTGGGGGGTTACCTTTTTTAAAAAAGATTTATTTATGCATATGAGCATGTGGTACAGGCCAGAGGTGTTGGGTAGAGGCCAAAGACAGAGTGGGGAGCAAAACAGGCAGACTGACTGAAGTACACTGCTGAGGGGAGCAGCGGGCGAGGCAGGAGAGATCTACTGTGCCATGTGGGTCCCCTCCCTGGCCGGGGAATGGAACTAATGCTGCAGTGGCTGTGGATACTTCATAGTGCAGTGCTTAACCCCTTGTGCCACTAGAAGTCCTGAAGGGTTACCTTTAAGTCTTGCTTTACTCAGTGTGCCTCTTCTATGATTTACACTCCATGGGTAATCTCATTTTAGGACACTTTAATCTCCGAAATTAAATCTTCAGTTCATTTATTCATTCATCTGTATATAAATTATGTGATATTGTGTACTTAGTAGCTACTGAGCCAGGCACTATAGGGACTGTTAGATGAATTAGACACAATTCCTTCTTTCCAGGACCCACAAGTATGATGGTGGGGAGATCCACTAATTGAATCAACAACCAGCTCTTAGGTTCATAGTATGGCCAGCTCTGGGCCCTGCAGCAGCACTGTGGGTGCCAGGCACATACAAGCCTTCTCTCAGGGCTTCTGGTCCGGGAGCAACAAACAGCGGGTTCTTAATTTCATGGGTAATTATATCATTATGTTTGGAATCAGTAACACAAAAGAAGGTACAGGGTGTTGTGAGAATATTAACTAGTTGCTTTTTTTCTGGCCTAGCTGTCAGTGAGAGACATTTCATCAGAGAAGTACAAAACCAGGTGAAACTGATGATAAGAGAATAGGCTTGGATAGAGGCACCTCTTAAGATAGAACTGGTTAGTGCTCAGCTCAAGTATTGTGGAAGTTGAGAGAAGAAAGATCGCTTTGATACAGGCAGCAAGAGGCACTAAACTGGCTAAGGACACTGCCTAAATAGCTTACCGGTCACTGTCTGAGTTCTTCACCCACGCGCACAATTACAAGACTGCTCAGGCTCAGGGAATAACAACAATGGGATTTAACAAACCAGAGAAAAACAAAGAGTTACTGAGGCCAAAAATATGGCCATTTACCTCACTCACATGAGTGTCCAGTGTTTTTCATTTCTAAACAAAAGCAGCTATGATGGCCTCTTCTCGCCACGAGGACGCAGAGCTCCTCTCCCGAATAGGTCGCGTGTCCAAGATGGTGTCTTCCAGTCACTGCTGAACTGAAGCACATGGCAGCCAGACTTTAGACCAGGTTCCAACTCTGAAGACAACAGAAGATACAATAGGAGACACTCCTGAAGCTGCTGGGATGTCCCAGTGCAGCATCAGACAAGTGGCACTCAAAACAGCAGCTGTAGCAGAACAACCCAACAAATGGCTACACCCATGGAGCACAGTGAGATGCCTGGCTCTGGGTTGTCACCATCTCTGCCAGGCCATAACAGCAGCAAAACGGGGAACAGTTTCAGTTGCTCAGCTAATTGCAAGGCCTCCAGGCTTCTCCGCTCTGAGTTTGACAGCTAGAGGCCTCTACCTTCAGAGATCCACAGCAACCTTCTGGAAGATTGGGGCGGTGGGGGCTGATATCCACTGACCCCAAATGCTGAAGATCCAAAAATGCTGAATCCTGAAGACAGAATACTCAAAGTCTGAATCTGGAACACTAAATCCTGAAGACTGAATTGGCTGTGTTGCCTTCTGTAGTCTCTTATATTTCTTCTCCATCCCAAAATGCAATACTTTCTAGCATTTTCCCTGTGGCTATTTATTCTCACCAGCAACCCCTTTCCAGGGGGCACCACCTATAACAGACTTTTGGCATCAGAAACCGTTTACAGTTTTAAAAACTAGGTTGATGGTAAAACTCGTTTCAGTATATTTTCTTATGATCCCCTCTATAAATAGTGAGCTTTCATACTATCATGACCTGTTTTAGTAATTATAAATTGACTTAAGAAAAAGTCTGCTTTTCATTACTACCTAAATGTGTTAAAGTAATTCACTGTATTTCATATGCACATCCAAGGTCCTTGAATCCAATTAGTAGGAAAAATACTTCTCATGTCATTGTTAAGGAACACAAAAAATAAACAACTTGTAAAATAAAACCAAATACAAGTATCATGAGTTTCTGCTGGAGTCCCAGAGTCTTGTTTTAAGACTTGCTGTTTTCTTGTGCCTGTATTTACTTATTTCCTGAGAGTGATTAAGTATTTTTCTGAGCTGTCAGATCTGAGGAGAATGGTATAGGCACAGCAACTGCTTACTGCTGTTCAGATTCTATCTTGAGCAAGGACTGAAGGACTAGTGGAATGCAAATATTGTTTTCTTTCCACTCAGCAAACCAAGACCAGAGCTTATTTCTATTAGGCACAGAAGAACTTAATGCTTAGTGGGAGCCTGCATATAAGCATGGCAAACCCAAGTTTGTTTTTCTCTGAAAGCTTTCTTAATGGGGAGGTAGATGAGGGACTAAACGTAATCAGCTTGTCGGCTCAAATGAAATTTGAACAGAGGTACTGATAACATTCTGAAGAGTGCCTTACTCTGGTGTAGGGGTAAGTTCCCTGATTTCTGACTTTGGGGGCAGGATAGTGCCATTCACTGAAATAGGCAATACTGAAGGAAACTCCACTTTTCTGTGGATATGGAGCACAATGAGAAGGACTGAATTTTTTCCCCCAACCTTTTGAGATTTGAAAGTTTTGCAAATGAATTGCTACCCAGCAATTCAAGGCTTGAATGTAGGAAAAAGTTAGAGTTAGGAACTGTCACAATATAATAAAAGCATGGCAGTACTTGAGATGACTCAAGGAAATTTTAGAGAAAGACAGAAAAAAGACCTTGTTTACCCTTTTCTTCTTTAGTGTGGAGACTTGTTCAAGTCCCATTTGCCCAGGTAGCCCTTCCCAATCAGTCCTAGATAAGACAGTGTTCACCACTCTCTGGACTTTTGTATATCTCCTTTTGTCATTTAATCATCTAGGTAACTTGCATATTTACTAACACTGGAAGGGAGGTGGCAGGATAGAGTGGAACTCATTTGTCTGGAAATCTGTAGATCTGTCATTTGAGGTCAGCCCTTGTTATGGACTATTAGTGTGACTGATTTTTTTTCTCCACTTCAAATTACAAATCTCTAAAATGAGGATAATAATAATATTATCTGCCCTGTCTATCTCACAGAGTTAGTGTTCCTATTCTGACTACAATAGTATGTGAAGGCTCTTTAAAAGGAGTCTTTCAAGAAATCCTTATCCACATCAACTACATATTGTAATTTACGAAGTTTGTTTTCACTCTTCTGCTAAATTCTGAGCTCCTGTAGATATTTATACACATTTTCTTTTTTAGCCTACTCAGTACCTAAAACAATTAATTTTTTTTTGTATTAGATGCTCATGTGGACACTTATAATTAGGGCATTGTTTCTTTTCTTCTGCTTTTATGGGGTGTTGTTACTGCTGTTCTAGTTTGTTCTTGAAGAGATTTTCCAAGAAATTACTGGATTGTTAACTTTTCCTTAAAGGGTTTATTCTTTAACTTTCCTGGTCCGCTCTTTTGTGTGTTACCTTCTTCACTTGTGCTGTCCTTCCCATCATGTCTCTTGATGCTCTCATTCTGCCCTTTGTGTGTCTGCTGTGGGGGGAAGACATAGGTTCCAAGTGCCTCATAGAATATTAAGACCCAGAAAAGAAAGGTTCATCTTAGTTATGGGTGCTGGTTTATAATTGATGCCCATCCTGGGCTTTCCATTAAGGCTTACTGGTGTTTAATTTCTGGTGCTTTCTAATTTTTTTACATGAAATTACTGACTTTTTAACATTGATTTTTTTCAAGGATTCTATTTTTTTTAATCCAGTTCCATTCCATTCTAGTTAAAATTGCATACTCTTTGTCACCCTGTTAGAATCCATTTATTCCTAGACATGATCAGTGATGACAATGAAAGATATTTGCCATATATTAGTGGACATTTAGAATGTTTGTTTCATCATGTTGAATGTAGACACATGTGGACATATAATCGATTTAATTGATTTTTCAGTTTTCATATTATTCTCAATTTTCTCTACTTCCTTAGCATGGCTTGCGAGTAATAGATATACACTTTATTTAATAAAATGTATTTTTTAAGCAATATGAAAGATACTTTATGAAATAAAAAGATGATAAAGGAATGGTTCCTGCATTCAAGAAGTGCAAGTGGAAGAGAAAGACAATTTAACAGGAAGGTTCCACTTCCTAGCTGTGCTAGGATACTTCCGACATTAAAGGCACAAAAGTGCACATTAGGAAAGCAATAAGAAAATCTCAAACTTGAGTGCGGCCACTCACGAACTTGCCAGTATACTCATCTTTATTTGTGTATTTAATGCTAATATTCTTTTTTCCCTGCCAAGGTGATTCTTTATTTTGTATTATATTAACTATATTATATATTTATTTTATATATTTCTCTATGTATTAATGAAAATATTACCTAACTCTGTTTTACCCCAAATCCCAATATTTCAATTTTTATTTTTTGTTAAGACACTTAGAAAGTATGCCTTCTATGAATAATGCCTAAATCATAGTTTGTGTGTGTGTGTACATTTATTATTGAATGTATTTTGTTTGATGTCTTTTATCCTGTTACTTTCTAAATAGTACCTCCACTGGGACCTAATTAGACCCCCTTTTAAATTCTAAATTTATAGAACTTTAGAATAGGTGTGTGCTCCAAATTTTATCTTTAGGCATTACAGAATATTAGAAACTAATTATGGCTATTCATTGTGTATCCAGGTATATAAATACTTTTCTGTTCACTTTGTTGTCAGACTGCAGTGAGAAAAATTGAAAAAAATAGTTCTCACTAGCTTTTGAATTTTGAAGGATTTTTTCCCCTAGAGTGATAATACTTCAGGTTGAGACTTCTTAGGTACTCAAGTAAATGGACAATCCAAAGTTTGCCATTATATTATCATTATTTTTTTACCTTTATATTATTGATACATAACTCAGCACTAAGTAGTATGGTTTTATGAGGATAGGACTTCGCTTTTGTAGAAAAGATATACTTTGATTCCTCTACACTGATGATTAGCCACATTTAGAAAAGAACTTCCATACTAATTCCAACTCATCAAAGCATTTTGTAGTATTCAAAAGATATTGAGGTGACATTGCTTTAATACATTACATAGGCTTTACGTGTACATCATTATAATTCAACATCTGTGTATCCTACATTATGATTTTGCCAAAAGTCTAGTTTCCACTTCCATACAATCGGTCTCCTTTGCCTGATTTTTTAAAGGAGTAATTCTCTTAGGGAAGAACACTGTTATTTTCATTCACCTGTTTAGAGTAGGCATAATAAGATAGAAGTCATTAAAAGATCCCATAGTCAGTTTGCCTTTAGGAAATAAACAACACAAAATGCTGTGTAGGCTGAAATATGCTGCTGAGGGGAGCAGTGGTGAGACAGGAAATGTCTGCTGCACTTGTGGGTCACCTCCCTGGCTGGGGATTGAACTTGGTGGAAATTCACTGGGGACTACACCTAGGAAAAAAGCAAACATTGTAAGAAAAAAAAATAAATAAAATATTTTTTAAAAATGCTGTGTAGGTAATGAAGCTATCTCTCAAGCCTAGACACCTGTGTTCTAGTCCTGACTCTGTGGGACATGATCTGGGGCCTTCAGAAAACTCACTTAACATTCCTGAGTCTCACTTTCTATCTTTAAGACTAAAGGAATGGCAAACCTTAGATTTTGTAAGCAACTAAAATATGGTCCTCTCTTTCTTACAAAATTGTATGTATAATGCTGCAACAATGTATTGAGCTCAGATCATTTGGAAGAAAAAATGTCATCCATAATTCTACCACCAGGGTAAGAGCCAGTCTCTCATTTTTTTTTTTTTAAAGATTTATTTATTTATGCATACAAGCACTGGGGTACAGGCCAGAGGTGTGGGGGGTGAGAGGATTCACCACAGAGAATGGGAAGCAGAACAGGCAGATCAATGGAAGTACACTGCTGAGGGGAGCAGCGGGCACAGCAGGAGAGGTCTGCCGCACCATGTGGGTCCCCTCCCTGGCCAGCAGCAGGGATCGAACTCGTGCTGCAGTGGCTGCGGTTTGCTTCATAGTGTGTTTCTTAACCCACTGCGCCACCAGGGAGGCCCCAGTCTCTCATTTTGACTTTTCTTTCCAGTATTTAAGTATTCGCATGAATTACCCATAGTGCTATGTATCACTTAACATCACATATGAAGCACTTTCTAAATTGCTATATATTCCTATATGTTTTTTTACCTATCTTAACTTCATTTTTTTATATATTCCTTTGATTAACGTGCTTATGCATAAGTATAGCTTACTCACAAAAATCTTAAACATGATAGTGGAGGGTTCAGATATCAGGGTCAGAGTTTAAGACTATATTCATTCAAATGCACTGGTGACTTATGTTCTAAGAGAGCTGTTTGTCTATGTCTGCGGCAAGAATGTGTGAGTCAGTGTGCTCCAAGTATGCCAGCGTTAGATTTGTTATTTTTTTGGTATTACCATATCTTTGGTTTTGGTAGGTTAAACAATTCTCCTCATGTTTCATTTCCAGTTATATTTTGTGTATGGTATTTCAAAATGAGTACTTTGGGATTTAATTCACAGCAAATGAAAAAGTAAATAAACGTTTTAATGAGAATTGTGCATGGCTTAAATAAAGAGGCTCTACAACTTTTTAAGTCATATAAAGGACCTATTGAATAAATTGAAAAAGTAACTTATACCTACAAGGAAATATTATGATTTTTAAGTAGTTTCTTCCCCCGGCATTTCATATAATCTAAGCAAAACTTCCAAGTTAATTGTTCTTGAATGTTAACAAATTATATCTGAAGTTGTCTGATAGTAAACAGGCTTAGCTAAGAGAAATTTGAAAAACAAGAGTAATGAGGAACCACGATCTTCCTGGCTACATGCTAAAACACATTATAAGTTAACCTTAATTGAAGTGGTGAAATTTGGTGCTGGGATAAGTGGAAATCATTGCAGAAACATAATCCACTCCAAAACAGAGCAACATATGCAATAAAGTGACCACTCTAAACATTGCAAAGAGGAATGATTAATCTAATGGCACTGTGATAATTACTAGTCGTTAATGAAAAAGAGTTGCATCCTGACTATATATCAAGATAGATCCTGTTATGAATTAAAAATCATATCAACAACAACAAAATTATAGCAAAAACCTAAGAAATATGATGAGATTTATCTGAAGTAATTGGAAGCAGTATCTTTTTAAAGTTTAGACCTGGGGCTTGTAAAGTTTTTCAAAAGGTAGGTAGTAAATACTTTAGACTTTGAAAACCAGGTAGTCTCTATTGCAACTACTGAATTCTGCCTGTCTGTCATGGCCTTTAAGTTATACATCCAATAAAAAGACAGAGAATACATCTGCTTATTGTGAGTGTCACTTTCTCTACATATCTATTCCCAAAGTGAATTTTGTGAATCTTTAAATTTTTTGTCAAACTGTGTGGGAAATGTATTAGCTCACTGCTGTTTTAATTGGATTTTATTGACTACTATTGAAATGGTATCCATGCTTATATGTTTATTTAATTTTAATATTTTACAATGTTTGCTTGTCATTGAGATCTTTTCAGTGAAATACAGGGTTAAATTCTCTCACCTAATGTCCCAAGGCCCTGGGACCTAGGTGGTATCTCCAGTCCAGTTTAAATCAATTGGGCACCATTTTACTTACCCAAGGGTCTGGAATTTGATTTTGAATTCAAGTCTTAACCTGTGTCCTAGCCTGGCTGTTTGCTAATAGACCCAAAATGGAGGCTTGCTTTGCCTAGCTCAGGACTGACTGGAGTTTTCAGTATTTGATCGTCAACTTAAACCACCTCCAATGCTTATAGTTATTTGTTGCCTAAAATTACCTGGTCTTTGGATGCTGAAATCCAGCTCCAGGCAAGATGGATCAGCCTTTGTATTTCTGTCCATCTGGATGACCAAACCTAGTCCATGGCTTTCCTCCCTCTAATTGTACTGCTTCAAAAAACTATCACTATTATGTTTCATTTTTGAGTTAAGACAGTTATTTTTATTTTCCAAGAGATATGACTAAGAACGTGGTGATGTCATTTGTACAGTGCCACCAAGAATTCTTAGAGGACACACACTCTGAGATTATTATTATTGCCATAGTATACATGTCGCTGTCTTGGTCCAATGTCTACATGTTCGTGGTGTGTGACTATCACAAAGGTGCTCTTGCCCCTCCCTGCCAGCTTTCCATTGCTGGGTCTCTACAGGAACTGAGACAATTATGACAGAGCTGAGCTGGTTTCTCTTCTCTTTTGGATATCGTTGTTTGTCACAATTCTGATCACCATTTCTTCCCCCACATTATAAAATGGTAAAATCACTGCTATATTTATATTTCCTCTAACTATCTGGACTTGAGAAGTGCCACTCACTTTCCTTTGAAATTCCTTTATTAATAACTTTCTTCAGATGTATCTCATATACTGTTTGCCAGATGCTCCTGTCCAGTATTTCACTTGAACCTCTTCAGTACCTGTGAGGTAGATAAAGCAGGGCTATTGTGTCCATTTTATAGAAGAGGAAATGAAAGCCCACTGGGGTCTATCTGGAAGACCTTGGCCTGAGGCTACCATGTAACTAGTACCAGAGCTGTCATTAGATTTATGACTTTGTCTCTTCTGACATTTTTCAATTCCTGTATACAAAACTGTTTCTCTTTTATGAGTTTCAATGATTTTTCATGTCTGAGACTTGAGGAGATTAGTGATTTTTCTTGAGACATTTAAGCATTACTGCACTTTCTGAAGATTTCTTTCACTCTGTTATTGGCCTGAGTATACTTTTGGTGAAGACAGCACATGTTAGTATTCTGCTTCTCTTCAGCCATCAAGGCAGACATTTTCAAGGAAGGCAGAGACCCTGAAGAAATTGCATTTGTTCTATGGTATTCTGAACAACCACTGAAACCATGTTGGACTTTTTTCCCCTAAGGCTTTCCAACTGTAGCCTGTTGCAAAGCCTAACATTTGGGGGGTCATTGATTCCTGTTCCTATTTTAAACTATATGAGGTCTATGTGTTAAATGACCTTTGTGTTTTGACCTTCAGATTGAGGGGACTGGAAATTTAGGAAGTTTTGTTAGGACTTGAATCCAAGTAAATTCCCTCATGAGTACAAAGACTTACAGAGCTGTCGAATGTCAGAGTTTAAAGGGACTTTCATCCAACTGGCCTCTTTGATAAAAACACACTCGGCCAGTTAGTTTTCAAACTGAGGCTAGATTGAAGATTTTAGATTAGATTAGGCTTCCCACTGGCTTGCTCCATATCACTTTGTACTGACTCTGGATCCTACTCCTTCCTTAGAGCCCTGAGAGGACAGTAGCTACTGTGTCTGCCCTGCACCCCAGTGACGGTCAGAGTACTTTGTACTGACACTCAGAATTTCTTGCACAATGAATGATTTGAACTCCCTCCTGTTGATAAAATAATATTGTCTGGTGGGAAAATAAATATTTAAGGACTATGAGAGGGTATTAGTCAAGGTTTGCTGTGGGACAAGATGATTATATATTTTAAACAGAAAGGATTTAATATAGGGCATTGGGTCTTTCAAAAAAAAAAAAAGTAGGATTGCATAGAACAGGCTCAAAGTTAAGTTTCAGCAATGAATGCCAGAATCTAACAAAGTTACTACATTTTTCACTATCAGGATTGTAGAGAATCATGAGGTAATCACAGAACTTGCATTCAAGGAATCAGCACTGTGAACCAGAGATTAAGAAGCTGCAATCAAGAAGGTGGCAATGGGACAATGAGACATGGCATCCAGCTACCTCCTGTGCCACAGCTGCTTCTTGATAACCAAAAAAGTGAAGACTGAATATGGGGATATGGGTGCAGAAAAAAACCCATGCTTCTAGCAAAAAACATGCCAAAGCAGCAGGAACATGGCTTTTATCTTCCTTTTTTCTTCCAAAACTCAAGCCAGTAAATATATTGCAACAGTCTCTTTTGCAGTCAAACCCAAAGTACAAGCAGTATCACCCTACCTGCAAGCAATTTCTGCAATATGGCAAGTGTGAGTCCCAATCTGAGTTCATATCCAACACAGTGAGGGTTACAGCTTTCACATTTTAGGCATGTCAGTTGTAAGTCTCTGTGTGTTGTAGATACTAAATTAAGGATGGATTAGCAATTATGTTCATTAGATCTCTTTTTGTCAGTGCAATTAATTATATAACAGAAGGGAGTGCAGCAGTTTTACTTTAGGGAATCCCTAAGGGGAATTCTTATTTATCAGACAAATGCCATAAGGAGGGAAGATCCTGAACTCGGAGAGTATTCTGAACTGTTTTGGTTTCAAGTGTCTTGGAAAGTACTATAAGTAGACATGCAATAGTATGATATAACAGTTCTTTACCGTATCTGGGGGGAGTTCTATCTTTGACAAGTGTTGTCAACTTTCTGTCTTATGTGCTTCCTTCCCTACCCTCATGGAATATACATTTAGAATTTGCAATGGAAATCAATATAAAATCGTTTATTTAAAATAAATTAGACATATGGCCTGTGGGCCTGAATTTAATTCTTTTGATTTTGTCTTCCTTAGCTTTCATGTACATGCAAGCCCTATGTAGAAATATAAAACAATGATAAATAACTGCCTCCACCTTTACTACCCTAGTGAACAAATTTAGATACACTTTATTTCTGTTTCTTGACCACTCCCTTATTTTTCCTGTTCTAAATTAAGAATCAGGCAAACCTGTTGTTTTTCTACTTAAAAACAAGTAGACAATCTAAAATTACTGATAATATTTGTGGGGGTAGGGGGTCAGACTGGGTAGATGGTAAAAATGTAAGTGAACTGGTTTTCTTAGAAAGGTGATAATCCTTGCTTAAAGAGAAAGGCAAGGTTAGTAGGGTAATTGAGAGTAATTTATGCTAGATTTCTGCTCTGTCCGTTTCTACTCTTGCAGAATCACTCTGGTATACTTTTTTCTTCTTACTGGGAAACACTTGCTTCTGGAGTAGGAAAGATTCCCCCCCACCCCCACACTCTCTCATCCCCACCATCTCCTCTACTAATTGTGCTGCCCTCTTAATGTCTAAAGTTACAAAAGTATGGGGGATCTTCAGCTAAATAGAGCCTTAGGGATAGGACCCAACTATATTTAGGATTCTCTTGGACTTGGTGATTAAAATCTCATTGACACCACATTTTAAATATAGTGACTGCATAAGTTATCATCTAACTATGGAGAGTGAAAAGGGACGCTTAATAATTACACTGAAATGCTAAGTATAAATTGGATGTATGTTCACGTGGCTGTGAGGAATTGTCTGGAACAATGTTTGAAATGTGGATTGATGTGATTTTCCAAATCTTTGTGTTTTTCATGTCTTTTACGACAATAATGAATTACTGGGTATTGGTGATAGGCATACTCTGTATTGGACACTAGGAAAATAAAAAATGAAGAAGACACTATCTTGGTTTTCTGTTTACTTATACTTTTATTGACTTACTGTTGTAATATTATTTTGGAGTAGTGTATTTTCAGCCTGGCTCATAGCATACAAGGAGGGCTATGGAAATAATGCATTTTATACTTCCAGACAAGCTGAAGTATACTCTATCAATGTATGAAGATTCAAATACAGTTCAAATGACTGTTGTATTAATTCATCTATTTTATACTTTGGATTTTCTTTAGAATTTGGCATAAACTATCTATGCTAAGAAAACATTGAAACTACTGTTTTGTGATTTTATGTTATTATCCTAGTGCTATATGGTTAGTTGACAAAAAAGGGAATGACTGGATGTTTAAAGCCTGGACCACAGAAAAACTCAACTGAGGAGGAAATTAATAATGCCGTTTTAAGTATCTGTTTTAAGTATGCTATGTGATAAGAGGGCTTGTGATTCCAGAGGGCAAAGGTAGGATTGATTGATAGTGGTTCTTGTAGGGATACAAGTTTCACACACACAACCAATTATAACTCTGCCACCACTGAAGGGACTAACTTTTGAGGTAGTAAGTTTTGGCCTTTGCATATGTATGAGCAGACTCACAGATGGTAGTAATGTTTCGACTTGAGTTCCCCATTAAAATAAATATGTTTCTTAACAACTTAATAACTTTTGGATGTTCAGTTTCTGTATTGGTGAATGTTATGTCATTAGCTACTATCTACAAATGTCTAAAATATGTGGGTGTGGGAGAGTGTTTTATTTTCCTAAGATAGTAGCCAATGAGAACATTCTTCACTCACTGATTTTTTTTTTATTTGCATGGTGGTCTATAATTGATAAAAATGCAGAAGACACACCACTAACACTCTCATCGAGAGAAATGTAAAAGGGAATAGCATCCACCAATATCATTCTGAAACTGTTCTGAAATAGCCTGACTTGTTTTCACTCAGTTTCTGTTGGTCAATGCTTCTACAGAGTTCATCTCTGTTTCAAAATCTTGAGATAAAAGTGGAACAACTTCCAACATGATTTACGAAAAGGTCACCAGTTGAAATGGTTTCAATTGTTTTGCTATTA
The DNA here is from genome assembly GCA_019455555.1 of Galemys pyrenaicus. Lineage (NCBI taxonomy): Eukaryota > Metazoa > Chordata > Mammalia > Eulipotyphla > Talpidae > Galemys > Galemys pyrenaicus. Next base: position 1,178,800 of record JAGFMF010011696.1, read on the forward strand.
AATGTGAAATTGCAAAACTAGCTTCTCTTACATAATTTGAAGTTATAACACATTCTAATAAGAAGTCTGTCTGTTTTTCATACCATTTCAAACACTGAGAAATTTCTTAAGGCTCTTGGGTTGGTGTTAAATAAAAATTATTCTTCAAAGTATATAAAGCATGAAGTCAAATCTCTTTGTTTTCTAAAATTGTATCTCATAGCCCTTGAAGATTGAGATTTTTATCTTATCCCCTTTACTTTTTAGTTTTCCAGAGTCTGATCATTTTAATCTAACTTAACAATATCTTTTATTTATTTTAACCTTAGAATAAAATAATTTGAGCTTAACAGAAATTTAAGAGGAAAATTATGTTATTAGAGAAACAGTGACTAATTTGGAAACTTTATGATGCTATCTAAATTCAGTAATAATAATAATGTAAATCTTAGTGTCCAAACGCAATCTAAAGGCTTTAAGGTAGTTTACAATTGGTAGCTGTGGCAGTAGCATACAGACAGCAGAGTCGACAGTTGTGGGAGTGATACGATGTCTAGAAGGCCGAAGTATAGCAGTTAAGTCTTTGTCTTGTTCCTATGACTATCCTTGGCAGGTAGTGTGGCCTCAATAAACAATTTCATTGTGTCACATGTAGTTTTGGCCAATGTAATTATGGCCTGAGATTTGTCAATAGTGTAATCATTCACTGAAGACAATTTGAATGTATCTACTTTTTTAGAGCTATAACCAAAAATAAGTGTCTCTTCATTTTTATGGGACTATCAAAATGAATTGATAATAAAGGAAAAATGCAAACAAAATTATCAAAAATTTAAATCAGTGAAGTTATCCCTCAAGCGCCAGTAAATTTCTGTGGCCTGTCTAAAGGGCACAACCGGCTTGTAAATAGATTACTGAAACACGGCGTACATGTTGTGCTACGAGTTTGAACAAGCTGCTGAGGGAATGCAGACAAGCAAGCAGCTTTTAACTGTGGACCCATCCACTGAACTCTGGGTTTGGAACAGGGAGTTTCTGGACACCATCAAAGAGATTTCTAGGTTTCATTAAAGATTATATTGGTGATTTTTTCCATTGTCACATTTTCATCTAGTGGAGGGGTAATATATAAAACCAGGACTTCAAAAACTCTTATGATACAAGTCCTAAGAATCTCATCTTTATAAATCCAGATTTCCACTTTTAGAAGTAGTTTTCAGGTGTTGTTTGCCTCTTTTTCTTGGCCTTAAGCAGAAAATCAGTGTGCTGGCATCAGAGGAGTGAGTTCTCAGCCTCCGTATGGCTACTCTCTTTGCAAACTCAGCTCAGACTAGCCTACCATTATAGAATATAAAATGTTGTTGCAAGGGGTGGGTTTTGAGATCATTTTTATATTTATTATTTTAGAGGTGTAGAAGTTAAGGACCAGAGAGGGAAAACATTTTCTTTGCCACAAACCAAGAACTTTTGCTGTTAAATGTAACATGGATTACAACAAGGAGGTCAAATTGACTTCTAGTTTTCAGTGGTATGTGCTGACTCTTTTGCAAGAGAAATTCTTTACTTCTAGGTTCATTTTTGTGCCTTTTAATCACTCTTTCTAGTTATCACACAAAAATCTGTGGAGTTACAAGCATATTTAATGAAATTTGTTTACTGCAAATGCCTTTTGGAAGCAGAATGACTGGGTTCCAATAGTCTTCATTATGTACTAACTGCATGTTATCTTGGGTAGTTTCTTCTACTTCTCTATATCTTGATATTTGAATGTTCAAAATTGAAGAAATAATTAGTTCCCTAAGATTTCTGCCAACTGGGACTCTCTGTAACCTGTGGTCACTGAATAGCCTGTTCTGGTCATCAACTATGCCTGTTTTTCTCTGTAATTATTAGGGGGTGTACAAAGACCACTTATGAATTGATTTGATTCCGTCCTCTTCCTTTCCTTGTCCTGACAGTGCTGGTCATCCATCCTAGGCCTTGAATCCATCCTGATTTGCCCTTCTGGCTTTCCTCTGACCTCCATTGTTTCCCTGTCAGAATTGATTGTTGTCTTTTCATGTGAATTTTGTGAATTTGAAGAGAATGTGTAATATGGTGAGATGTCTCTGTTCTGCCTCACTTCTTTATCAGAGTCAGATGTTTATTTAGCTGGACCAGATGCCTCTCTCTTGCTGCTTCTTGGTTTATCTGGGATCTACAAATGCAGTGGGGTTTTTCTTGTTACCAAGAATGTTGCCAACTATAAGGACTACACCTGCTTTAATTTGTATTCATACTAAATCTGTGCAAGGTGGGTTGGCATTTAATGTTTTGATTCCTATACTACCTACCTTCACTTTATACTCTCTGGCTTGTAGAGCTCATAGGAATTAAGAGAATTTTGTGCAATAAAATAAAACCAAAAAACAAATGTGAAAAATCTTAAGCTCCCTCAACTTAGAGCCTTGTAGGAGGAATCACAGAACACAAGAGGTGGATAGAGTGATAGCAGGTGTCTAATCTTTAGTTTACACACAGGACAAGACACTGAGGCTCAAAGAAGTTAAGGACTGAACTGAGAGTATCGGTTTTTGATTGTGTTTGAAATTACTCCCAGGTCTTTGTATCTAGGTCCAGTGCTTATTCCAGTATTTCCAACTGTCTCTCAGATAGCCTATATAAAGGTTTGGCATTTCTGTAGAGTGGTTTTTCTAGTCACCCCTTCCGAGTAGTGCCAGCTGTCCATGCGGAGAGTGAGGCAGTCAGCCAGTGCTGGGCCAGAGCTGCCGGTAAGGAAAAGTTGAGTGAATACATTGACATTTCAGTCCAAAGCAGATCCTGATTTGCCCTTCCGGCTCTCCTCTGACCTGATACTTCAGAGGAAGAGTGATTACATTTGCTGTTCAACTAACAATTGTGTGTAATTTTCAGCCCGCCTTACTTATTCTTTAACGTTGTCTTCCCACGCTTCCATCACATGTCACAGCATATCTGCTTTGTAATTACACTGGTAGGGACTTACCTACACCGTTTGGAAAAAGGTTTGCCTAAAGTACTTATTTACTTGTGCATAATAAATCTTGATTGATACCTTGGTAATCTCTGAGATCAATCTAAGATTTCCTCCCACAATGGGAGGATTGAAAAGTCAGGAAAACGGGTGACAAAAAAAGAAGAGATAAAAAGAGCACTGTGCTTGCTCACTGATGAGCTAAGAGGAGAATTGCAGATGATGTAGACTCTCCAACGGCTGAGTTTTGCTTGTTTTTGACTAGCTTTACTGTCAGGAACTTCCATAGGATTATGAGTTTGTGAGTACACTTGTCAGTAGTACTCATTTCATCCTGTCACCTTATTTTCAGAGGAGGATACTCTGATCCCAGAGAGAGCAAAGGTTGTACTCTGAGTTCCTAGCAGGGCTAAGACTGGGAACTGGGTCTAAATTCAGAAGATGAGGTATACTCCAGCTGAATACTGAGATGTGGAAAGGGGTGATTAGCTGTAGCCTAGCGAAGGAAGTACCTTGTTCCATTTTAGGAAAGATCATTTACAAAGCAGTTTTGATATTCTAGAAAGATACTTTTATATAAAGAGGAACATGAGTGAAAAACCTCCATAGTAGCAGGGAAGTATTGTTTAAATATTAATTGCTTGTTTAAATGCAAAAAAGAACAATTGCTAAAGGGCATGATTCTTAAACTTTAGTCTGGGATCATCTGCTTCTGGATTTTAAGTCACATAGAACATCAGTTTCTCAATTTTTCTACCATTATGATAGCAATGTTAATACCTGTCTCTTCCCTTAGTATCATTCATTTCTTCAGCAAACTGACAAAGGCAGGCCTTGGGTTAATTGTCAAGGGCAATTTAGGGTGTAATAAACATGAATTAGAGGTTAGTGTAACTGTTTAAAGTCAATTATTTTCTTCTTGAAAATATTTTTTAAAGTAATATTGATTTACATCATTGTATATGATTCAGAAAAATAGGATCCCACCATTTCAGATGTTTGTTACACCAGACCCACCACTTAGGTCACTGGTACCCATAGTCCTCTAGTACAGTTCATTATGCCTCTTTCCCTCTTAATCGCCCTCCCCCACATCTCAGTAGCCTGTTTTATAGTCCGATTTCTAGTTTTTTTTTTTTTCCTGCTAAGAAGTTATTTCAACCCATGAATGAAAATATATACATAAAGATCCCCACATGAGTGTTGTGTGCAGAAAGTTTTGAAACCACTACTTTTAGCTTACAGAACTTGGAGTTAGATAATACCATGCATTGGTTGTTTTTCAATTTTGATGATTTATGTAATTGTTTAAAGAAGAGTAGAATATTGATTTATGAAAAAGTAAATCTTGGACAAATACTAGTTAATTTTATCTTTAGGAATGATGATGTCTTGGCATTCATATGCTGTTTTTAGAGAGGCTTGTTAGCTTTTTAGTGTTAAATGTCACTTTATCTGTGTCCCTAAATTTTATCCCTTTATATAGAAAGGGTCTTCATAATTATATGGTCTTTTGTAGTTGTGAGTTAGTTTGGTCAGTCTATTGGGTTCATCATTTTGTGATCATGAGGTTTAAGATGTTTAGATTTGATTAGAGCAGACATCATGGATCTAAGATCTAAGAGCTAGGAATGGAGCAAATAGTAGCAAAATTTATTGTGTATGTGGGACAATTTGCGTTGAATTGTGTGTGTGTGTGTGTGTGCGTTTCTCTAGAGAGGTAGCTGCATGCTGAAGGTTTGGGGTTTGAGACCTGTGTGCAAATTTTAACTTAGCTTTTTATTAACTGTTTATCTTTGAACAAGTTACTTAACTCTTAAGTCTTACTTTCTTGATCCATTATTTGTGGAGAATGATAACCCTATCTCATAGAATGGATTGATTATGTGGTCATTTGGAAATTGCTTTGCATAGGATAAGTACTCAATAAACAGTTGCTATTGTCTCTTTGTGGCTTTCTTGTACCTGCTGAACAGCTATGATGGAAACATAGGAGAGTAACTGCAAGGGAAATCAGTGAAACTTTAGACTCTTAATGACTTTGCATTTGATAATAGTTCTTAAAAGACCAGTGCTTAGGGAGCAGCAGCTTTCTGACTCTTGGGTTATAAGTATCTTCCTTAGAGGAGGGCCTTTTTTCTTGTTTTCCTTTCTTCTGATGGTGTTTGTATATTTTCAGAGCCTCTGTGGGGATCTTCCCTTTCACTTCTTGCTTTCACGATGATTATAAGTTTAGAGTGAAACTGATCTAGTACTAGAGGAAGTAAAGTAGGGTAAGTTTTGGTCCATCAAGAACAGATTTCACCACAGCTCAGCACTGTGTTTACATTGGGTCTTTCTGTGAGAAACTGAGAAACCCCAACCAATACGTTTTAGTTCATCCATTCACTAAACTAAACTTGTGAGGTTTCCTCAAACCCATTTATCAAAGTGAATGACTGTAATTTACTTTTAGTGAAGGAAAGCACTATAGAATATTAGAGCTGGTTGGGACTTTACAGACATTCATTTTGCAAATGAGTATCCTTTTGTTAAAGGTCACACTGGAAAAGCTGAGTCTAGGAGTGAAGCTATAGTGACTTAAGTCCATACTGTTGGATTTATTGTCCTAGAATCCATCCTTCATGGATTCATTTTCTTATGCAGAACTGTAACTCTTGTTAGGATCTGCTTAAAGGTGAAAGTTCTAGCTTGTAATTTCTCTATATTATGATCTATAGAAAGCCCATTTTTCTTTTCCAAACCTTTCCCCTAAATATTCTTTACCCCAAAGTCCCTAAACTGGTCTGCTTCCTGTCTCACAGTGATGCCTGCTGCTTCCGTGAACTCACAGTGATTTCAGACTTTATCTTTGTTGCTCTATATTTCAGAGGCTACTCAGCTTTCACAGTCCTTATTAAGGGCTACCTCTGCCAAGCCTTTGCTAGCTCCTGTGACATACCTCAGTTCCATATGCTCTCTGCATTACTCTCTCTTTTGGCAGATATAAATATATCTTTCTCAGGTAGGTTTTAAGCTCCTTGTGTACAAGATGAGAATATCATTCATCTGGTACTCCAGTGCCAGGCAAATAGGTTCATTCATTCTTTATATTAACAGAAATTTTTATTGAGGACCTACCATGTGTTGGCTTCTGGTGTTGTAAAGTGATAATTACTTCTGCTCTTAAGGATTTAAGTGTTTAATTTGGGATATAGCAAGTAGAGAGGCAGACGTGATCAGTTTCATGATGGCAGTATTCCGAGTGCTGTGGAAATCTAATAAAAAGTACATAACTTTAAATGGAGGCTGGAGAACATGAATTATATTTCCGAGGATTGTTGGGAAGTGATGCACAAGATCTAAATGATTCATAATAGATGAGACATCATTTTTAATCTAGAGGTAACTTGGTTGAAAGGGAGCAGAGATAAAACCTGAGGAAATGGATGAATTTCTAACACATTGTAAATGCTGAAAAACAGCCTCAAAAGATGCATAAAGCTATTATAATAGTTGTATAAGTTATTAGGAATATGATTAAGATATTTAAAGAAGGTATCACATTTATAAAAATTTATACTGAATTATAGTAAACCTTTAAGATTGGATAATTCTGGTCTCGTCATTAAATTAATTCAAACAGTGGAAAGGGCTACATAGCCCCAATATAAAATGTAAAAATTACAAGAGATACAACACTACAGAATGATCCCATTTATGGTTATATGTGTAAAACTTCTAAATAAAATAGCATATTTAATTCATAAGTTTATCAAAACCCTGCAACCGTGACTGGGTAGTATACTTTTTTAGAAATGCAAAGATGGTTCAATATCTGGAACTCTATGATGGTGTTTCATTTGCATTTCCAAATCATGGGAGAGGAGAAGAGATGATGATATTATATGGATATTAGGAGAAAAAATAGATTTTATAAAGGGATCAGTAACTAAGGATATTATCATTCAATGTATAACTTTTTCTAATATGTATAACATATCTTTCTAATAACTTATTACAAAAACATACTGCTGCTATAGTCAGACCACTCAGCCTCTTCTAGCTTATTGGAGCTATTAGATAGGTGAATAAGTAGCACCTGTATAGATTATTTAAATATGAAAGAAATGTTAGAAGAGTACAGGAATTAAGCAATCCTAGTTGGGAAAATGTCCACAGAGTAGGGGACATTTGACCAGGATTAAGGTAATAAAAATAGAGGTTAGTAGAAATTGAAGGCAATAAAAGGCCATTGTAGATATGGGTGTGGCATGAACAAAGATTCAGGTTGATTAAAATTCATTATAAATCTTGGGAAAGTTGTCAGCAAACCACTGTTGGGTCAGATTAAGGAATTGATGATTTGGTCAATGACTATTTTTATTTATCATACTCTCAGTGATGTGGTCCATTCTTTTCTGTCATGTCAAAAAATGTTAGGATTCCAGAGCTAATTGGCCAGGTGGGATTGCTCTGGAAACAGGTTATATTGTATTAGGAATCAATCACTGCAGTCTATAAGAACCCCTTTTTTTTTTAAAGTTCTACTTTGGAATAATTTGAGACTTACAGGAAGATTGAAAGGGTAATAAATACTCTCTTAAAAATGTATAAATAACATTTATATTGCAAATGTGCATAGTGTATTAAAATTTTCAAACCTCTATTTTTTGTTCCTTTCACTTATACTCACTTTTGTCATGTTGAAAGCAGAACACTTTTATCTCCTTTTAGTGGAAGACTGAGGGACAATCAATTAAAAAACATAGTGTCTCTTCTGACCCTGAGAGATGGGCTTGGTTGGGGTATTCTTTTTTTTTTAAATTGTCTCAAATGCTCAAATATGCAGCCAGAGTTAAGACCCATGAGAAAATTAGGCATTCATAGTATTCTTGGTTGGTTTTATCTACTAATATTGTTTGGGGTCTTAGTGGTGACTTAAGGATATAAAATACAGTCACTTCTCTTTCAAGGGACTTATGTTTAGCAAATGTATTAAATACACACACACTCATATATAACACACATATATATATATGTACGTGCATATATATGCATATATGTACAGAGTGAAAAGTTAGTGTCTTCACTGGCTTCAGTAACAGAAACCACCTGATTTCAATTTATAGTTTTCATTGATTTTTGAATCTTTCATTGAGAAAGCTGTACTTCCAACAATGTTCCTTTCCTCATTTTGAATATCCTTTTACAGTATATAAAACACTTTAATATTATCTTACTGGTTGTCATAAAAACCCTGTGAGTTAAGGTTAAGGAGAACAGAGCTTTTGTCTTAGTTTTGAGGGTTTGGAGCTACCTGAGGCACTGGGTGATGGGAAGAGGTCTGTCCAGGGTCTTATATTTCCTCTTGGTGTGAGCTGATGCTTCCCGGGCACCCACTGCCCCATTTCTCCCCCTTTACTCTATCATTTATTGCCACGCCACATGCTGACACCTTTATTTTTTTCTGAATTTCCCGTGCTCTTTGTCGTTATAGACATTTGGAGGTAATCACACATCCCTCTCAATTAATTCAGTTCAATTAATAAATTACTGAGTAGATTTGGGGCTGGGGATGGGTATGAGGTGCTTCCGGGCCTCCCTGAGTGGGACAGCTCTTGCAATCAGGCTTGGAGAGCCCTCCTCAGCAGCAGTCTGTGAGGCTCAGCCCCAGCCTGCAGGCTGCCTGGAGTGAGATGGCTTACCCTGACATCTGAGACCTCTCATGATGCACTGTGATTTAATGAGGACAGTACCTGGTCTGGGCTAGGCTGGTTTGTTTATATCCCTCCTCCTTAAGGTAAGTTCTTTTTAAAGGTTCAATATAAAAGCAGCTCAGCATAGCTCCTGATAGAGCATATATTTGCTATGTGGGGCTGAGTATGCATTACAGTTGTTGCATATTCTAGCCCTGGCCACTAAATGCCATTAAATTTCCTAGGCATTATGACAGTGAGCCAGGTCCGAGTGCTGTTAGATGGGGAGTAGAACTCCTCTTGCCAGGAAGATAATTTTATTTAATTTTTGTTTATTTATAAATTAACTTTTCATCAAATTGTATTTTTTTAGATTTTGCGCCTAGTCACATATTAAATTACATGATGATAAAATAGTTAAAGCCTTTATTTTTCCTTAATTTTTTTTATTGATGAAGTACCATTGTTTAACCTCTTCATTAATATTTTGACAATATAGGGTTTTCCCCCTTAGGTGGAAATTGCTGCGCTCCCACAACAAAGCACCCATCGTCCTCCACCATAGTGTGTTGTTCTTTCATGCACCTTCATACCTTAATTTTAAAGGATCCTGCCCTGCATTCACAATGATCTTGTTTCAAGAATAAACTTTTGGTGGCTTCTGAATGCCTAAAGAATAAAGTCAACACTCTCAAACTTGAACTCAAAGCTGTGTGTGTTTCGACTCCATCCCACATTTTAGTTCTTTTGCAAGCTACTTTTCCTTATTTCCCCTCCAGTCACACTAAACCTAAGTGTGAATCTTTGCGAAGGAAGTTCAGGACTGGCCTCTACTTATACTCAGGACAGACTGAAGCTCTTCCTTTGTATTACTCTCAGCAAAAAGTGATCTTATTTTTTTTTCTGTATCCTATCAATACTTTTTTAGCCTCCACTTAGATAACTGTCACCTCATTTAGGTAACAAATTACCATTTAATTGTTGTTTTTAATAAATTATTGATAAAACTAAAGTTTTTCTCTAATCTTACTGATAAAAGATTCCTCTACCATTTAAGTTTCTTCATTTAAGTATCATTTCTTACTCATGTCTATTTCCTGAAAAATAATAGCACTAAAATAGGAAACTGTTGGAAGAAAATATTCAAAATTAGTTGGGGGAAATGTTCAGTTTTTCTCCTCCTACTTCTTATCCTTCTTACTTTTTTTTTCAATGAAATTTTTTCAAAAATTCCCTAAATATAAAATAAAATTAAATAAGAATATAATGAGGTATATTGTTTCCATTTATATAGCCCATTTATATAAAACATGCATTTGGTTTTTTTAAAAATTTGATTTTATATATGCATTATTTTTCATTTTTGTACAGTGTATATTTTTCATTTCCATGAAATGCCCATCACCAATTCACCTGTGTCCCATCACCATAGTCCCTTGTGCTCTTCCCACCCATTTTTCTCCTTCCCCCTCCTCCTCCCCTGGGGAATGTCTCAGATTTATAGTTGTCTGTTGATTTTTATTTATAATTTATTATAATTAATTTTTACTTAGTCCCTTATTTGTTTTCTCAACATTCCTCCTATAAGTGAAACCATCCAATATTTTTCCTTTTCTTTCTGACTTATTTCACTGAGCATAATCCCTTATAGCTCCATCCATGTTGCTGTGAATTGCATGAGTTTATCTTTTTTGATTGCTGTGTATTATTCCATTGTGTATATATACCACATTTTCTTGATATAGTCATCTATTTTTGATCATTTGGGTTGTTTTCATAGTATGCCTATTGTGAAAAGTGCCAGGTGTCCTTTTGAATTAATGTTTTTGTGTCCTTTGGGTATATTCCTATGAGTGGAATTGCTGAATCATATGGGAGCTCTATTTTTAGTGGTTTGAGGAACGTCCACATAGCTTTCCGTAGTGGTTGGGCCAGTTTGCATTCCCACCAATGGTATAGTAGAGTTCCTTGCTCTCCACATCCTTGCTAACATTTGTTGTTGCTAGTTATTTTGATATGTGCTATTCTCACTGGTATGAGGTGGTATCTCATTGTGGTTTCTATTTGCTGATCTATTTTTTGATTACAAGAGATGCTGATCATTTTTTCATAACCTTTACATTTGTTTCTTTTAATTCTAGATTCCAACAATGTCTCACCCGTCTTGGCTGCCACCCAAAAGCACTGGTGAATCCCTTGGCCATGTGCCTGCACGAATGGAGACCACCCATTCTTTTGGGACCCCTAGCATTTCTGTGTCTACTCAACAGCCACCCAAGAAGTTTGCACCAGTAGTTGCTCCAAAGCCTAAGTACAACCCATACAAACAGGCTGGAGGTGAAGGTAAGTGTGGGATTTCAGAGTCGGATGCCCATGTAGAAGAATTCAATATAATAAAAGTCATTTATGGTACAATATATCTGAAAAGGGCAGCTCAATAATTTGTAGTGGTTATCATGGGACTAAAGAACACCTAGGGAATATCTAGTCATCCCTTCTTTCATTGATAGAGACACTAAGAGTTCTTAAAAGTTATAATGTTGTGATTAAGGAGTGAACTAGGATTTGAGTTGAAACTAGAACCCTGATTTCTTCCTGTGCAGTATAGAGCACTTCAACTGCTTTCAACTCTTCACCCATCACATTGTCTTGTAAACCTGTGTATAGTCATGAGTTATTTAATAACAGTCAGTCAGAAATTGACTTATATCTGAGAGAGGTCCCGGTAGGCTGTGCCATATAGCCTACATGTGTAGTAAGCTGTATCATTAAGGTTTGTGTAATTGCTCTCTATGACCTTTAAACAATCACAAAATTAGCCAACCTATCACCTTCATAAGCAACTATGACTGTCATCCAAGAGTCCTACTTTCTGGCCATGGATAAGAGTTACAAGATACTATCAAGCAGTGATCTGATGGAAGAACCATAGAAAATGCAACTAATGATGCTCCTGGAATTTTCTTGCCTTTTCAGGCTATTTTTCTTTTCCTAGCTTGTTACAGGATAATGTTGTGTGAAGATCTCTATGAGATATGCATTTGTTAAAGCTCACAGAAAGTTTCACTGAAGCCAGGTTGAAGTGGTTTTAATAGCAGTACATTCACTTTATATTAAAAGGACTTCAAAGATCTACATGAGTTCAGCATCTCAGTGTGTGTTTATGAACACACTCATGTACTAAAACCCTCAGGCAGAATAAAGAGAACTGTACTGTCAGATTGAATAGGGTCCCCATATTTTTTGCCAATGTCAGCTCATCAAAATTCATGAAACAATAATTTATAGTTTATAAACAAGAATTTTAGACTTCCGATTGCTGAAGAGAAAAGATAGTAAAAGGAGATTCAACATCCCTTTCTCTATTTTCTTCCCATGTCATACTAAAAAAAATGACCTTACCCTCTTCCTGATGTTTCTCATTGCTTCTTGGATTATTTTAATGTGTTTGTTTCATTGATTTTTTTCTTAATATCTTGCACTTTGATGGAGTTCTTCCTCTTTTCTTTCTAGTCCTTTCTCTGTCTCAGTGAACACTTTACTAGTTTATTACTATTTTAAGACAGAAGCCTAATCCATATATGGTGGTTGGGTGCAGAGGCAGGGGTGGTAAGGAAGGTAGACATTGGCATAAATGCCTGATCTGTGGCTGTGTGTTTTTGGGTATCTTTCCTTCAGAAAGGGTTATAACAAAGCAGTCAGAAAGCTGCTGTGAAAAACAATAAATGAAGCCCTTGGTGTTCTGCAAATCTCCATGGCAATGCCGGAAGTTTTATTGCCCTTGAAGGAGAGAGTACCTTTATTGTTAATGAGAGATTTAGTGGAACTGTTTTTCTTTGGCTCATAGTTCTTTAGTGATTGCAGGACTCAGAAATGGGATCTGGAAGAGAATCCCTCTTCACAAGGACAAGAGGAGATATGAGTTGGCTTCCTCATCTGCTTTCTCTCTTTCCCTTTGTATACTTACTAGGGGGATTGTAGTTTTGTCTCCTACTTTGGGGAGAACAAAAAGGACTTCTCTTTAGTATGAAGGGCATAAAGATTCCCTTACAGAGTAGAATGCAATAATAGTAGGTATGGGTGTCTATAAGTGCTTCTGGGTCACATTGGTGGCAGGCTCCCTGTTATAAGTAGGCTAATAAATGTAACATATAAGAGGGAGACAGAAGCATTTAATGGTCTCCCTTTAGACCTGGACACTCTGAATACCATGAATTACGATGAATTGGCCCTCCCTGCACTGAAATGCCTCACCTTTTCACTGTACAATGTGAGGTTCATCCACTATGTCTCTTATTCTTCAGGGACACTGGCATAATCTCAGATACTCTACAGCTTTTTGTTCAACTCCATGCTTTCTTTACATGCCATCACATGCCTCTTTGTTACCTGCCAAAATCCTGTTTATATCAACTTCTCCAAACTATCTTGTCATGGTCTAAATTAGAAGTAATCACTCCTTTTCTGGGTTTCTACATACTTCATAGTCCAGGACTGTCAATTTTCTTCTTCTTTTGTTATTGCTCTTGCTGGTAGTGGGTAACTGTTGAACACGTAATCAATGCATGGCTTGTGCCTTTCCATTATCATTTTGTTGTCTTCTCTTACAACCCTATGAAGTAAGTGCTTTTTCACATAAAGAAATGGACGATTAGTGAGAAGAGGTGACATTCTCTATAGATTTCTGACTCAATGTGTTTCCAAAGCAAGACTGTTGTCCTTGAATAGCATGCCACACTGCCAGACCTTCTATTCATGGCATCTTGTGGCACTCAAACCCCATATGATGGTGAAACGTCCCTCTTACTTATAAGAATGTAAGCTTTGTTTCCCCATTTAGGCAAGAAGACTTGGTTTCTCACTCATCCTTATGTTCCTCTTGGCTCTTATTATGCTACTGTGTTTTTAGTAGGAATGATTGTGTATGGTCAAATGTATGTCTGTATGTTCTTAAGTATATATATATTTGGATGGATGGCGGATGGCTGGATGGGTGAGTGCACTGCTCAGTAATTCTTGCAATAAACAGTTTGGAATATGGCACCCTCATTTGAAGAAACGCAGTCTCATTTAATTTCTGAAGTCTTGATTCTTTCTTGCAGTTCTGCCAATCTCTCTCTTTTTTAATATAACCTTTTTTAAATACGTGAAAGAAGACATTTCCCTTGCATATATACATTTTAAAGACAAATATAGGGAAAGGTTTATGGATATTCAGACTTTTTAAGTGAAGCTACATCTCTTCATTTCTTATATATTATGACAGGATATTTGTTAGAAGTGTAAGATCTGCTTTACTTTAATTTAAATGTTACTGTATTCTCTGGTACTCTAAACATTTTTATAATTCATGTTACTTTTGTTTAAGTTTTTATACATTTTTATTTTATACTCATTTTCTTTTTGCCCATTTAGAATGTTTTATGCCATTAGTGAATACTGAGATCTAGGTTACAGTGTTATTTGCAGGGCAAATTGATGATGGCAGTGTCTTGTGCCTCAGCTCATGCTATTATTTCCCTTTAGCAAACACGTTTCCTCAATTTCTGTCCCATAATGTCTCTTCATTCATAGCTTAATTCAGACCCTGACCTTTATGAAGCTTAACTGTAAAGACAAACAGTGAAAATCAATATCAGAATCTACTTTTTTTGGTGTAAATGTAAGAACCACAGTGCAGAGAGTACAACTTTTAATTTTTTAAAAATTAAAGTAATGCTATATTACAACATTACAAACATTGTAGGAGTGTATCATTGAATAGTAACCGGTGTGCTATATTAAGTTTGCATTAAAATCAAATTCTGTCTTTCATCCTGCAGTTGCCCCCTTTACCAGTTTATGCGCTCCCTTCCCCACATCCATTCTGGCAACCATTAATTGGACTTGTAGTTCAAAAGTTTATTTTTGTTTTATTTATTTTATCAGTTTGTTTTCTTTTTATTCTTTATATCAGTGAAATCATATGGTATTTGTTTTCCTCTGTTTGGCATATTGCATTCTAGGTTCATCCATGTTGTTGCAAAAAAAGGACAGGATTTTATCTTTTTTTATAGCTGAATAGTATTCCGTTGAGTATTTATACCACATAGTCTCCCTGATAGAGGAATCTAGAGTGAAAGCTTTTTACTCAGAGATGCATAGTCATCTCCAGGCCATTTGACACTAGGTGTCAGGTCCCCTCTGTTGAGGCTCAGAATTATCTAGTGAGAACTCTAGTAAGATACCTGAACCATAGTAGGTTGTCAATGATGTGTGATGCAAGAGTTTCACGATAGCAACATAAACTTAGTTCTGACTCCTCAACTACCCATTGACTTTATAGGTTGGTCTGTAGCTTAACCTGAATGTTTGAATTAATTTTACCCTCCTTTACCATTGCTTGGGAATTTAGTCCAGGAGTTGTTTAACCACTGCTATCTTTTGGCCACTGATTGCTTTTTTCACCTTGGTGTTATGTCTGTAATCTCTGGGATTTGCTTTCTTGTTTTTCAATTCTGACTGTGAAGTGGAATGATATCCACATGTTTTCCACTTACATTTATGGGATGCTCTACGTAACAATTTTCTTTTACAAGGTTTTCTGCTAATAAACTTTGTCTAAAGGACTTTGGCACTCTTATAAATGAGGTGTATTGTTCCTGGTTAGTAGTTCTTTAAGCCTTAGGAAACTTCCTTTGACTACATTGTTCTCACACTTTTCATTGATTTTTTTTTAACAATATGTGTTTCTCAGCTGTCTTGGAGTCTTCTTGTGCTTCCAAATGCCTTCTTGTATCCTGTACTATATACTTATAAGCTCATTTTTTAAAATTAAGGTTTGTCTCATTATAATTTTTGCCATAACTGTCCATCATATTTGTTGGATGGTTTTGTTATGTATGTGTGATTTTTCCCATCACCTTCTACCCTAGAATTAATGAGGGCAACTAAAAAAATGTGATGTTACTTTGGTCTCTAAAGTATCGACTGGTAATTTTCTTTACTTTATTATTTGGATATTTTTCTCCTTCAAATTTCCAAAAGAAGAAGAAATGGAAAATACTTTGATGTCAGAACAGGGTATAGATCTTTCTTTTCCTGCTCTTGGTAGATGCCAAAGTAAGTGGGCATTCCTTTTGTACTGATGCATTATTTTCTTGAGATGTCTTTATAATTTCCTTGTTATTACAACTTTGAGAATAAGAAATTCTGTCTTAGTAGTTTGACTAAATTAAATTTGATAATATTTTCAAACACTGTATAATTTCTCATATGTGGTACATACAGAAAGAAAACAATTAAGTGAAGTAAAAAAAATCATAAACCTTCGGACTATAAAATCAAATTAATGGTTCTCAGAAGAGAAGTGGGAAATGGGAAGGAGTGGGTAAATTGGATAAAAGGGGCTAATTTTGTGGTAGAGGTTAGAGATGGACTTTTGGTGGTTAATTTAATGGAGCATATATAAACTTTGATTAATACTGATGCATAGGTGAAATTTATGTGATAATGCAATGTTACTTCGATTAAAAATACACTAGATTTTCATACAGGATGATAAGTAAATTTTTTTTTTGTACAGCTAGAGTTATCTTGTGGTTTGGATTTGACTTTCTTCATCCTCTGAACTTTCTTTTAGAACAATTTTTAGGTAACATGAAAACAGTGAATTGTTAGGATACACATTTAAGTTGATGCTGTCAAATAAAATCCCTTTGCATTTGTATAATCTTTGGTGGCTATTCACTAGTTCCATATTCACTGTCTTTTTTTTTTTTTTAAAGATTTATTTATTTATGCATACAAGAACTAGGATACAGGCCAGAGGTGTGGAGGGTGAGAGGATCCACCAGAGACAGAATGGAACAGGCAGGTTGATTGAAACACACTGCTGAGGGGAGCAGCTGGTGAGGTAGGCAGGAGAGGTCTGTGCCACCACGTGCGTCATCTCCTTAGCTGGCAGCAGGGATTTCAACTCATGCTGCAGTGGCTGCTGTTTGCTTCAAAGTGCGTTGCTTAACCCACTGTACTACCAGGGAGGCCCTCATATTCACAGCCTTTCAATTTTGAAGAAAAGAGAATTCCGATTGTTGTTTTGAAAAAAAAAAAGGAGTTCTGAATGTTGTTTGTGAATAAGGTAGAACAGATGCTATTGGGATTTTACTGAGTGGCAAACTACCAAAAGTGGAATAACCTATTTAATAATCATGTAACGAGGAAAATAGTAGAGTTAGACTCTTCTCTTCATATGTAAGGCTCTTCTGATTTGAATGTGTTTTATTTATTGGAGATTGGGCTAGAATAGCCCTGTCTATTCTAATTCTATTATTCTATTGCTTTATGATGCCATTTGAAATTATTTTCACAAGCTATTACAAAGTGGAGTTACCTTATATTAAATAAGTCCTCTCTTCTGAAGCTTTGCCTATATTACTTCACTTAGACTTATAAAGTCATATCAAAATAGGTGAAATAGATTATATTAATGAGGGTCATAGACCTGAAATTATTTTACTAAATCTCTCTATGCTTTCTGCTACACTGAGGTTATTAATCCATTCCATAGAGAGGGAACAATTATAAGTGATTGTTAATTTGGTAGATGTAAGAACTAGAACAAAACACCACAATAAACAACTGAGTTTCCCACGGTAGACATGACAGCCAAGCTTGTTTCCCCTCTGCTTTCATGCCAGAGCCATTCTTCATGCACTCCTGAGAAAGTCACTGAACAACAGAACTTGAAAAGACTTTGAAGATTATCATGTCCAGTTCTTTCATTTGTAAGGTGTGAAAACTCAGACTGAGAGGGAAGAGAATGGCTTTCCCAAGATTACCAACTAGTTTTGGGTTGACTTCAGCCCCAAAATCAGGTTGCCAATTTTGTGGTTTCCGAAGTATCATAACCACTCTTACATTGGGAGAGGCAAGACTGGGCATGGTTCCTAGTCATTGATGAGTCCCTGATTTTGGATAGTTGATGAAGAACTAGGCTTTAATGATGTGAAGGATGTAATCTGTTAGGCAGGACGCATTTTTTTTCTCAGTAGAAAGCTAAAATGTAAGGGAATTGGTGGCAACCTATGGCAATACGTTAAAAAAATAATTTAGAACAGATTTTCCTTATTGCGTTATATGTTAAACATATAGGCCAATTTTACCCTTCATCTCTTCATACTGTTAGTAAAACCTTTTCTCTTTTAAAGCTAAAATAATCAGTGTTAGAAAATGTATGAAGGCTGATCATGAATCCTGCATAGTGATATCTAAATATTTAGACTCACAGTGTGCTCTCCTGTCTCTGGAGTCCTGTCATCTCTCTTCCCTGTTGTGAAAGGTAAATCTGACTGTGACTTTAGGAGGGCACAAAAGGGAAGCATCTTTATATGTAGCCCTGACAGTCCTGTGAAGTTGCCAGCAATCACAGATGAGCAATTGCCACTTCTCAGACATTTGTTACAGTTAAGTATGGTCTGTCATGAGGACAGTCACAAATTCACTAGGGATTCTAATGAGACTTGAGTTTGAGTGGCATGCCCCTTTTCTGGTTCAGGGTAAGCACCTTGAGCCTCATTTATCACTGTGGAGTGCAGGACATGAGTTTTAATTTTCACAGCCCCAGGGGGAAAATGCACAAGCTGTTCATTCATTAGAGGGTCAGATAATAGCTGTGTTAATTTGATTTTTAGGTTACATCCTCCTGAAAAGAACTTGTTTTTTTGGAGGGGTGACATCAGCCCTAATGGGATTTTCACTGGCTTTCTTGACACTCAGAAGAGCCAAGCTGACTTGGTTGTCAGAGAGTTTACCTTCAAGCCTCAGTAATACTATTTGACTTTGGGTGTGACACTTTCTTATATTTCACATTTGCTCAGTTTAAAAAACTAGATGGTAATATTTATTGTATTAGAAAATTGTTTTGAGGATCAAATATAACAGTAAGTGTGAAAATGTTTTATAACCTATAAAATACCTTGCAATGTTAACAGATTACTATTGTGTACTTATTCAGTAATCACTTCCTGAAACAGAATTTCTAACAGTCTTCTAGGGGTTGAATTATCGCAGCAATTAAAGATACTAATCTCTGACCTCCTGGAATGTATTTCTTGCTATAATAAACATAACTAATTATGTTTCTTAAGTGGTAATATTGATAACTTTAAAATAGCATTTAATAAATGCATAATCTTATATGTGAAAAACTATTCTAAATGATAAAATATGCAAGAAATATATAGTGATATAATTATTACTAATAGTAGCATTCAAATATATTGATCAACATTTTTGTTATCTAATAATAGTGATAAGAATAACAGAGCCTTCCTATTATAGTAACTATAAAATATAGAACCAGGTGAATTTTAAAATATATTTAATGCAATCTCTCATTTCTTTTTTCCTAGTCAGCAATTGTTTATTCACTAAAATTTATAGAAAATGTAGAATCATTGGCCTAGGAGTGCTATAAATTAACAAATCAAAATTGGTGAATGCAAGCAGGGGTTATATTACTACAGTTTTGATAATTCAGGGAGGTCAGATGACTTATTCAATATTACAGAAAAATAAATGGCAAGACAGGGTCTTGGTTCTACCAGTTCCTTCCAAGGTAGCCACAGTTCTCTACTACTACCAATATGTTTTTGGTGACTAGTTTAGAAGCTACAGTGATATAATTAATATATGTTCATAAAGTGGATGAGATTTTTTAGAGGAAGAAGTTGTTCATGTACTTC
Source organism: Galemys pyrenaicus (assembly GCA_019455555.1). Classification (NCBI taxonomy): domain Eukaryota; kingdom Metazoa; phylum Chordata; class Mammalia; order Eulipotyphla; family Talpidae; genus Galemys; species Galemys pyrenaicus. Next base: position 1,198,173 of record JAGFMF010011696.1, read on the forward strand.
TGACAGCATGTGTTATTTTGTAACCTTTCAGGTTAATTACCTCCTGAAGTGAATGCCTTAATAAGGTTATAGGCACCACATCCTTGTCTGACTTCAAAAACAGTAAATAATACATTGTTGTGTTGTATGTTATTCTTCTTTCTTTTAAATTATTTAAATATATAATACTACTGTCATTCCTTGGTTTTCATCTAAACAATACTGTTTATTTTTTGTGAATAAAAATAGATGTAGAGCCATAAGAAGACATCACCACATAGGTAAGAGAACAGCTAAAAAAAAAATCATATGCTGGCGAGGATGTAGAGAAACTGAAATTGTCAAACATTGTTGGTAAGAGTGTCTAAAATGATATAACCATGCTGGAAAACATTTTGGCAGTTTTATACCAAAGTGAACATATACTAACCTTATGATTTAGCAGTTGTACCTCTTAGACATTTAATTCAGAGACATGAAAAAATTTGTTCGTAGAAAAATCTGTGCATGAGTGTTCATAGCACTTTTTTCATAATGACAAAATACTGGGAACAACCAAAGTGTTCTTCAGTGGGTAAAAGTTTACACATAACCCTGATATCTTCATGCAGTGGAATAACACTACTTACAGTACAAAGGAATGAACAACTGATCCATGCAACAGCCTGATTGACCTCAAGGGTATTGTGCTTAATGAAAAAAAAATTCAGTTTCAAAAGGTTCTATAAACTTTATGATTCTATGCATAAGACATTCTTTAGATGATAATTCTAGAGATGGGGAACAGATCAGTGGTTGCTAGGGGGCAAGAATTGGGGGATAGAATAGGGAGCAGGGAATAAGTGTTCATATCAGGGAAAAGCCACTACTGTGGTGGTGGAACAGTTCTGTGTATTGATGGTCATGGTGGTGGTTACATTAATCTACATATGCAGAGTACTATAAACACACAGAAATGGAGGCAGGTTGAAAAATGGCACAAACTGAGTAAGGGCTACTTAAGAACACCATAACAATGGGTAGTCCCTGACTTTTACATTGCATTGGGCCTATATCAGATATTATCATTGGACCAGCTGGTTGATTCTTTGTACTATTTTTACAACTTCTCTTAAGTCTGTGGTTCAAAACAAAAAGTTAGTAGTAGTAAGTTAAATTCATAAAATAGATTTCTTATTTTTTTCTCTTTCCTAAAGGTGATTTTACATGCAGGCCAAGTTGCCTTAATCACACTTTAAAGGTCACTGATATGAGTATGGTTTAAATCAGTGATTTTCAAAGCTGCCTGGTCATTAGAAAGATATAGGAAACAGTTTTAAAAGTGAAAAAAAGGAAAAAAAAATCCTACAGGTCCTTGGGTTCATATAAGACCTACAGAATAAGAATCTTAAGGCAAGGGACCCAGAAATCTGATTGATGCTCAGCCAAAGTTTAGGAGTCTTTTGTTTATTTTAATAACTCTAAAAGCTCATGTTTTATTGCTCTTTGAGTCTTGTTGGCACATACTTTCTCCTTATAGTGTCAGTGTCTCCTTAGTTAATGACAGCGACTCCTGAAATCTTGAGCATCTTTTATTGTATTAATGTAGAGATTCAGGGATGCAATCATCCCATCCTTAGGTTGCTGTTCTTGTCCCTCTGTGCTTTCAGTATAATACCAATTTTTTGCATGTGCTGTCCCAAGAAATTTTAATTGAGAACCAAAACCAGAAGAAATATGACTTAAAAAATATGGATTCTTCTAGAGTGTGTCAGCAACTCCCAGGTTTCTACATTACAGAACCCTTACTATTGTGCTTCTTCAGGTTGTGATGCCTGAAATCTCAGCTACTTTTTGGGTCAGAGCATGCCTATGTAAATCATCTATATATGGATTCATTATGGATTTTTATAAAAATAAATCTGATACCTGAGCCTTTGGGCAAATATACCATATAAAGAAATCATACCCTGAGACAATGATTGACCCTATGAGCTGTAAAGAATAAAAAAAAAAAATCCTAGTATTATATTTTTATCCTTTTTTAAATTTATTGTTCTCCTTCAGAGATTGGAGGACTAAGTACAGTACCAGGAATGGAGGAGGACAGGTTCCTGAGTTATGACACCTCCTGGTGCTTTGACTTGCCAACATTCTCCCTTATTATCCATTCTTACATTGTTCCCAATGCTGTTGTTTCAAACAGAATGGACATAGAGTAGGCCCTATATACACATAAAGTTGTATTCTGTAACTTCGGAGTCATGAAGGACATGTGGGAGAATTGAGAACAGCTTTGCAGAAGAGGGGAGGTCTGAGGTAAGTCTTGGAGAATGGAGTCGGGGTTAGCTAGGCAGTAAAGGGCAGTGGACAGCACCACATGGCAAACACATGGAACAGCATGTGCAAATGCAGAGAAAAGTACCAGTATGACCTGTGTAATTTTGGCAGCACTTTGCTGATGTCCTAAGGCAGTGCATCTGGGCTCCTGGAGTAGCTTTGCAGTATGAGCAGAGGAATGTCACAATACGTAGACTCAAGCATCTAGTATGTTCTGAGACATACTTCTAGGAATAGCTCCAGGAAGTTGGGCTGCTACAGAGAGAACACACAGAGAAACAAGAGCAGCCTGATATTCTCACACGGTGAGCAAGAAACACCTTCTCGGTGGTCCTGGCCAGCAGGATCATTGCCATTTCTCTCCAAGCATCTGTTGTGCATGAGAATGAAATGTTTCAGATACTAAGACAAAAAAAGAGAAGAAAAAAAAAAAAAAACCAAAACACTTTCCCTCTTCATTCTCCTGAAATTAGGGCAGACCCGTCATTTTACCTAGTGAAACAAACACTCTAAAGAATGTGAGATGTAAGCCAGCTTGAAATTTTTTGTTCTGCTTTGCTTTCTCACTTATCCCCATTTTGAGAAAACAGGAAGCAATGACAGAACGATTTTATTATGAAATATCTTTACAACTTGCAACTTTAAATATAATGGGTGTGTGTATGTGTGTGCAACAGTGTGTGTGCGCGTGTGTGTAGGAACACCTTTCAAAGCACGTTTCTACATATTATCTAATTTCAATCATCAAAATATCCCATAATATACCTTTGCTTTTTTAAAATATTATTATCATTCCTAGAGACAAATGAAAAACCTGGGATTCAGAGGCCCCATGGTGAGGCTTATTAATGTAGAAGCCACATTTGACCAAACTTTTGTATTTTCCAGTACGTAAAATATTAGTATAGAGTAATTGCTATGTAATGATCGTTGATTATTACCATTACTAAATTTCTCTGGTAGAACATTGTCATAAGGAGATGGGAAAGTTTTTTTTTGTGGATTTCTGAGACTATTTCATCTGAAATCTACTCTGTTTTACTGCTAATTAAACTCAGCAGCTATGTTTTAAGAAATAGGTATTAATCACCCTCAGTCATCAGAGAAAATAAAGAAAAGTGATAAACCAGCCCCGGGCAATGCTGGGATTTGAAGCCTTGCTACCTTACTTCCCCTCTAGAGCTTTTCCTCAGCACTATGCTGCATGCCATGTTAATGCTTTCATTATTTTTTATTAAAAGAAAAAAATTTGCTATTATTTTCCTTAATCATTACCATTCAGAGCTATTTGAAAAATTGGTTTATCCAAATAACACCTGTGCAAGCGTGTGTATAGGATGACAATGTACAAAGTAGAAAACAGCCAAAGCTACTCAATAAGTCATTACCAGGGCATTACCAAGAAGGCATTATTTCAGAAAAACCTTGCAATAACTGTTTGAACTCTCCATTAATTCAGGTGAATTGTGTCATCTTGCTTAAACTTGTTAGAGCTGACTGGTGGTTTTATTGACATTAAAATGACATTTAAACTTGCTATTTTTGTTATCTAGCTGTTATATGTTACAATGGTTTGGCTTTTATTAAGTGTCTCCTTTGTAAAGAATAATTACTGTGAAAGAAATCTCCAAGTTATATGACATATATCTAGAAATATCACCATTTGAAGTGACCTTGAAGCTTTGTACATGCTCACTCAATGTGGTTCCCATGAAGAGATTTTACTTTTCTTTGCCTCATCCTTGTTATTTACTTCACTTCCTCTTCTGGAACCAGTTCAGGTAGATCTCATGCCATTTTTGAATATGACTCTGTAACAGATAGCAAACAAGTAACATATATGTAATAAAAACTATGTGTGAAATGTTACATATATTGTATGTATATCCAAAAATGACTATATAAAGTCATAAATCTTGCTTGTAAGGTGGCTCTGTGGTTAACTTCTCAGATGACTCAGAAACTTTTGCTTGGGGCCAGCCAGGACAGGACAGGATTGGAAGGCCAAAAGCAAGAACACTCCAGAGATAGTGGTTCAGCATTTGGCCTGACTTGAATTTTTCACTTTACACTTCTCTCTAGGAACTTGGGTGGGCTAAGGTGGTTAAGTACCTACTTAAGTACTCTCTATTTCTTTTTACATTGAAATAAAGATATAGGTGTCTCAGAGTTGTTTTCAAAATTAGGCTAATGTCACAATATTTGTATAAAGTAATAACTAAATTGATGAAAGGTACCATCACTATTTTGCCTATTGTTGTTACTACAATCAAAGTATGAATGTTGACCCTTGGAGACATGATTCATAGTTTTTTTATATGTAGATTTTTAACCATAATTGTGCAAGTAAAACTCATGCTGGTCACTTTTGAAGTTTATTATTTTGGTGTTAGGATAGTGGATGCACTAATTGATATTTTTAAGACTGGTGTGTCTTAAGTTTATCTCTGCTAGAGAATTATGATGTGTGAATATATCCTTTTTTGAACATGCATGACAACTTTCTCAGAGAGAAACTTTGTATGAACTATAGTTAATGTGAAAAAAGGGGAGATTTATATTTATAATATCTCTCTAAGAAAGCATATTTATTAATGAACTAATATTACAGATGATAATGTAAGTGGATACTATCTAAAGTAAAAATATAAAGCTTATTAATAATTTTTATTTTAAAAATATTTTTGTTCAAGATATAAAATGGAAAGTCAACTCTATTGACAGGGGAAGTGAGAATGCTTGAAGATACCAAACATTTAGGGATGTTACTATGTCATTGCAGATAAAACAATGAATTAATTTCATTAGGAACTTTATCTTGGGTCCCGTTCATCTCTGGGATTCATTTGGGATTGAGCCAGTCTCCTGAAATTGTGTTTAAACTTGGTCCATGTGTATGCCTTTTTAGGAGAAGGGTCCATGTATCATCAGACCCTCAAATAGATACTTAACTCATTCATTAAGATGGTGGCATTCCCTGGTTAAGAGGTACCAGACTCCAAGCTGGTTATATTGGAGCTGCTTAAACAAAAGCTAACTTTTCATTTTCCTTTCACCAAATTAAGGAGGCAACATACTCAGGAATATTCAGAAGTGAATATTTGGTAGTTTTATTAGTTGTGGGGTTCTGATAATTATACTTGACAATATAATGTGTACAATGTTGTGTCTATTTTATGTACACCCTTAATTCCTAATACAGGGTTTGGTCAAACCTTCTTTCACATCTCCTTTGAACAATGTATCTGTCAGCAAGGTGAGGAGTGGAGATGGATAAGGCATGGATTCTGTTCTTTGAGAGGGAGGTCGGGCAGATAAGCTTATCCCTTGTCACAAGGCTGTTGTAAGACTGCGTCTCTGGACAGTTGAAAAGCTAGAGGCTCAGTGATGACATTATTTGTACCTGCTCCTACAGGTCAAAATTAGCGAACAGAAATGTAAGCGTGACTTCTCAGCATCAAAACCGAGTCCTTTATGCTGAAACGTGTTCTCTGTTGCTTAGCATATAACTATTATCCATGTATTTTTACTTATTTCTCTTATATGTAAATTTTAAAATGTCGTATTTGTTCTGCTTCCATTATTACAGTTTTGAATGATGATTCATCAGTGCAGTGGCCTATTTTAGTGAACCACAATAGCTTGGGTAGAAAAAAAAATATTCAACATACTCAGGAATGGAAAGCAGCCATCTTTTTATAGCTAAAATTGCAAACATCTGGCAATTACTCTATTCTACCTCCCTTCAAAAAAGAAGAATCATCCCTTCAACTGGATCCTGCCACTGTGTTTAATCAAGGCAGCTATGCAAGCCTCAAGGAGCAATAGATTTTGATGCAAGGAGGTCATTGCCTAACCCAGCTGGACGGCGTCTCTGTGGAAAGTACACCATCTAATGCGCCCCATATGCTACTGTGTTATGTAATAATAATAATGGTGATATGTCAATTAATGGCTGTAGAAAATCCCATTTGTTTTTCGGCCCTGGCCCTTTTGTGGTGGCTTAGATGGCAGCATTTCTATTTTGAAAGTTAACTGGGCAGGTCAAGTTTGCCTCTTTTTGTTTTCTGATGCTCTTAATCCTCAACAGAAGATTCAGCTACAATCACTACCACCAATAACTACCAACTTGACTTTATTATAAATTGATCTAGTAAAATATTGAAGGAACAATTCCATTTCTTCTCAAAGCCTGACAGTGATCTTATAATCAAGAAGCAGTGGTTATTATCCTTTGTACCCCACCCTGTTTCTTATTGTGATAATTGTTTGTGAAACTAGTTCTTCCCTCACTAACAAAAGTCAACTCTGTTGGCAGGGGAAGTGAGAATGACTGGTGGTTTGAAATAAGGGCTGGGAGTCAGAACTTCTGCATTTGTCTCTTGGGGTCAATGCCAGCTTTCACTCTGACCTTGACCAATGCATTTACCTTTCTATTCTGCATTTACCTTTCTCTTTCTCTGGGCCACTGGAGGTTCAGTGTGGACCTTTGCCCTTCTAGAGTCTGCTAACCTTGTTATCACAGCTCAGTTTTTTGTAGGTTATCCTGGGCAATAATCTTTATTAATTGTGAAGAAAAGGAAAAGATGCAGTAAGAAAAAAAAAATCAAGGTTCCATGGCATGGTGATTTTCAAAAACAACCTGAAATACTAAAAATAGGCAGCTTTCTGGTGTTAGCGTATTATGGTACTTGGAAGTCATAAACATTCATTGGGAGCCTTGAACTTATTTTATATGCCTGCTTTTTATTTTTATGTCTTTGGAAGAACTGTTCAATACTCAAAACTATAGCTATTCCCTTGATAGGATACTTTTGCTAAGCCAATCTTCCCAGAATTTTGCAAATATCTCATTAACCTAAAAGCAGTTTTGAAATAGGTGAGATTTTCACTAAGGAATTTTCTGCTTAAAAAGAAGTGAGTAAATGGATTAATGAATGAATGAAAGAAAAATGAACAAGAATTCCTAATAATCTAGCTCTTCCATGCAGGTCTAGATTCAGTAAAGGTGTCTGGCATCTTAAAATGTGTGTGTTCCCTTTTCTTTGTTGGCATCCAATGTATAATTGTTATCTCTGGCCTTTCTTCCTCGTGAGCCCATCTTAGATGTGCACTTGTTTATTACAACCCATTTGGGTTGTATTTTATTGTAACCCATTTGCTTTTCCCCTTTAAGACCCTGCTAAGAAGGTAAACAGCTATCCTATTATCCTTTACTGTGTTCTCTTTTACTTTAGGGCTTAAAATTTATAAACCTTTTAGATGGTAGTTAGCTCTTTACTGCAGAGGGCTTTACCTGTCTCTCAATGGTTTTCTGCCTATAAGGACCAACTGGAGAATTTAAAAAATTATCAAGACTTGGCCTCATGCTCAGATATTCTAATATAATTGGTCTAGGATAGAGCCACCATTTTGTGAAAATACCAAGTCCTAGAATTGCTGAGGTAGGTCAGTCTGTCATCTGGCACTTGAGTTCCTGTCATCTCTGAGAAGGTATTTTGTTTTAGGCTTTTGTGAATGCTTCCAGTACAGGAAACTGAAACCATCCTTTCTATCTTGGGATAGCTTTGACTTTTGGGGAAAGGTTATATTTATTTTGATTGGAAATTTCTCTATGAAAATGACTGTAAAATGTGGGTCTATATTTTAGTTTTATACATACATTTGTTCTCTCCAAACATGGACTCTAGATAGTACTTAAAATTTTAAGCACCTGCCTTCCACAAAAGAAAAAAACAATTTTCATAATCTGATCTCATCTTTCTGGGTCCTCATTAAAGGGACTTCAACTTACTCCATCTTTGAGTTATAAATCTCTGAGAAAAGAACAGTGAAGAGCATGTAAACCGAATAGTTACTTACTCTCATGAGGCAACATCAGCATTACCTTGTCAACTAGAAGATTCAACTTTGAGAACTCTGTGTTGGTCAGTATTAAATTCATGGTGCCTCACATGGATGAGAAACAGAGGAAGCAGTCAATGACTATTTTTACATATGATGATTGTGAAGTTTTTTAAGGTGGCTCATGTCAAATACACAAAAACGAATAGTTTTTAATTAACAGTACTTCAGAACACAGAGTGGGAGAGGTCCATGTGACAGATGGAAGAATACTTAAAATACATAGGCACAAATTTAATATGAAATGTGGGGTTTTCTATTGAACCAACACAACCAAAACCTACATAGATATCCTTAAGGGCTTTGGAAAGACAGAAGATTTAACACTAGCAATCCTTTTGGTATAGCTATATCTTCTCTGGCTTTTGTAAGTTTGCTTTAGCTTTAATATTTATAGGTGAGAGCATGTTCTTTACAGGGTCACCCATGCCACTTTGATATTTAAAAGGTATTACCCAATACTATTGTGAAACCTGGTGTTCCTCAATTTTACCTTTGGTCCTATTTCTGCCCTTATAGTAAAGAATAAGTTGTCTTCCTTACATAAGCCCTTCAACTTTGTAAAACTGTGAGTGGTGTGCCATTCACCTTACCCCTCCTCCCTTCCTTCAAACTGAACAATTATGCTGCAAAATTTCTAAAACTGTTTTTTAAATTATTACCACATTAAGATTAGTCAACATCCTTCTCAACACATAATTTTTTCTCTGTAATGAGAACTTTTAAGGCCTACTCTCTTAGAAATCTTCAAATATGCCATACAGTATTGTTAGTTGTACTGCTTTGCTATATATTTCAAACTCAGGATTTTGTACTGTAAAATATTTTACCCTGAAAAACCTCATTTGTTGGGACACACAAGTGTGCTTAATCTATAGGTGGAGAATAGTAAAATTCTCTAAGAGGTACCCTTTTCCTAAAGAGCGGTGCAAATACTAAGAATTGCTTTTACAATTTCAGGACAGTGTGTTGGTTTTATTTAAAGGACAGTTCTGTGTGGTTATTGGAGCTTTTTTTTGGTTGTTGTTGTTGTTGTTATCAGGTATACATTGTTGAAAGTACTTTTTCCTTTATTTGAAGTGGTAATGAATACAAGTCTTAGCAGGTACTAAGACCATCAATTTAGACTTCTCCTGTGATTAGATTAAGTAGTTTGATCAGTACAGATAGATTTTACACTTGAAGGAATGAACTGAAATTCTTGGAACCTAAAATTCTACATTTTGAGGAAATATTGGAAAGGTAGAGTTGAGAATGAGTAATAGTAAAGACAAAACAAAGATCATTAAGAAAATTATCAGAATTACTTGTGTGGTATTTTCAGCAACTACCCTAGCTTATTTTGTTCACAGATTTAAGTTGTCTTATAGCTCTTTAATTATTTTTTTAAGAAAGTAGGATAATCTTCTCCATCTGCTAGTTAGTGATATATTATTTGGGTTCCACTAATCTGGGGTGGTTTGCCTAAAGCATAAGTTGATTGGAAAATTGGGGAAAAAAACCTTAAAACAACCTACACAATTAAGATGATGAAATAGCAAATGCTGTTCCACAGTTTGACTTAACCTTTGTCACTTATTATTCTGCATATTTATTTAGAATGTAAAGAACATGTAATTAGAGTAATAGATGTAGCTGATGCAATACCCTGTGCTGGATATCTGGAGAGGAAACACAGCAAGAGCAGCTCCTGGAACTTTAAAAATCACTTTGGGCTACCCTGAGAAGACATAGGCATAACTTAAGACCCAATAATGCCTAATTCAATGAAAGTGAATAAAGTTGATAGAACTCTTACACCATTACGATGATTTTGAGCATTCTGATCTCTACCCCAGTTGAGACATTTGGAAGGTAGATGCATTTTACTTGCTCTGGTGTTTTTCCTTTCAATTCATTGAATCATGTCATTTTTGTTTCATAGAGTTGTATGTGAAGAGCCTTTGTATTTTGCTAATGATGTGTCTATGGTATGTTCAGTAATTGATAGTATTTGCACAGTTTGCTCTATACTGGATATGGACCAAATAATAGCTAACTTTAATGAAAATATTATTGGTTCTATGCTAAAAGTGACATTGGCAATTACTACTTTTATTCCTGGAAGCAGTGCTGTCCTAAGTTTGAGGAAACACTTAGACCTGTATCCCTTTGGGGGCAACAAAGGGATTTTCTTTTTGTAGACCATACCAGGATACTTAGTGGTAACAGGTCATTCTGTTATTTGGAATTTTTACTGGAAGAGCAGGGCAAAGCTACAGACACAGAGGAAAGCTCAGGGCAATGTACTTGGGCATCAGACCTGAAGTACCCTTTAAGGATTCTGTTTTCTGAAATAAACCCGACCTCAGTAGCACCTTGTTTCTTCCCAACCAAAGTATAAAGAATCACAATTCCTAGTTTGTAGCTAGTATGTATCACAACATTGTCCTAAATATAATCTCAGGATCGTGCATGAATACTCAATTGAAATGGAAGAACAGAAGCGTTTGCCGAAATCAGGATAGTTTTACCATAGTCATGTGAAAAGGAGGTGATGGTTAATCAATACCATGAGGCGCTGCTCATGAGCAGAGCTAACAAGAGGGAAGCATGGTCCAGGGAAAGCAAGCTTCCCTGCACAGATAAAGCCCATGTGCTTCAGGTAACTGCTCTGATTTGCTTTTCCCAACTGTCCAACAATGAGATTGAACAGTATTATCTCGTAATTTCCTTCCTGCTCTAAAATAGCAAGGAAGTATGAGTCAGCTACAAAAATTATGTAAAATTGGTTACTCCTGAAAGGCATGGAGTAAAGTAGTTCCCATGGCATATCATGTATTACTTAGACTTTGAAATGGGCTATAGTTTCTGCAATCTGTGTGCTCTCGGTGTGTTCTGCCACCCCTATGACCCCATTTTTTCCATTCCAGGCTACTTTCATAAACATTATTTGCCCTAACCAGATTAGAATATAAATTCATGTTCTTAAATTCACATAGCTCCTAAGGAAACTGAGATATTCTTATTCCTACTATCTGCCAAGTATCTGACAAATTAGAGTATCATTTGAAATTTGGCATCAATATTTTCAATGTTCATAAAAATGATAATAAAAATGAGGTTCTATGAGTTAATAAGTAAGTTTGCCGATGTCTCATTGTTAATAAATGAGTACTGTAATTTTTAAAATGATAAATAATGATACTTAGATTTCAGTTCAGCTATCTCTGAACCAAAATTTCATGATCTTTCAATGGTACTTTGTATAAGATAAATAAGAAATATTTTTAAAGTACATCTCTCTCTCACTATATATATAACATATATATAGTATATATATTTACATCTATATATCTATCTATGTATCTGTCTATGTATCTTTCTATGTATCTATGTATCTATCTATCTATCTGGTATCATCTGTCTAAGAGAGGTTTATATACTTGTTACTATGCCAAATTCAAACCTTGCAGAAGAAATTCTATTTTTAATAGTACTTAGAACCTTAAGCTGAAGGCATGAGTTTTAATATTAAAAGTTTAAATATCAACTTGCAAAGGGGTTTGGATAGCATGATGCAGTATCTTTGGGTATTTACTATAATTGATATGTGAATTTGGCCTGGTGGAAAGAAAAGTGTTGAAAGGAAATTTCCAGTTACCCCTGTGATAGGAGGAGAATGAAATACACATATGACTGAATATTTGACTATTAGCAGATATTATAAGAAAAATAAAGACCATGAAAGATACAGTGGATAAGGAAGCCCATTCTTTGTTGTTTTTCCATGTTTACTTTGTGTGTTTGTGTATTCATCATCTGTTTTGAGGGCATCAAAACCTTCAAAAATGAACCCATAATCTCTGCTTTTCCTTTTACTGAAATGTTTTGGTGAGAGGGATGTTTAGGAGCCTTATGGGGTAGGAAGAATAGCTTGATATGAGCACTTTTATTAATTCAATCAGGAAATATCCATCAACACCTAGGACATTGAAAACGTTCTGCCAAGAGCTGTGTAGGACTCGAGATAAACAAGGTGTGAATTTATTTGGACTGTGTACTCCAAAAAAAGGAGGGGGGGTTGCTGGAGGACTCTGGCTAAGAAGCTGTTTATGAAGGATTCCCTGCAGCCTTGTCCTTATCAAGACTGGAGATGAACTCAGAATAGTTTCTGGTTTATTTATTTATCTGCAGAAAAGAATTAAAATAAGGAGGAGGATGGAATCTTTATTGGGATTTATTTCAGTAGGAACACTGAGTGCTGTAACAGTGGATAGAGTTGATGCATCACAACCACCGATTTCAAGGCAAATGGGGAAATGCTTAGATTTGCAAATCTTGGCCTGATGGCTGGGAGAGGGTTAAAAGAGTCCATCATTTTGTACCCATGCCCAGCGGTCTCCGATGAGCCATGTCAGGATGTTGCCTGCACGCCGTCTTTGCTGATCACAGTAATCGGGTCATAAGAGAAAAAGAAGTAATAGAGTGTCTCTTAGCAACCAACCCCAGGAGGAAAAGAAAAATTACTCAAACCCGACCATCCAGCCAGGGTAGTAGAAAAAAAAAAAATATTTTGAAAATCTACTGAAAGTGCTCGAGAACAAAGCTCCTATGTCACAGCTCCTGTAGACTGGCATGGGTATCCCTCAGGAAAAAAAAGGAAGAAAAAGGAAAAAAAGACAGAAATAAGTAAACAACTGCATGTCTTCTAAGCAGAAACCTTTCTTTTCTGTGTCTGCGTCCTTCTCTCTTTTGGTAATTTTATTTCACTTATCCCAGAAGAGGGGGAAAGAGGCAGTGCCACAGGACCTTTGTCTCCAGAATCAGGAGCTTGGTCGTCCAAAGCGGGACAGGAATATGGGGCAAGGGTAATGGTGCCACTTCTTTGTGCCAGTATTTCTGACTGAGATCTGTGTTGCTCTGTAGGGCTAAGAATATGAACTTGCATGTGATATTATCATTTGTTTAAGTCCTGCTTTTGCCAGGCCTCTTCGTTCACTGTGTAACACTCAGTTTTGAGGCTGCTAATGTTTACCACTGTAGACTCTGTGGATGGTCACTGTAGCTTTCAAACTTCTTTTTGACACAAATGTCAGTAAGAAATTTTATGTTCATCATAGCCTAGCTAACAAGAAATGAAACAAAATTTCACTTAGCAGTATATGTTTTTACTTTACCTGATGCATACTGATGTTCCTTATTATTTTCGTTTTTCAAAATGCTTTTCGAGATCCAGAAATTGGATTTTATGACCTATGATGAGCTGCTTTTTACGGTTTAAAAAACACTAGTTTAGGGTAAGTATGTTTCATTTGAATTTTTTTTAAAGATTTGTTTATTAATGTACACAACAGCTGGGTTACAGGCCAGAGTCATGGGAGGGAAGAGGATTCACCAGAGACAGAGTGGGGATCATAACAGGCAGATCAACTGAAGTACACTGCTGAGGGGAGCAGTTGGCGAGGCAGGAGAGGTCTGCTTCTCCATGTGGGTCCACAACCTGGACAGGGATTGAACTCATGCTGCTGTGCAGCAGATGCTTCACAGTGCGACACTTAACCCACTGCACCACCAGGGAGGCCCCTGCTTCTTTTGAATCTTATTAAAATTGTGCAAAGCAGCAAATTCAGTCATAGTGAGGAGAACTTTGATCAACGTGGTGATGGTCACAGTAACTTTTATTTTCATCTGTCAAGTAGATCCACGCTAAGATCCTGGTTTGAAATTTTGGAAGATAAATCTGGAGAAAGTCCTCTTGGAGTCAGTAGCAATTGTGTGGCCAGAAGCCCTGCTCTGGACTCAGGAGACTGTTCTATCTGGACACATCCTTTTCTCTCTTGGAGTTCCTTGCTAAAGATTGGCTTGAATTAGATAATGTAAAGACTTGTACTTGTGTCTAGGAGAGACCCTGAAAATCACCCAATCTCATCTCATTATTTCTGAGATTCAGTCCTAGGAAAAGAACATTGATAGGCTCCCTGCATCCTGTATGAAATGTACACAAAAGATTGAATCTCAGTCCCTTAGTTCATATATCTCATTGTGGTATAAATGTAGAGATGTGTATAAAATCAAGCTCAGGGAAACACACAATTTATAAAACACTTTGAGTAGATGTAAAATATTAAAACTCACAAGAAATGATAATTTAATCTGACTGTGAGGAAAAGACTGAAGGCTAGATTAGTGTAGTTGAGGAAGCTTTGGATTGGATATCAAGAGAAGGTAAAGACTAGTACATTTTTGGGGGGTTGTTAACGCTTTGACACATTCCAGGTTGACTTAACATTGTAAATAATGGGATCTTAATTGCCTCTTTGGAGTTTTTGAACTCACTGAATTCACTAAATTTGATTTCACCTCCCAAATAATCTACATTTTATGATTTTCTTTCCCTTCGCAACATGATCCTTCATTAATAAACTGTTGCCCACTACCTAGTAATAAGTCAAAATTAGATTAAATACTATTTATTTATTAATACATAATGAGTTTAATTATAGGAGCACCATACAGTACTAGCAGCTGCTACGAGAAACATGTTATATAAATGCAAGGTGTTATTACAGCATTTTTTCTCCCCCAGAGGTAGCAACAGTAAATAAATTAATGCCTGAGATGTTATTAGAACAAATGATGCTTGAATGTTTTTTTCTTTCTCTCTTCCTTTTTAGGCAAGACTTGATTCAGTTTGATCTGTTATTTCCATCATTTCATAAACTATGGAAATATCCTGCTTTATTGGAAATACTGGAAATAATGTTTTCAGTGATGTCACTTTCTGAATGAGATGGATTTGGTTATTAAATTAGTTAATTAGAAAAAAGCACAAAAGACAGTCCAAAGACTTTGTGTTTATAATTTGCTTCCCTTTTTCAAGGAGAATGAAGGCACTCACATATCTCAATCAACCATCTAATTATCTAAAACTTTCCTACTAGAATAACTAGATAGAAAGGTGTCTCACTCTTTTGAAGTTCACTAACTCTCTTGCTTCCTCTCCACAGAATGCTTCTAGGCAGCATCCCCAAAGACTGTACTTTCAATACTTCCTTTTCCCCATACCTAATAAAAGTACTGACAGAAGTCAATATTATTCCTTAATACCATATAGTGCTTTATATTCATGCACACATTCACAACCATTAATTTGTTATTCAGAGCTCCTTTTTGTCATGAAAAAGGCAGGGGTTAGTGATCTCATTCTGCGGTGGGAAAACTGTTGTATTCAGAGGTGAAGTCATCTAGTCTCATTTACCTGAAAATTCAGGTTGCCAAGATCAGATTAATAGAGTTTCTGACTTCTGCCTCAAGGTGCATTAGGTAGATCATGGAAGGTCATGGATGGCATACATGTTCAGTTCAGGTAATTAGTTTGCGTACTTGTCATTTGAGTTGAAGATATTGAGATCAAGTGAAAATTCATAGAATTAGATCTTCAATACCCAATGTCACGTGTTTAGCATACTAACTTATAGATAGAACTCTCTAGATCCCCTTTTCTCATCACAGTGATGCACAGTGCCCCTAAAATGTGGAGAGTAGGTATGCATTTCATAAAGAACACTGCTTATTTTAATACCTTCTAATATCATTAATGTTCTTTTAGGCACAGACTTCCTTAAGGACCAAATATTTGTCTAGCCCTGTTAATTGCCTTGGAGGAAAAAAATCAGCAACGAAAATATAAGACCTGGGATTTGTATTTGAAAGGCTCAATGATGAGCCAATTAGAAAATAATCCAGACTTTAGATTCAGTAAGTATTTTGAGAAAAACCATTTATCTTTAGGCCTGCATAGTCAAAAGTAGGTGGGTTCTGAAGGGGGATAGGTGTGGATTGGCTAAGGCTATAGGCTGGTGAGTGGGCTGGTTGGTGGTAAACAGGCAGAGCTGGGTGGGAACTGGGGTATTTGGCTGGACGAGATTTGTGCCATGGTGGGTGTATAAGATGAGGTGTGTAGACTAGTAGGGATTCTAGATCTCTTAGATGTGGAATGGGTGCGCAAAGAAAGGGAAAGTTAGACTCCACATGCTTTTCATCCTGAAACCTAGAATGTGAGTTAAGAGGCCAGCTCTTTGGAATTAGAGCCCACACCTCATTCAATCATTTATATAGCTGCTCCTGTGAAAAATAATTAAAATCTAAGATGCTGGTCTTTGATATACGTACAATACCTCAATAGCACTCAGTGCTACTGATGAATGAGACTGAGACACAAGGCTTCTTCTGTGGATTTCAGATGTAATTGGTTCTGGGAAGATATGAAACCCACCATTTCAGAGTTCCTGCTTTTGAGTGACGTGCTAAATAATGCCTGGATATGACCTGGAGTGCTTATCATGCTCATGAAGTTTTATGATATATTTCACTCATATAAATCCTTCATGGATTTTTTTTCTTTGTAGATTCTAAGTAAATTTGAAGGTATTCCACACATTTAAAAAAAATGTGTACAAGAGATTTTATAGGAGCAAGTAAGCAAATTCTTAAAAAAACAAAACATACAATCCTTCTCCCAAACACAGCAAGTCCATTTTCTATGTATCAACTTCAGCTTCCTCAATGTACATCTATAGTTTTTATAATGTAAAATCAGAGAGAGACATAATTTTGTATGTTTTTCATTTAGTTTTAGAGAATAAGAATTTCACCATCATCTTTAACAATAGCACTATAGTTTTTGCAGTAGATATACCCAGAATTTGTTGCCATATTGCTGGTCATATGTGTTGCTTCCAGTGTTTTTCTGTTAGAGAACAAAATGGAATTCTTCATGGGTACAGCTTTTTGAGGAGATAGCATGTTGAAGAATTGGGAGCACATTTATTACCAACTTATTACTGGTACTTGCCAGAATATCCTTTTAATTAAATTCCATTCTGTTGTAAGTGCAACAGCTGTGCAGAATTACTTAGGGCCAGAAAAAATGTTGGGACTAGTTAGGTAAGAAGATTTTTATGTATGAGAGATGGGTGAGGATGTGATAGTCAAGCTATTTCCTTAGGAACACACACGGAGTTTAAATAGATGATGGATGCAAACCGAA
Source organism: Galemys pyrenaicus (assembly GCA_019455555.1). NCBI lineage: Eukaryota > Metazoa > Chordata > Mammalia > Eulipotyphla > Talpidae > Galemys > Galemys pyrenaicus. Next base: position 1,215,406 of record JAGFMF010011696.1, read on the forward strand.
CTACAGTGAGGGGGAGGTGGTTCAACAAGATTGGCTGGAAACAACATCCTGCTGGAGGGGGTCAGGGAGCTCATGCCTTCTGGGCAGGAGAGCATGGTGACAGGTCACACGTGAGCAAGCTGTCGGTGACTGGTTGGCGTATGTGACCAGAGTCAAAGCTGTGCAGTTGGGGTCACCGATCCTAGTCCTGGGGAAAATCGCAATCATGGAATAACTTGGGCAAAAGGAATAATGAGAACTGTAGTTTAATTTTCTGAAGCGCTATCTGTATTCCAGATTTGACTCCAAACATTTTTTGATATTTATTCACCCATTTAATTCTCACAGTAATCTTAAGAAGTAGTGATATTATTCATTTCCAGCTGATGGATGAGGAAACCGAGGCACAGAGGAATAACCTCTCTAAGTCACATAGCTATTAAGCAGTAGGACAAGGCTTTGAACTCATGCAATCTGGTCTAAGAGCGGATCACATAGTTTAGACTGTACTGCCAGGTTGTGAAGTGACAGCGTGATGGAGGTGGGCATGGGAGATATCAGGGAAGGACTGAAACCTCTTAGAATTTATACCCAGTAGAAAGTCCTATGACTCCTTGCACTTTCGGAGGTTATGTAACAGAATTAATTTCTGCCCTGGTGTCAGCATAACCTACAAACATGAAGAGTTTAGCCAACTGGGGAACAGGGATCAAGAAGTTTATTGTAGTTATTATTTCTTTTATTTAGTTATTTGTTTCTTAGGGTTATGAGTCTGGAAAATAATAGTAGGTACCCATTCAATCCCTTCTAAATTGGGTCTCCTTGATGGCGCAGGGGTTAAGTCTCAGCACCATCAAGCCATTGCCAGCTACTGAGGCATGTGTTCGACCCCTGGCCAGGGAGCTAATCCACATGGTACCCCAGACCTCTCCTGTCTCATCCACTGCTCCCCTCAGCAGTGCATTTCAGTAGATCTGCCTGCTCTGCTCCCCACTCTGTCTCTGGTAAATCCTCTTATGCCCCACACCTCTGGTCTATACCCCACTTCTTATATGTATACATTAATAAAAAAAAACTTTAAAAAATAAATTTATAATAATTTAATACTTGAAAGAAGGAATGAGTGGATAAATAAATCACTCGATGTCTATTTCTTGGAGGTCTGATCTTGACCTTAGAATCCTGAGGTCACTGACACTTGCCCAGAGAAGATATACTCATAGTGCTGGGGCAAAACCTTAGTGTAGGGTTAGAAGTACAAACTGAAAGGATGCTGTTAACTGATTTTAAAATGTATTAGTTTGATTTATTGTTATCTTTTTTGTGAATAAAGGAAAAGAGAAGAGTCTCCCCTAAAGTTTAGTGATTAAGTCACCAACCATCTTTTCTATTTTGGTAGTTGTGGTAACTGAAGTTTCCTGGAAATTTTCCCCACGTTCTATTAATACTGTCAAAGGGGGTTACAGCAGTGACTCACTCCAGGAAGTCAACCATCATTTGCTTCCTCAATCTCACCAAACAGTCCCCATGTACAAAATCTACAGCTTCTGTGAATGAGTTACTTTACAGCTCTGAAGAAAGTTCTTGATAATAGCTATTGTGGTTCATTCTGTGCTTCCTGCTGTCATAGGGATTTAAACAAAAGTTCACTTTTGGCTTCTTGGTATTCTTGAAATCATTGCTCACTTAGGTCACTAGAGCAGTCTGTTGGCTTAAAATACTACCACCTGCTGTCTAGCAAAAGTCCCTTGGTACACCTGGTGACAGGGGCTTTCAATCAGGAAACAGGAATTCATGGACTCCAGTATAGTCTATATTCCTTAATGACGTACACCTGATTTTGTGTTTAATTGTTTGCTCATTTTTATTTAATTTTTTTCTTTTATAAATCCACCTATGGCCTAAATGTGCATCTTCTGAGCACCACTAGACACCTTTTGGGCATTGAGCATACCCTGTAGGTAGAATCCCTGCCCTTAGGAGGTTTCCAGTCTATATGGAGAACTTCTTTACTGAATTACCAACCCAGAAAACAATTCAAATGGTATGTAGCTGATAGGACAACCTAAAGTAATCAACCCTGCACTGACATATGTAAAACTTTAAGAAAGAATAAGGTTATTTATATTTGTTCTGATGTTTTTTCCGACAGCTCATCTCAAGCCCACCTATATTCCCTCTCCACCCACCACGTATGCATAAACACTGAGATGGAACCTAACTGTGCATTTCTTGTGTTAACAATTTTTTTTTTTATCTTGGATTATAGTTATTTATGTTCGTAGCTTAGATTCTGCAAATTCTTTGAGTAGAGCCAGTGTATAACTCATTGAGGGATCAGGGACCCCCTCTTTTTGATCTTTTGCCTCTTTCTCCTCTTCTCCCCTCCCAGCATAATGCAGATAAATGGCCTTTGTTCAGAATATTCAGGGAATGCTAACTGTGAGCTTAAGAAAGTTAGTGAAACTGAACCTCAGTGTTGTCCTCTGTAACAAAAAGCATAACTCCTACTTAATAGGTTATGAAGGTTAAGGTTTTATATTGGAAATTGTTTTAATAGTGGCTGGCATTTAGTAAGTACATACTGAACACTATCATTAATAAGTGATTTTTTTGCTGCTTATAAAGTGGTAACATTTCCTTCTAGTATTTTCTTGTAGTTCTTTATGATTGATAGAGATGAGACACGCAGTAATGGATTTCACATTAGCCTTCTTTTTATAAGAAACTAGATGTAAATATGCTATTTGTAGTACACATCTCATATTTTTATATGATTGCTGACAAAACATTAAGTAAAAATTATGCTACCATTTTCCTCAGTGTCATGATATTAAAGCCTCAAAAATTTTCTTGATACCAATCACTGACACTTTTTTTTTTTTTAACCAGAGGTTATGTTCATCAGTGCTATCATCAAGTGATGCAACTTGTCTTGTAGAGTTTGAGTTAGGTCCTTGGCTCCTTGTCCTTTCTTTATTCTTGGAGCTGAGGATTAAGGCAGAAGACTTTGATCCTTTCTCTTCCTAATCCCATCTTCTGGGTTGATTTATTTTTGTGTACAAACCATATGTCTTTTTCAAAATATGTTTATACTCCACTGTCATTGAATCCTTATACATCAACCCCGTCTAGATACTACTGCATAGATTATGGTCCTCATTTTATAATATGGAAGTTCAGAGTCAACAGCTAATGTGCTGTATCCCAAAGACTGGATCCAGGTTTTTCACATCCCGAGACAGTTATAATCTTCCACTGTGATATTTAATTCAGAGGCATGGTTTAAGTATCTGATACCAACTTAATGAAATATCATTAAACACTACTGTGTTCTAACCACTAACGTAGATGCTCTGGAGTTTATAGAGACAAGAAGACATGATTTCCATCTTTAAAAACATAATTTAATGGGGTGGGGAACATTTGAAATCTAAGAAGGGAGTAATAGTCACACTTTAGGCAAGGCTATTGGAGAATAGCCGAGAGATATAAGATAGAACTTTTAATAAGGGATGGGACATGAAGTAATGCTTCATCCAGACATTGGGAAGTCAAGTTTTTCACCAAGGGGAAACAGCGTTGGGGAAGAATAGGATGTAAAATGAATAAATCATAATGGTAACTGTGTGGGTCCTCGTGGAGGTGATCGTGGGAGTTGTGAGCACTGCTGCCGGGCTTGCATTGACTCTGTAATGTTTTGTTTTCATTTTTTGCACAGAAGAGCTAGGGTATAGGCCAGAGATCATGGGGTAAGAGGACTCACCAGAGACAAGTGGGGAATAGAACAGCGGATACACTGAAATACACTGCTGAGGGGAGCAGTGGGCAGGACAGGAGAGGTCTGCTGTATGTGGCCCCCTGGCCAGGAATCAAACTCAGGCTGTAGCAGTGGCAGTGTTGAGACTTAACCCCTAGGCCACCAGGGAGGCCCTGACTCTGTAATGTTAAATGTGTTTGTTATTCTTGTCCTTTCTACCAGTTACTGGGTTTCTTGAACCCCTCTCGTAACCACCCATGGTGTCTGTCATTCTTATACTTCTCTCTCTGTGTCTGTGGCCAGAACCTGGTGCTTAGTGAATAGTTTGTTGCAAAAAGGGCAGTGTTTATGTTAATATGGCAGATAGGCCTTGGTAGCAACATACATTCTGTAATTTGTAATAACAGGCAGAGGCCCATGCTTCCAGAGGTAGGTTTCATATTGTTGAGTGGCTAAGACTTCATACTTTCATTCTGGAGAATTTTATCAATGGTAAGAATCAAGATCTGCAGATGCTTTTTTTTTTTTTTTTTTTAATAAGCCATTTTTAATGGGAATTTTTCTGTCAACATGCCTACTAGTTTTTACTGTTATAAGTTAGACTGGGTGTTTTGCCTGAGCATGTCAAGTAATTTGATGAAGTCTGGTAAGTTCAAGGAACTCCCCTTGTCTCCCAAGGCTGCCTTTCCCAAGAACACACGGAAAAGGTGTTCATGTCTATTTGTAAAAACCATTTTAGAGATGGCAGAAAGCACTCTATAGAATACACATTTCCTTTCTCTTTCAAAGGTATTTGGACAAGGCAATGAAGAAATATTTGTGATCTTTCCTCTCAGAACTTGTTTTTCACTATTAGAACTTCATTTTCTTGTGCCTTTATGACTGACACACAATTCACAAATGGAAATATGATACTTGCTCAAAGCAGAAGCCATTTCCATACTTTGGGCTTCATTTAATAAAGTTCATTCATTTGCTATTGTTTCAACAACAAAAATGTTCATATATTTCACACAGTCCCTGTTTGTTGAATAACATGTAAATAAAGTGGAAGAACAATGGTCACTTTCTTGTCTGTATGTCTGCGATTGAAGCTGTGTGGCATAATGACAGAGATTGGAGCTGGTTGAGGCCTGACTGCACGTGCAAACTCTGACATGTGTCAGACATAAGTTCTGTGAGGTAACTTATCCCACTGAACTCCACTTTTCTATTTTTTCAGTGGGAACAAACAGCATTGGCCTGCACATATTTCTGTTTCCAATTGTAGTTGTATGCAGAAAGTTAATGTAAATTGCAGGCACTGAACAAATATGAAGGGCCATAATTATTTCACCCCTGGCTAAGGAGCAAAAGGTAGCTTGCATCTATGTACCTTGCTTTGCTATTTTGACTTCAGCAGCACAGAGTGTCAGAACTTCTTTTGCTGACGTTCCTAATTAGCAATGCCGAATCTCAGCATTGTACCAATCCTTCCCAACCCTTAAGACGGAAACAAGTGTTCCTGTTATAGCTCTACCATGTGCATGACAGGAAAGAATCGTGTTGCCATCAGAACCTTAATTTATCAATCTTACTGACTTAAAATTTAAATTTGCAAGCTTAAGATGATTCATTAACAAAGTATTTTTTATGCCTTAGCTTTTCTCCAGGGAACAAAAGGAAATGGCTCACTCTAGCACTTCTAATAAGCTCTCATTCAGCAAAGGATGGTGTGCCCTTAATTTTGTCAGCATGTGTATAAAGAATGTACTTTAAGTAGAGATGCTTCACTCTGCAAATACAGTGCAGAATTTTCAAATAGGCCTTTAAATCTGTTCAGAATTTGTGATATCCCTTTCTTCATTAAAATGTTCCAACCTGAAAATTTCATCTCTGAAAATTCAGTCATTTTTCACTTCTTGTAAAGTGAACAACTAACTCATTTAAATACTTTAAACTACAATGATGAAATGTATTTGGCTTGCACTGCATTGATAAGGTCGAGTTGTCTTCTAATACTACAAATAATCTATTTGTTTCTCTGTGTGTACGGATTTGTATATGTGTGTATATTTAGAAAACATGAGAAATATAAATCTAATTTTGAAAATAAAGGTGCAGTTGTGGACACAGTAGTCTTGTAACTATAGCTCTATGTCTAAATACTAAATTTGAAATCAAAAGGTGGTATTCTGCCTCTTTGATTACATATTAAATTAGGAAAACATATTTGTGATACTTGTACTAGATTTTGTGAAAGAATAGGTGGAAACAAATTCATGATGGAAAAGAAGAGGGATATTAATTTATTCATTTCTTTAAGCAATGTTTGAGAGTCCATCATGTTTCAGACAAAATTTTAGGGCTGGGAATAAGTAAAAGCAGAAATCATTGCCCTCGTGGAATTTACTTGTAAAAGGGGAAGCATAGGAACTACAAAGAAATACATTTTTAATGGTTCCAGTGGTGAAAAATCTGTCTCTCTCTCTCAAACACACATTCTCTCTCTTACACACATACAAGGTATAAGGATAGAAAATTCCTTGAACAGTTTAATATAAAATTGATGCAATGATTTGCTGCCAATGCTATCACCCTTTACAGGCCTCTGTTCTTCTGATGAATGATTTAATTTGCTCCTTCTATGTCCCATCTGCTGGAAAGTGGGAGTTGTCTGCCACTTTTGCACTTAATGCTTTTATTTTTCATAAAAAGTGCTCAAAGGGGGTGTGTGTACACATGTGATTTGTGCTTAATAATCTCAGGAGAGTCTTATCCATGATACTTACCTTAAAAAACCCGTGGGGCTCCACTGAAATGACTAGAAACATCTCTCTTTAATAAGCACCCTGGATTGTCTCATCATTTCACGTGAGCCTGCAGGTTTGTCTTCCTCTGACCACTCAAATCTTGCATGGTCTTTATGAACCAGTGAAAGTAGCAGGTGGCTTTTGGCTTTTAGTTTTTCTTGAATCTCTCTCTCTCTCTCTCTCTCTGCTACTCCCAAGACTGTGCTAGTGGACTGTCAGCCTTCAAAACATCACAAGATGGGCCATAGATGATCCCACTCTTTCTCTGTAAAAGCTCTTTGTAACGTGTTGGTGTGCAAGTGACATTTAATGCCTCTGTCTTTCCCTTCTGATCTGCTCTGATAGCACCAGCTAAAAGCTTCTGTGATTTCCTTTTTCTCATTCTTGTTATTTTGTTTTTATTTATTTTTATTTTATTTTATTTTATTTATAACCTAGACCTGCTCTACATTTCCCAGACTTTGTTTCATTTTTTACCACCCCATTCAAGTACAGGCCAGTGATCGTCAGGTGCATGCCCATCCATGCTCTTTTGGTAGCCCAGCTCTTTTTCCAGACCTTTTGCTTGCTAACCCTTGTGTTTTCAAAATGGCAGTGGGGTTTTATCTCTGTGGGGTTGGTCACTTTTTAATTGCTTTATCTTTCCTCCATATCCTTTTCAGCCCTAGTTCTCATTTCTAAGCTTTCTAGAAATGTTACATTTATCACGGAACTGCTGGTTTTCATAGTTGTTTTCTGAGCTGCAGTTGCTGGTGACCACAAGACTACGGGAAGAGGAGACAGTGTCTCCCCTTCAGTTGGTGGCAGTAAAGAGATTTTCTGAAGCGTGAATTTCAGAAAACTTGAAATGGGGATTGCTCCCTGAGAGGTCTGACTGATACTTTTGGGTAGAGCACCTTAGAAGGTCTCAAGCAAAACCTCAGAGATTACCTGGGCTATCAATCCTGATTGATATGCCTTAGAATCTGGAGTGGTACTTTTATAGAACACAAATGCCAGGGTTCACCCTCCAGAGATTATTTTGTTATTCATATGATTCATATGTTTATATGATTCTATGAAACCAGGCTTGAGAATCACTGAGTTAATCTTACCACCTGATGTTACAGGGATAAAATAAATCCCTAAGTGAAAATGACTTGACCAGCCCCTCATAGCAGTATGGCTCTAGAACAGAGACAATAACATATGTGTTCAGATTCATAATAGCCAATGCTATTTCTACTGTATGTACTGTCATGTACTCTCATTTGGTGGGTCATTTGTCTACTCTGGTCCTGGGTTAATGTTGTGAATGATAACTTTGTAGACTATTGACTCAAGATGTAATGGGATCTGGGTAACTGGAGATATATAGATTCCACAGAGAGGGTCTTAAGATTTAAATTTAGGGCCTGATACTTCAAAATATGGGATGTATGAGACATTTGTGGTTTGTTATAAAAAGATTGTATTTATTGATGCATATCATGGGTTTCAGTTATGATTCTGTCTTTAAGAGGTTGGGGAACTTGGACAAAACCTTTCCTTTTTAAACTTTCTTTCCCTTAAATTTATCACAGAGATAGTACTTAGGATGCTATATGTGAAAGTTGACACATGATACTCACTGTGAATTAATTTTGAAGTAGGTAACATTGGCCATTTCAAATGAGTCAGAACTAAACATATGGTGAAATAAGAAAGTTGATTCTTATCATTTCAGTAGGACTTAGGTGGCGGACCATGGCCAGGTCTTGTGAAATTTGTATGACTTAAGTATCAAGAGGAAAAATCAATTGAGCCTGTAAGACAAATGCTAGTTCTTACCTCAAACACATGGATAAAAAATGCATTGTATTCTTTTTGCTAGTATACCTGAAGCATTTCATGTTTATAAAGATCTTGGGGAACCCTAGAATCATGCATTCACTAACTTTAAATTAGCCTCCCATGAAGAGCTTGTCTGTTTGAACATTTAAAGTGATCAGTAATTTATTACTTCCTGGACCTGTTTATTTGTTATATAAACCAAATCTTGAAAACATTTTTCTTATACTCAATTCTGCCTTCTTAGATCTTTTGCCACTTGAGTTAACACAAAGCAAGTCTGATCTTTTTTATGACTTAAGGGCCTTTTTTAGCCAGATACTATAAGGTGTCAGGGAACAGAAACTAGCTCACACAAACCAAGTGAAGGTTGTTTTGCAAAAAACCCAAGAATGGTGGGAAGTCGTGAAGGTGGGAACAACAGTAGGTCTGGGGTCCTTTGAACTAGATTTCAAGACCCTTTTTCTATGGTGCTTCTGTTGCACACTCTACAAATATTTCTCCTCTTTTCTTCTTATGCCATTAGATCCATTAGGCTGATTCCGTTATGATACTTCCAAGCATGGGCCTTTTTAGTATCGCTGTTCGCAAAGACTTTTCTCTCCTTGCCTTATCATTATTCCTCATTACATTTCCATTTTGCCTCAAAGACTTCTGTTCTACTCTATTTGGAATAATGATTGTATATGTATGAACCTTTAGAAATATATGTAGTATTTTGATTTACATAATAATAAAGCCTAACAGTCATCATCTACTTCCCACATGCTAAGCTTTATTCCAAGTCCTTCAAATGGATTAACTCCAAGAATTGTTAAAACAAAATGTATAAGGCAGTAACTATTATCTTACCTGTTTTATAGATTAGAAAACTGACTCATAGAGAAGGAAACTTTCCCAGGTCACCGAGCTGATGAGTTACTAGCTGAGCCCAGATCCCAGTCCAAGCAACTCACTCTTCACATCTCACTCTTGGTCACTTTACTCTTATATGTCCAGATCATGGTATTGTGCTGTAGATCTGCTCTGATTTTTATATTTTTTACTGTCATTTTGGCTTAGTATAGACTGGTTTTGGTCTCCAAATTAAGTAGTATTTGTATTATCAATTATAATACTTAGATTTCATTTGTAGAATGTGTTTAGGTTGTGTCAAACATTATTTGTATGGATTAGATTATTTAATTTGAATAGCTCAGAGATTGTGGCATATTTTTATAGTTAAGAAAAATTGTGTACACTTCAAAACCAATCATGCATGTGGGAGATGTATTTTATGTTATACACAAATAACACTTCATGAGTATAAAATGGTTAGGCTTCCTGCGGCATCTCTGATACATATTCTGCCCACAATACTATTACAGTTATATTAACTTATACTTGTCCATATGATCAGCATAGTCTTTTAAAGATCATTTCACACTGCAGTCCCTCTAGATTATGTGATTCTTCTGATATTGCCAGGTTTGGAAAAATGTGTGTCCACTGTACTTCCTGGATTCCTTTTCCTAATGATATGCCACAAAGATAGCTCCTTAGCTCTGCTCCTACAATCCAGCTTATGATGAACTTCTTTGCACAAATATTCTGAAAGATTGGGATTGGTTGAAGGTGGTTTGGGAAGAGTGACTAGCAGTGTAGTGCTTGGTCCTAATGCATTTTCATATAGGCCTCATTTCCCCAGCAAAACATTAGGGTTCTTGTTTTCTTGTTGCAGTATCCAACACATGGATTCGTGTGACTTTACAATGTTTGCTAATATGGTGGATATAGAGAGGTAGTACCTTGTTTTTGTTTCTGTCCACACATGATAAGCTGATGCAGTCTCAAAATTACTGGGGAGAAAAGTGACTTATCTCAAGAGTAATCAGCACATTTTTAGTCAAATAGGTTTCTGCGATTATGATGAGAGATAGGCATATTGTCTACTCAGCAAGGTTGATGTGTAGAAACAGATTCCTTGAAACAGCAGTGTTATTAGTTGAGGTCATTCTATTGGATGTGACTAAGGGATACTTCTTTCTTTCATCTCTCAATTTTTCAAAATGTATTAAATGACAACTATATCATGACAACTTTGTACAACTTGTCAACACATTTGTGAACAAAGTAGACATGGCTATTGGTTTCTTGGAACCTCTACTCTAGTTAGGAAGGTAGTTGTTAATCATGCAATCATGTAGACCTCTCTAGTGATTCAACGGGTTGAGAGCAGCACTGTGGGGCTTCTGCAGCCCTGTGGCGTGAGTACAACCCCTGGCTAGAGAGGGGAACCACATGGTACAGCAGAACTCTCCTGCCTCACCCGTTACTCCCCTCAGCAGTGTATTTCAGTCCATCTGCCTGTTCTGCTTCCCACTGTCTCTGGTGAATCCTCTCATCCTCCATGCCTCTGGCCTGTACCCCAGCTCTAGTATGCATCTTTAAAAAAATCATACAAACATATAACCATGGAAAGGGCTATGAAAGGGAAGTAGAAAAATCTATGGAGGATAATAATAATAGGGGTAGCTTATCTAGTTAAGCTTACTTGATGTGAACATGTCAAGATATCATAGGTTGGGAAAGTTAAAGTGGGGAGGAAGAAGATTCAGGTAGAATAATCTATTTGGGACTCAAAAGCCAAAGGGAATCTAATATTGTTAAAGTGGAAAGACCAGTGCTATTTTGAGGACTTTTAGTCATTCATCAATCACAATCTTCTTGAGTGCCTACTATGTTCCCGAATATGGTAGTGAATAAGAAAGGCACTAGGAGATGAGTGAAATGAAGTTGGGCAGGCAGGCAAGGAATACTATCATGCACTTACTTCCTTTAATTTCCTCTAAGACAAGCAATTCCCATGTTCTAGTTATCATTCATTTTATGCTCTGTTCCCAGATTTCTCTTAACCTTCTGTCTACCTTTATCAGAAGGTGGTAAACAGATTGTCTGAGTTCTTCATTGGGGGCCTATAGAACTACATGTAAGATTTTATGTCTTGCTATGAAGAGGATATGTATTTTACATATTAGTTAAGTTTCATTGCTGTTATGAGCAAATATCACTCGTCATTTTTCTTCTTTTGCCATTAGCCAAACAATATAGCATGTGTTGTTCAAGGGCACATGGCATATTTATATGGAATTGCTATCAAAATAGACTGTCTTTGGACTCTGGGCTTATTGTTTAGCAGACCAATTTCCACACATCTTGCTTCTACTTTTCCCTAGGAAGACCATACTTCTACATGATCAAGTTAGGCTATTTTATGCTTACCCAATATTGTCAGGCAGAATGATTAACAGTTCTTAGTTAAATTTTATTTAGTTTTGGTTCAGGGATGATAGAGTCCTTTTTCCCTTGAATTGATGTCATGAAAAGGAAAAATAACACATAAGAAGAGGACCTTGGACAACTTCCACCCACTTCTGACTTACCGAACTTAATATTTTACACCTACTGTTTTGCCCCTTAACCTGAGAGTCTGTGATGGGAAAATGTGTCATGTTAAGGAGGGATTTTTTTTGTTGTTGTTGTTCTGCTTCATTTCTAAAGAATGAAAAAGGCATATTCTGTCATGCAAGTGGTCCATATCATGGATGCAGGTTGACTGATTTTGCCTGGTTTTGTCTATTTAAGGGAGTTTGTTTACTTTAAAGAACCCTTTTAATTGTCACACCTTATTCATTCCGTATATTTTCTCAAATCTCCTCTCCAAATAACCCTGCCACTTCTGATTCAGTTCCTGTTTTTGACCCTAGATCTTGAGCTTGAAACTCACCTCTAATACTAAGTCAGCTCACCTAGCCTCATAGGAACATGATTCTCATTTGTGCCTGGTGCCCACAGGAAGTATGGTTGGTTGTTTGAAATTCTTCCCTTGGTGGACCACCATTTTATATTCTTTGGTTTCATCTCTTTTAAATCTGTTCCTTCTCAGGCATGTTTTGACACTATACAGCCATGCCATTTCTCTTCTTCCTCCATGTTGAGATCCACACATTCTTCTTCCCTATCATGTTTGCCATCCGGTAGCATAACTACCCTCCTTTATTGGTGAATTTTTGCGTGGATCTTTGCCGAACTCTAACTGGGCCTGGGGCCTCCAACCAGACTGAACTTTGTCTCAGTTCCTTCTAAAATATTGACCTGATTGTGAAGTGACCTATTTCAACCTGTGTGCTCTCCACGGTGCCTGTGGGGATAAGTCCCCATCCAGCCAAGAATCTGTGACACTTTGTTGACTGAATCTGCTTGTCTAATTTAAATCATTGCTTCCCGGGTCATGTGCTGCTTCTCTGAAGACATGCCCAGCTTTCCTTACTTTTGTTTGAATGGTTCCCTCTGTCTAGAATATTCTTTTAAATGTTTCAGGCTTTCATGTGTCTTCCCTACCAACATTATCAAAACAGTGCCTTCTCTGTTAGGCCACCACTAATTCCTTAGCTTAGTTATTTTGATTTCTGCTGAGTCTCTGCTGCTCTCTGTGGACACTGCTGTTCTATTTCTCAGTATTCTACAGACGAGGAGACAGGACTCAGTTTAAATAGATCTAAGTCACACATATAGCAAGTTGAGTTGTGACGGTTCTAACATTTTAACTAAAAATGCCATATTCTTTCCACCAAACCATAGTCTTCCCATTTCAAGTAGTCTGTCCTATGTAGCAGAGTTGAAGACAGGCAACTGGAATAACACCTATTTTTCTCTTTTGTGTACTTAGCATATTCCAAGTATAGTTTTAACAATTTATGTTTGTTTAATCATCATAAATAGTCTTTACGGCAGGTGATCTTACTGTCTTTATATATGAAGAGGTAAGGCACAGAAAGGCAGAGTAACTTGTCCATAGTTATGCAGCTAGCAGCTGATAACCACAATGACAAACCCAGAAGTCTCCCCAGAACTTGTGCTTGTAGTTGCCATACAGTGCTGTAGGGAAGCAAGAACTTGACATGGAAGAAGTCTAAAGCCACTGATACTCTCCTAGTGATATTTGAGAATTGTGGGCTATGATATTCCTCAGTAACTATTCTCAGTGGAAAACTATATAACCCTTTGATTTGCAGTTTAAGAGTTTAATATTTTCAAAAACTTCTTATTTGACGATATTTCAAATTTGTAATTTGACTTAAATTTATTCCTACAGTTCTCCCAGCAAAGAATTCAATTACAAATTTCTCTTTTATTATTTATATATAAAAAAACAGTTTTAGTCATTATACACAAGGATGAACTAATTGCTTATCTTGTTTTCTAGAAAGCATTCACATTATATAATTTTAAAGACAAATTCTCTTAGTTGCAAGCATTTGAAGAAGTTGCTTTCATACAAGTGCGATGATATAAATTGTTAATATCCTATTTTTATGTTTATCTTTATAAGAGCTCAGTTAGAATAGAATCACATAGGCACAAAGCAGTTTATGCTATAACATAGGTTTTACTTTGAGTGATTGGATGGTTTCAGGGTGGTTTATATAGATTAAAATTTTTAGTTGAGAGTGTGGTGAAATCTCAAGACCATTATTAATAATAACATTGTGGGTAAACACCAACAAGGAAGAAAAAGGGAGGAATCAAACTCTGATAGACTGCCTTTTATTGCCAGAAAGATTTGCAAGTAGTTCATGTAATTTGGAATCTGTACACACCAAGGACAAAGAATGTGATATTCTTGATGCTGAAGACTAGGTTTTACAAGTTCTTTAATTAATGTTCAGAATAGATAAAACAATGGCCTCCCTGGTGAGGCAAGGGGTTAAATCACAGCATTATGAAGTTATCTGCAGCCACTGTAGCAGTAGTTCAATCCCTGGCCAGGGAGGTAACCCATATGCCTCAGCAGACCTCTCCTGTCTCATCCACTGCTCCTCCCCTCATCAGTGTATTTCAGTACATCTGCTATTCTTCTCCCGACTCTGTCTCTGGTGAATACTCTCACACATACACCTCACACATATCTGACCTGCACCCCATCTCTTGTATGCATAAATAAATTTTTTTTAAAAAGTGAATAAAACATATTCAGAGAAAAATAATCAAATCTTAGCTTCATTTGATTGGTGAAGTATTAGATATTGTGTATGACATTTAATTCAGTGGAATTCTTTAACTGTCCATGAAATACAGAGGCTATGGTTGAAAACAGGATGTGTATTTGATTTAAAAATAAGAATTAGAGTGAACTCTTCATATACTAACTAAAGAGTGAGAAAGGAAATGTTGGTGTATCTTTTGGGCAAAAAATTAGTGTAACATACTCTGGATATGGTAAGATCAGCTCTCAGTGCCTCACCTCTAAAGAGAGTAGTAGTTGAGCCTTTTTTAGGGTATCTTTTCATAAGTGGACAAAGAACTACAATTGATAAATGTGGGTGTGAAAAAGCAAATGTTTTTGTTAGCAGGCTCGTTCTTTCTTCCAAAACTATTGACAATATGTAGGAATATCTGCATTAAGGACTGCTGGGAATATTACCAATGTGGGTCATAACAAATTAGTAGGTCATGGGTTGGATAAGCAGGTTGTGACTTGCCAGCAAAAAGAAACACTTTACCTGTAGAGAGGGTGGGTTTTATCCAGAAAAACTTTTGTTTCAGTTGTGTGTGTATGTGCTTATACACACTTGTGCCTGTGTGTGCTTTTATATCTGCTGGACCTCAGTTTCAAATGGATTTTTTATTCTGGGTCATGAACATAATATCTGAAAACTGCTGTAAGGAGATATGTAAATAAATCATAGTTTCCACTAACAGGAATCTTATAGGTAAGTAGATATTATCATAATAACAAAGTAGAAAATGATGATGAGGTAAGGGAAACATGGGTATCTAGTATGAGAAAATAGAAGCAAAACAAAATATTTTGAATGGGGACATCAACAAAGGCTTAATAGTGGCAATGTTTTTTGCGCTGGACTTGAATAGTTGGTTACTTCTGAATAGGATTGGCAAATGGTAGTTAGGCTGGGAGTTGACGTGTGTGCATATGCTTAAAGGTGTGAACACATTCCTTGGTATTTCAAAGAATCTTTGTGTTTCTTTTGGCCACTGATGACAGAGCCAACTTTGGCTTCCAAATTTTAGAAGAATGTGAGCACACTGAACAAATATGTAAACTAAACAATTGGACTGGGGGGCTAGAAAAATGCCTGTGATTTATGAGGGAAGGAGCACAGTCCAGGAAGAAAAGTACATGGAGTGACATGGTAGTTGTCTAATTACTGTTAAGATTGCTTAGATAGAGGATCCAGTAGTTACTTGGTTCCTGAGTCTTTTTAGGAAAGGGCTAAAAGTAATAGCCATCATTGGTGTTATTCCTTGCAGAAAATTATGCATTTCTTATATTTGCATTAATAATTTAGAAACTGTGGTAAGAGTCACTGAATCTTACATCTGGAAGAGGATCTTTTGAGAACCATTAGAAAGAAGCATTCAGTTGTCTCTGTGAAAATTCAGAAGTCACATGGGTGGTAGATATGGAGTAGTGGAATCTTCCCCAGAATTTAGTAGTACTAAGAAATGAAGCAGGGTTCTCCCTGATGGCCTCGGTGTTAAGTCTCAGCACTATCACCACTATGGCCTGAGTTTGATCTTTGACCAGGGAGCTAACCCACATGGTGTAGCAGACCTATCCTGTCTTTGCCTACTATTCCCTTTAGCAGTGTATTTAAGTAGACCTGCCTGTTCTGCTTCCCATTCTGTCTCTGGTGAATCTTTTCATCCCCCACACATCTGGCCTACACCGAAATTATTCCACACAAAAATAGTAATTAAATAAATATTTTTAAAATAAAGAAATGTGGTAGGGTTTATCAGAAGGTAGACACTTCTTTGAGTTAAGTGTGAATAATTCCATTCCTTGGGGGATTTGGGGAGGAACTATTCCAATAAGGTTACTGGTGAGTGCTACAGCATTTTTTTTAAAGATTTATTTATTTATGCTTACAAGAGCTGGCATACAGGCCAGATTCACAGGAGGTCAGAGGAGTTACCAGGGACAGAGTGGGGAGTAGGGCAGGCAGATGGACTGAAATACACTGCTGAGGGGAGCAGCGGGCAAGGCAGGAGAGGTCTGCTGCACCATATGGGTCTCCTGCCTGGGCTGGGATCGAACTCACACTGCTGTGCCTCAGATGCTACACAGTGCTGCACTCAACCCCCTGCGCCACCAGGGAGGTCCCCAGTGCCACAGCATTAAGATCTTTTCCTACTACACATCTTCTTTACTAAACTTGCAATCTTGCTTGTACAATCAAATAATAGAATTTTCAAGAATTCCTAGTACAAAGGAAAACTGTGAACTTGGGCATTTAGGTGCCAATATAATTCTAATTACATCTTGTTTTTTAAAGAAGCAAAGTCATTAAAATGCTATAGTATCCCCACTAGGAGTAAGATACTAACTCCTTACTGTGACAGTGTAAGCATGTGAAATGCTCCCAGGTTTGAATTCATGATGTTTAAATGTCAAATCTCCCAACACTTGCTCTCCTCAGGGGCATGATTTTGAATGACAACCTGGTAGTGATCCCCTGTCCTTTGAGGTCACAGGATTGGTGCTGTATGATAATAGTCATATTATTAATGATAGTAGAATGAAGCATATCCACATGAAGATATGAGCTGATATATGGAGCAGTGGATTCTGTATTTTTAGTTCATTTCCTTAGGCAAATGCAAATATTGTACTTACACAGTTACCTCAGGCATTCACAAGTTAGGTTTCCAGCATAAGCAGTTTCCAGTAAATATGAACCAAGTGGTACTATTAATTTTGCATCCACTAGGTGCCTTTTTAAGCTCCTGAAGAGATGATTGAAGGAGACTAGGATATGAAGTAAATTATATATATGTATAGAAAGTTCAGCATGATACTTTAACCCACATGAGACTATAAACATACTGGCAGATACTAGCTTGAAAATGGTATTTTTTTTATTTTGACGTGTTTTTAACAGTTTGAGTCTATGAAACAAGATGAGGACAGTGGCTTTAACTAAAAAATGAGCTAGATATGATTAATCTGTAAAGTTTTGCTTAGGTTTGACTTATTGAATGTTGCTATCATAACTTTTAAAAATATATTTTTTGATTTTTAAAATGTCTTATTAAGTAACCAAAATACTATGGTGAATCTCCATGAATTTATTATTTAGCATCAGCAATAGTTTTGTCTTATAGCCAGTCTTGTTTCATCTATATACCTGTTCATTTCCTTTACCCTAGATTATATTTAAACTAATTCCAGATATAAAAATAAAACTATTTATTATTGTAAATTTTATTTTATTTTTAAATCTTTATTTTCATTATTTATGCATACAAGAACTGGGTGTAGGTCAGAGGTGGGCAGGAAGTGAGAGGATTCACCAGAGACAGAATGGGGAGTCTTAACAGGCAGATCTATTGAAATACACTGCTAAGGGAGCAGCAGGTGAAAAAGGAGAGGTCTGGGTACGCCATGTGGGTCAACTCCCTTGCCAGGGATTGAATTCATGCCGAAGTGGCTGGTGATAGCTTGATAGTGCTGAGACTTTAACCCTTGTACCACCAGGAGTTATTTTTAATAAAACAATTTTAATTTTTAACCTTGAGATATGCTTATTTAGAAGATTTTTCTCGATCATGAAAAACATGTCAGGTGACCTTTTGAAAGGTATTTATTGATCTTATGGCTTTTACTTGAACATAGGAGTAACTCTGGTTTTATGGAAAAGGAGATTAGAAAATGCAGTCTTTTGTTTTGTTGAATTCTCTATTTTCTGGTGGTAGGCTTAGCTTTGGGATACCATGTAGAACCATTATTGGATAAGTGTTAAATCTGTTTCGGAGATATACGAAATGGTCTGTGTTTAGTGTAGTTATCCAATAAGATAAACTGCAGTCAAATTAGTTATTCCTTGGCATTGAAGACCAAATGAGAAGTGTTCTTAAATTATCTAGATTATCATTTGGTGTTCTATATAAGCATAGCGGTCTTAATTTAAAATGTACTGTAATATAAAGATACTGAAATAAGCCCAGTTGAGCATGCTGTCTAGTACTTCATTACAGTGATTTCACCCATTCCCTAATTCAGGGAAGGGTCTTTGTGTAGCAAGTATAGTACAATGTAGGTGTTTGGCTTAAAATAGGTTACCTAGAGAAGCATATGTTGGAATGAGCAGCCCCAACGAAGCAGGAAAGTGAAAAAAAGAAGAGTGAGAGAGAAGGGAAAATTAGGGACAAATGGGTACAAAGTTGGCTCCAGGTTACTAGTAAGTGCAGCCAATTGCTTGGTTTCATAGCATTTTTCACAAGAGCCTCACACACTAGCTTATCTCAGACTAGTCTAATAGGAGGAAGTAGAAATTTTATGCACTCGTTCCTGTTTCCCATTACTCAAATTATGTTTTCTGTTCAATAGTAACTTTACCAGGAAATCTGGTAAATAAGTTCTATTTTCCGAAACAGTTCTGTTGATTATGACTTCACTTTTTTTTTTTAAGATTATTTATTTATGCATACAAGAATGGGGTTGTAGGCCAGAGGTGTGTGAGAGGGGGGTGAGAGGATTCACCATAGGCAGAGTGGGAAAAGAACAGGCAGATCTACTGAAATACTCTGCTGAGGGGAGCAGCAGGCAAGACAGGATAGGTCTGCTGCACCATGTGGGTTAGCTCCTGGACCAGGGACCTAACTCATGTACCAGTGGCTGGTGACAGCTTTATAGTACTGATACTTTAATTCCTATGCCACCAGGGAGGCTCACCTTTATCTTTTAAAATAAAACCATGGGAATGAATATTCTGGGACTCCATTGCCATGGGGTTTCTCTCATGTAATCTGACCTTAAGGGAAATATAAAATTTTAATATCTGAATATTATCAATAAAATCAGATAAAAAACATACGTATTTTCCTTTTAATAATTTCAGTTGATTATTCATTTAGGATCCTTCATTTTGCGATCAAGAAAATATACCAGTACATGTTCATGATTTCTTTGAGTCAACAGTTTTTATCTTTCCTGTGCCCAGGAATCTTTTACTTGAACCAAAATGACAACATTCAAAAAAGATTGCTGGAGAGATGGTTACAATTTCATGGCAACAGTTTGGTGAAATCATTTCCTGCACTTTTAGTAAATTAGTCAATTATGTAAAATTTTAGCTTTAGTTTTGTCTGCCTTATGATGAAGTTTTTTGGAAAATAAACAATTGCTTCATTAATTTCAAGACATCTTTCTATTCATCAATGCTAACACCAACTTTCTTGGATATGTCTGCCTTTCCTGTTTTTGAATCTGAACAAGATCCATAAACAAAGGACACATAGTTCTTAGACTTGGCTGGAAGTAGAATACAGATAGCAAGGCTGTTCAGCGTTCTTCTCACAAATTATCCATGCACTCTTGAGAATGGCACCTCTACTTTAGAATCGGTTTCATCCATCCTATACAAAGAGATTGAACAATGTACTCCCAAAGTATTCTTTTCACTTTGGCCTTTAAATGACTGATCTGTGGATTAAATGCCTTCTGCAGAGAGTGAAACTTGAAAGCCAGGCTTTGTCCATTCAAGGAAACTTGTCCTGTTCTAGGCTCAGTTATATTGGGAACAGCATTCTGCTTCATCCTTTCCCCTCATTATCAGTACACGTTTTATTCCTAGTGCATGGCAATACACTATTCCAGTTTGTTTGTTTATGTCTGAAAAAGCATGGTAACATTTCTGGAAATCATTTTAGTTTCTAAAATCGCATGTATAGGTGTTTCCTCACAGGGCTGCAGCTTTGGGAGCAGTGTGGTATGGAGGAAAAACAACTCAAAGTCCAAGTAGTGAGAGAGAGACAGAGAGAGAGAGAGACCTAGAGGGGCTGCATCTCTGGAGATACAGTGACATCCCAGTTGACAAATCTCACATTTATTGGGGGTCAAATTCAGGGAAGGTGGGCAAGTATGTGGAGGAATGTGTGGAGGAATGTGAATGGTGAGGATATGAGTTGGGGATGCATAATAGTCTCTCACAAACTTGGGGAGAGTAAATAGGGACTATTGCCTGGGGGAGTGGGGGGACGCCATTGTTGCTATGGGTCAAAACATCCTTTCTCTAGTCCCTGTTTGCTCTTGACTTCCTGTCAAGGTAGTCTAGCTGGTTATACCAGTCTGGCCATGCCTGCTGCTTTTTTCACAGATTCCTCACATGAAGACTCTTGTCCTGGTGAGAGATCCCCTGCCTGACTTTGCATTTTAGTTTCCTAGCAACAACTTTGGGCACCAAGGCTACATCCTGAGAACAAAGGGGTCTGGGGAACCCATATATAGGTATCACAGAAGATGTGGTCCAATACAAGGTGGAATTCTATTCAAGTTTTTATTTTGAAAGAACACTGGCAAGGTGTGGAAAACTAGGAACTTTACTAAAATGATAAAAAGCCTAGTTGGTAATTTCTGAAATTGTTTGATTAGGAGTGTGTTCTTTGGATAAACTTGATATAAATTAGCGATATAGAATGTCCACTAATGGAGTGGAATCTACATTTTATCTAAGTTTACTCTTTCAAGCAGGATCAACAGCTGGGAGACTTGGTAACAGTCTGAACACTCTGCTGTGAAATCCTTAGTGTCAGTCAGGATTTTGACTAATTCTAAAAAAAAAAAAAATAGTAATTTTGCAGTCTTTTTTGCTCTGCATTTATTGTGTATATTTGCTTCATTAATCTCTGTTATTGTGTAAGCACAATTTCACTTCAGATTTTCTCAGTCACTTTTGCACTATCTTTATTTATTTATTTTATTTATTTATTTATTTTAAAGATTTATTTATTTATGCATACATGAGCTGGGGTACAGGCCAGAATCGTGGGAGGTGAGAGGATTCACCAGAGTGTGGAACAGAACAGGCAGACTGACTGAAACACACTGCTGAGAGCAGCAGGGGGCGAGGCAGTCAAGGTCTGCTGTGCCATGTGGGTCCCCTCCCTGGCTGTGGCAGGGATTGAACTCGTGCTGCAGTGGCTGCGGTTTGCTTCATAGTGTGTTGCTTAACCCACTGTGCCACCAGGGAGGCCCTACACTATCTTTAATAAGAAAGAGAACTTGCAGGAGTCTAGTTCTGCCTAACCTAAATTTATGAAATCCTCTCTGTGTTAGAGGGTAGAGGCAGCATGCTAGCATACCATGGGCAGGATAGAACCTGGACAGAAACTTTACCAGCAGTATGGCCATCTTGGTCATCTACCTTTCCCAGAGATGGATAGTAGACTGTAACCAGCTTTGTTCACTGCCTGTTCTATATTAGATATTTCTAAGAAATTGTTGCATCCTTTCTGTTATTTGGTCATTGTAACCTCCTTGTGTAACCTGAAAACTGTCTCCTGTAATGATTCATCCCAGGTTTACAATAAGCCCATGGTAGAGCCAGCCCTGGCACCCAGAAGTCCACACTGCTGCTTTTCATTAATGTTATGCCAGTGCTCACAGAGAAAACTGTTCTCACTCATAGTCTCTCATCTGTAAGTGTGCTCCACACGTGTTGGATTTTTATGAGAAAGTAAGGTAGATTTTTCTCAAAGTTATTCTGTTTAAATAAGTTGACATGCAGGTATGTGTTCATGTTCTAGCACTTAATGTAAAATCTTTAATAAGGTTAAATTATTTGTTAATGAAATCTAGAATCAGAGAAAAAATGATTTTTTTTTCCTTTACAACAGAATTTTTTGGGGGTAAAACCAACCATTTTAAGTATAAAATAACTAAATTTGTGACATTTAATGTGTGAGTTACAAGTTTGAATTTGAATTTAAATTAAAGTTAAATAAGTTAAATAAAATTTAAACTTTCAGCCAGTAACCACATTTCAAGTACTCACTAATCAAACATGGTGAGTACTGTTACAAAACAGAAAATTCTATTGTAGAAAGTTCTATTGTACAGTAGTGTTCAAGAAGAGCAAGTGTTATGGTGTATCTAATTGGTTTCTGTAAGTTTTAGTGCAAAGATCATTGCTTTAAAATATTGTTGATGATGGGTAAAACACTGAGATATCATAACTTTCTAATGATAATGGTAATCAACAGAGCAGCAATATAGATAAATCACTGATCACAAGAGGTACTTCATAGTCCAACACTTTAAATATCAGAGAAACAAAGACTGCAGATACTTGAAGTGTTGGAAGTCGGTCTGTTTCTAGAAATCCATGGTCTTTCCACACATATCACTGTTGGTTTGGGATGAACTGCAATTTGGTATCCTTTAAAAGAAGAATCTCTTTGAATTTCATATACACTGGTCTAATTTCAGACCCAGCTGGAAACTCAAAAAGAATTACTATTAAAACAAACACAAACAGAATAGAACCTAAGTGAATGCTACGATCTTTGATCCAGTTAGCAAAGTGTGGACTCAGAATATGTGGGGTAATACACTCTGAGAAGTTAGTAAGCATTTTAAAAATGACACAGGTTGAAATTTAAATAAAAATAAAACTATAAATCTCTATTCCCCTTTAGAGTGGAATAGATTGAAATGAAACCTAACACAATTCCATTTGTAGAATATTCTGCTTTTATTTTCAACCATGGGCATTTGGGATTTAGTGTTTGGTTTGTGACTAAGATGAGTGGGTGGGGGTTAACATGAGAAATTCCACAGTGAATAAATTGGAACTATTTGGTGTTATGTCCAAGAAAGCTCACATGTCCTAGTTAAGGCTGTGTGAAGTGAACAGGACCCTCCTAATGTGGTGGCCCCAAAGATTGGGTTTAATCCTGTGTTGTGAGGGCTTTCACAAATCTTTTCAAGAGTCTAAGTACCATAAAATACTCTCACAAAAGCCTTCATTCCAAAGAATGTGTGTGTTGGCTCATGTCAAGAGCTCTTAGTGAAGAACAATGTGCCTAAAGCCATAATCTAATAAACAAACAGATAATCTAGTTCAGTTTTGTCTAAGTAGTATAATGTCTCTATCAAGCTATTTCCTGCACCTTTAGCTCTATTCACAGGGAAAGGGTTCTGCGTGGGAATGTGTATATATTTTCTCTAACAGGAGGGTATTTAGCTCCTGTGACTGGATGTCTTGTTTTTCTCTTCTGGGTAGCTCTAGTTGTTTACAGTGGGAATTTTCCGTCTTGGTAATTTGGTATTTTACTTGGTTTTTATTGTAAAGTGTGGAAATGTGTACACCTCAATTTAAAAAATGTTGTTGCATCACCTCCATCTCAGTAACAAAGGCCAGGTCACAAAATTCTCACATGTTTAGAAGCCTTTCTAGCAGTTCTTTACATACATAGTAAGTCAAAGGGAAGAACCTGTTTCCAGTGAAGCAAATTATTGGATTCCTGGTGGGTTGGAATTGGGAGGATTGACAGCATATGTTGCTCCTTTATACCTCTAGGTCATCTTTCATTTTCCCTTTAAAGAATTATGGGCTGAAAGGGGTAGAATGTAGTTTTAGGAGAAATTCTGAATATAAATGATTTTATATTCAATGGCACAGTGAGCCCTAGTAGGCAGGGTCAGACATCAGTATTGTACAAAGTTGGTTTTTGCCAGGTCTTCCATAGAGAATTATTTTTATGCCTCAATCCTGGGAAGTGCCTGCTTGCAGTTAGGATATGTACACTGTCACTGCATCAAGGGACATTTTCTGCCTCTACGCATTAAAAAAGAAGCCTGAGTCTCTTATTGTCATTAATTGGCTATGTACTTGAGTCATGGGATCATAAACTATCACTATTTAAAAGGCCCTTTGAAGGTCATTTACTAGGTTCCTTGGATGTATAAAACTCAAATCTCTTTATAATATTCATGTCAAGTAGCCTTCATGCCTCTACTTGAATACCTCCAGTTATTTGGCACTCACACATTCTCAAACCAGGTAATTTCTTTAGTTTTCACTGTTATGACTCAGGATCTATAATACATTTGAATTCTACAGGTACATCTTATTAGTGGTTCTTTGAAAGTCTTTATACATTCTCTAAACAAACTTTTTCTTTCTGCTTCATGATAACAGTAAAGGCTCGTATACTGATGTCCTTTCGTCTCAACTATGTTTTTGTCTTCATAGGTAAATAGACCTCTGCATATAAAATGTTCCATCATTTCAGGTATATATAATTATATAACACCACCTTTTTACTAAATCATAATATATGTTTTTCTTAATGTAATAGGTTTTATCACCTCCCCTTTTTAAAGCTTTGTCGTGTAGGTTATCACAAAATTGCTGTCACAATTTTTGTTCTATTTATGAAGTTCAGCAAGATGGAATAGGCCTTAACTGTGGTCTCTGTAGGCAGGTCCCTAATCTTTCTGAGATTCTTGACGCACAAAAGGACAAAAGGAAAACAATTTCAGAGAGTATTTAACTAGCTTTTTAAATTATAACTCAAACTTGCTTCCTAAAATTCTTCAACTTCATATCTAATAGTGTTTAAATGTTATTTTACTCTTAAATGTGGTGTTAAGATGATAGCTGATAAAAGAAAAAGAAAGGAACAATGTGTGTGAAACATACTGGAACTGTTTTAAATAATATATTTACATTCAAAAATATGCTGAAATGTAACTAATTTTTAGGAAATTATGGGGAACTCAATAAAGTTTGTACCATAAAAAAGCTTTTGCTCCTATTTAAGCTCAGCCTCTGGCCTGATGAATTATCTTTTGAGGTTACAGCTCTGTGCACATACCCTTCTATGGCACTTTGTGGTTAGCACAGTAATAGCTCCCCAAAGATATCCATGTCCTAATCTCTGGACTCTGTAAATATTAAGATTGCAGGTGGAATTAATTTTTTTGATCAGCCGACTGTAAGCTGTTCCATTTGTACTGAAGTACCTCAATCGGCTCAATGCTATATTGATGCCACTTAGAAATGGAAGCTGGATTCAGAAGAGATCTGTGGGGTGAGATGTATGAGAAAGAACTCAATAAGGTTTTCTAGCTTTGAAGATGTCAGAAGGTAGCCACAAGCCAAGGGCTGAGCACAATTTTTAGAAGCTGGGAGAGCAAGATGTGTTTTCCCTAGAGAATCCAGCAAGGAATGCAATTCTGGGCCACCTTGGTTGTAGTCTGATGATGCCAATGACAGTTTTTGCAATTATAGAACTCTAAAAGAATCAATTTATATTTTAAACAATTACTTGTGGTAATTTATTGCAACAACAATTGCAAACTAATGTAATGTTATGTTGAAATTATCTGTTTATATGTCTGTTCTCTCCTCTAGACAATGAATTTCTCCAGGGAACCAATGCTATCTTAAAAAAAAAAAAAATCATCTTAGCACTGTTCCACATTAAATGAGCATAAAACTTCCTGTCAACACTGGAGAGAACTAGTATTACTGAGTGTGTATGCAACATATGCTCAGCACTGCCCTAGTTATTGTGCTTTGAATGTTTTATTCTCTCCCTAGGAACATTGTTTAACCTTTCTGAATCTTAATCTTCTCTTCTACAAAATGAGTTCAAGAACTAGATCAGGGCTGGCAAACTTTTCTGTAAGTCTATATAAAAAATATTTTAGGATTTACTGGCCATGAGGTCAACTATTCCATTCTGCTGACAGAACAGAAAAGCAGCTATAGATAATAATTAATGACTATCTGTGCCGTGTTCTAATACACCTTTACTTAAAAAAAAATATCAAGAAGTGGCCTGGATTTGGCCATTTGACCATTGTTTACGCCTCCATAGGCTAGTAGACATCACTCTGTTCTAATTCCCTTCTAATCTGATGATTTTGTGTGTTTATTTATTGGTACCATCAGTGCCAGTTAAGCCATGAAGGTGCCAGTAGGACTTGGAGAGGTAACTCCAGTGATGAAATGGGTTTGTTTATGAGAAGAAGCATAATATTGCAGACTCAAGTGCCAGGAAGGGAATTGCCACCATGTCCTTGGCAAATGGACCTGGGACAAATGCTCTTAAGGATGAGACATGAGGGGATCCTTAAATGCCAAGACTGAGCTCACTGAACTTGAAACTCAGAGAACTGGAACTACTGTTGGAGAAATAAAAGGGAGCAATAAATCCATTGCCCTCCGGAATGAAAGACCTTCCGAGGCAGCTGGCCAAAGGAAGCAAGAGGAGGGAATTAGTTCCTCACTCAGCTAAATTACATCTTTGGGCAGCCAGACCAGGTCTGTTCAAATAACAAGGTGCCTGAACCTCTGCCCAGAACACGTCACCCAAATTTGCATTTGGGGACTGTCTTCCATCAGATGTCTTTCTAATCTGAGGGCGTGAAGAAAGCACAATGAATGAAATACAAGAAATGAGGTTTTTCTTGGATGCCTTACTAGACACAAACCGTGATTTTTTTTAGAGAACTTTTAACTTTTTGAATTCTCTGTTTTATTTCAAAAAACATAAGTTCATGAATGATAAGTAGTCAATAGATTTTGGAGGTCTTTTGAATTTTGCTATTGATGTAGAACTTACCCATTGAATATGAGTGGGTGTGGATTTAATAGGTCAGTGTAGGCAATGAAGAGCCTAACCAGAATTAAGCAAAGGGCATTGAGATTTTAGAATGTTCTTGTTTGTCTGACTGCCTGGTATGGTTTGGTTTGGTTGTGACTTGGCTGTTTCACTGGATTTTGAGGACAAAACTGGCCTCTTTGATTAATTCATCACAATAGTTTGTTTATGTCTTGCAAATTGTTCAAGAACAGTTTGTTCATTAAAAGAGGTGACCTAGTAATATTCTCAGACCCAAGAAAATGTTGGGTTAATCAGCTGCAGAAACACTTGATGTGCCAAGTTAGTGCCACCTCAGGGCTCCTTATGTAGTTCCTTTTACAAGATTTTTAAACATTCTGGGGAGATCATAGTATTTGTTTATTTGACTGCTAGGCCTCATTTTGCTATTATTTTAGTTATACTCTGTTTTTTGCTCTCTCTTTGCCTTTCGCCTAACTCTTTGGACCCATGTGAAGTGTCATATTGGGTGTTAGCATATATTCAGTAGATATTTACATTGTGTATTTAAGTTTCTAAATGTGAATATAGGACTTATAGTTAAGTTACAATAAAATTTAAAACTACAACTGTTTCATTTGTATTTCTAAACCATCTGAGTAATGGATTAAGTCAAGAGCATATCCCTTCGTGGAAGCCAACCAAATGGGAAAGGATGTTTAGTGGTATTTCTTTCAATTTTTCATTCAAGCCCCCCTTTTTCTCCCCTACATATACATATTTAACGTTAAGCTTGATAAATACTCAGTTTCTCAGTTTCTTCCCTTTAAAGAGTAACTGTCAAGAAATCAACCATATACCTACTCAGCCAATATCTTCTTAGGTCTTCTCTAGCTGAACTCTGTGAGCCATTGAAAAAGATGTATGGGCAAGAGTGATGGATCCTTTACTATGTGTACTCTCAACAAGATACTTGTGAGAGTGCTTGAGGATGCCACAGAGGCTGAGATGTGGGAAGAGGCCTTTGTCCAAGGACAATCAAGGGAAGGTTGTGAGTGTTGACAGTTGACCTGGCCTTTGAGAATAGTTTGTGTTTACATAGGAAGAAGTGATGAGAAGAAAATCCAGATGGAGAGAAAGGTGCTAGCAAATTCATGGAGTCAAGGAAGCAAAGAGATGCAGTTGGGCAAACTTTTGAGTATGCTACTTAGCCAGAGTGAACAATCTGAACTGCCAAAATTTAAGGGCGGCAGTGGGTATCAGTAATCTCAAAAATGCACACTTATCTGTCATTGCCATGTTTCTTACCACAAACTCATAGGGGGATCACTCTGTTTTAGGATTCTGCCTGTTCAGAATTAGCTTCTGTCAAATCTTGGGACACCTAAGTAAGGACTTTATTAAAGCTAGATCTCTTCAATAAAGTTGCTGTAGAATTAATTGGACATGTATGTGAGGTTTATTTTTATAATCTCTTTTCTATTTTATATTGGTCTGTCTTTATGCCAGTACCACACTGTTTTGATTATCGTAGCTTCATGGTTGAGTTTTGAAATCAGGCAAATACACCAAAATTTTTCCATTTTCAAGATTATTTTGGATGTTTGTGGGTCAAAGGAATTTTTCAATCTGGCAATGGTGTGGAAGACAAAATGGGAAAAGGTAGTACTGAGTTAGAAAGAATGGAAACCATTTAGGCTGTTTCTGAAGTATACATCTGAGGTAACTACACAGTCAGTATTTTGGTAGCAATGGATATAAAGGATAATGAATGAATTAATTTGTTACAATTTAATATTGCTTGTTACATTTAGTGTGGGTTGTTGAGAAAAGACAAGAGAAAGGATTTTCTTCTAACCTTTATGATTGAGAGAATCATAATGAAAGATATAGAAAAACTGGGGAATGCAAGAGAAGCTAAGCATTTCCCAAGAGTATCTGAATCCAATTTTGAGCACTGAGTTAGAGGTTTGGCTAGAGAGGCCCAGCCATCAATCAGAGATGCAAACATGGTATAAATGAGTGTCATGATTATTCTGGGTTTTGTGTTGCTTGTAAGTGGTAAATTTATTTAGAATTTGCTTTTTTAAATGTAATACGTTTACAGTTACCATGGTGTCAAGTACCTAAAAGAGGGAAGTGATTGGGGACAAAGGTAAAGATGGAGATTTGGTTAAAGGTAATTTCATGACGCTTAGGAGCCTTGCCTTAGCTAAGAGAAAACAGAACACTAGATGCTGTTGACATGTGTTTTATTTTGAAGTGACTGTTATTATGAGGGCCTGAAATCCTTAGCCTTGATCTCTTGGAGCCTGATGTTCCTGTTCTCCAGCTGAGAGAGACTAATTCACCATCTTGTGTTGTAAACACTCACTCATTTTAACTGATTACACCTCCAATGATTCTCAAATCACTAAAATTACTAATTGCTATTCCTTACACATCAAAGAGTGAATCCTGAATAATTAACCCCAAATAAAATTAGATGAATTGGCCCTTTTAATTAGAGTCCCTGCTGCTGTTTGTTCTGAGCTTCCTTTTCTTACTGTTAAG
The DNA here is from genome assembly GCA_019455555.1 of Galemys pyrenaicus. Taxonomy (NCBI): domain Eukaryota; kingdom Metazoa; phylum Chordata; class Mammalia; order Eulipotyphla; family Talpidae; genus Galemys; species Galemys pyrenaicus. Next base: position 1,244,698 of record JAGFMF010011696.1, read on the forward strand.
AGACTTTTAGAATGATTAAAACTGTTTAAGACTTAAACAGCCAGTGACCTTTTAATACAATATAAATCCATGAAAGCAATATTTCAGCTAGCAGGTGGTGAAGTAAATTTTTAGAGCAAGTACCTGTCAGCTCCAGTATTCCTTTGGAAAGAAAAAATACATGCCAAAAAACAACCACCTTGAAATGAAGTGAGTGTCTCTGTTTGATTATTTTTAAAACATTTGTGCATTTGCTAAACCTCAGACTGGATGAAATGGCTGGGTTGAAGAAGAGTGAGTAATGGTTGGCATCATTTTATATAAATAGTCACAAGAATTTCTTAGTGTGAAGGATTTGAAGTCATTTGTGTAAAAAAAGAGGACTGGAAAAATCACAGTAGGTCCCTGGTCGCATACAGCCATTCTTCAAGGAGTCTTCTGAGGCAGACGAATGGGCTACATTGGTGGGAAAAAGGAAATTTTATGGGATTTCATTGCTGCTGATCATCAAGCCAGGTTCACAGGCCTGTGCATGCTCCATTAGGCCTGTGATTTGTGGAAGATCTTTCTCATGTTCCTTATCAAGTCATCTGCACAGTCTTCTAAAGTTATAGGAGCAGTGTAAGTTCTCCCACCTTCCCAAGTCTCATTTTTGCTCTCTGATTCTGCCTCCTACTGTGGTATAGGTTTCCCCAGATAGATATTAGGAAGTGCTTTTTGGCTATGATTCTATACTCTTTGACTCTTTGTCTTTACTACACAGTTAAAAAATTTCTCTAATTAAAAAAAATAGATTAGGTCAAACTTTACAAATAAAAATTTAACTTTTCATCCTGAAATGTCACTTTAAACATTGAAAAATAGATTAAAAGGAATCTCATTTAGCCTTTATCTTATTTTCCCAAATGTTGATTTCTTTCTAATCTCATTACAGTTACCAATACTAGGTAATTAACACTGACACAGTACTACTCATTAATCTATCAACTGTACCCATATTCCATTGTCCTACTATTATTCCTGTTCTTATCTAGGATCCTATTTGGAACCACACCTTGCAATTAATTATCATGTTGTCTTAGACTTGTTTAATCTGCAATAGTTCTTCAGTCTTGTTTTGTGCTTCCATACAAGTCAGTGACTCAATTAGGGTTGAGCGTCTGAGTCATTTGGGGAACTAGTCAAGATGCTTGTATCTGCAGCCCAACCCCAGATATTCTGATTTAAGAATTCTAGAATGGGGGGCTTCCCTGGTGGCATAGTGGGTTAAGCAGCACACTATGAAGCAAACCATAGCCACTGCAGCACGAGTTTGATCCCTGCCGCCGGCCAGGGAGGGGACCCACATGGCGTAGCAGACCTCTCCTGCCTCTCCACTGCTCCCCTCAGCAGTGTGTTTCAGTCGATCTGCCTGCTCTGCTCCCCGCTCTGTCTCTGGTGAATCCTCTCACCATCCTGACTCTGGCATGTACCCCAGCTCTTGCATGTATAAATAAATAAAAGCTTTCTAGAATGGGACTTGAGTGTATGTAAAAGAATAAAGTGCCATGAGATTCTCATGCACACCCTTGGTGAAAAGTCAGATCTGTTTCAAGTCCTCAAGGACTAACATTTTGAGATTCTTTCCATTTGTCCATCCATCCACCAATCTGTCCGTCCATTTATCTGTCTAGCCATGTCTTCCCCTTTCTTTGTTCTTCTATGTCATCATCCACATCTTCCCTTTAGGGGGAGAAATTTGACTCTCTAACATTCTTGGAGGTTTCAAAGAAGTTTCTAAACACCTTGTGGAATATAGTTGCGTTTAAGACCTGTCTATAGATCTTTCACTACAGAAGAAATATCAAGTACACTACACATGGTTTCAGAGTTTATGGAGATAAGGGTGACTTTAGGGATGTAAACTCTGTGTCTTTGTCTTAAAGACACATTCTGAGTAATGTAGTATTTAAAATAATCGCAATAATAGCAGCAACATCAATAAAACTAGGTAGCTATTTTAAGATCAGTGTTATTAACTATCCATATATTAGCATCCCGCTATATGAATGCAAGATGTATATGACCCACCAGTACCACATGGTAATATCCTTATATCAGGAATTGGTTTAATGTATTATAGATTTGTAATAATATATAGTAACATTATTACTACTATTTATTATACATTAGTTAAACAAAGAACCTTCCCTCATGGGGCTTATAATTTAGTAAATATGCAATTGAACTAATACAGAGGACCTACCTGGTGGCGCAGGGGGTTGATAGCCACATTGTGGGGTTTCCTCAGCCACTGTAGCATGAGTTCGGTCCCTGGCCAGGAAGGGGAACCACATGGTACAGCAGACCTCTCCTGCCTCACCTGCTGCTTCTCTCAGCAGTGTATTTCAGTAGAGCTGCCTGTTCTGCTCCCCACTCTGTTTCTCGTGAATCCTCTCACTGCCCTTCCAACACACCCCACTGCACACATCTTCCCTGTACCCCAGCTCTTATATGCATAAATAAATAAATCTTTAAGAAAATAAACTAGCACAGAGCAGATTATATACTCTGATAAAGCTTAAATCAAGTAAGAGCATGGATATCATTGGATGCCAATGTCTCACTCTATCGAGATACAGCACAGGTAGAATTAGTGACCTAGGGAAAACAACATGTCTTTAAGTTTTATCACTCTCTTTGGAGGGAAGGCAAGCTTCTGGTCTCAATGGGATCCACAGGTTGATGCCCCATAGCTAAGGACATTGGGCATTTTGGGACTATTCTCTCTGTACTTTGTTATTTGTTTGCCAGTTTCTTTTTTTAGTGGTAAATTTACAGTTTTTGTGTTCCTGGACTGTTGCCTCATTCTCTGTCCACAACATAAATTTTTAATTTTATTTCATTTTTGAATGAATGGAGTGACTTTCACCTTTTTTTTTTTTTTAATTGAGAGCAATGATACTTGAATAGCTGATAGAAGATTGATGCTTAACCTTACCACATTGCCCTATTTTTTTGACTGCCCATCTTTGGAAATCAAAATATATGGTGAAGTTTATTGTTTGGATTGCAATTACTGTGCTTTTTTTTTTTTTAAGATTTATTTATTTATGCACACAAGCACTGGGTACAGGCCAGAGGTGTGGGGGGTGAGAGGATTCACCACAGACAGAGCGGGGAGCAGAACAGGCAGA